>VZRV01004348.1:0-38795 GCA_013398115.1 Falcunculus frontatus | reverse complement strand
ACCCGCCCCTGCAGGAGCTCTGCAAAGCTTACTTGATTAATTCCACAGTTTCTGAATACATAGGGAACGGGGACTTGGATTCCTGAGCATTTTTCTCCAATGCATTCCCACACTCAATGAAGGACACGACAGCATCCAGGTAGTACACGGCCTTCTCGAACCTGTCCGACTGCGGGGAGGGAGGAACAGTTCAGGAACAGAAAGCAGAGAAGTGCAAGGAAATTCCAGCACAGAAGAGCAGGAGAATGGGAAGAGCAGCAAACAACCCCAAGATCAGGGGCACTGGAGATCCACTCACCAAAGCATCTGCATTATGTTTCAGCTTCTTTGCTTCCTGCAAATAATGATCAGCTGAGTAAGTCCTGCAAGAGAGGACACAGATTTAGGGACTGGAGCCACCCACTTACACGGCCTTTTGTAACTGAAGCTTCTTAATATTGCCACGTTTCAAGGCTTTTTCTGTTCTAACTCAAGCTACACTATGACAAAACTGTTTAAAGGAATCTGTTAAATTAGTTAACAACTATGGTAAAATTGTTTAAAGTAGTTTCAGGTTAGTTCTCTAGTTTCAGGTAATTCCAACAGTATTTCAAGCAAGTTCTTAAGCAGAAAGAAATTATTTTAATTATTTTTTAAATTATTATTTATTATTATTTTAATTATTTTTATTAAAATTTTTATTATAATTATAATAAAATAATAATTATTTTATTATTTTCTTAAGATATTATTTTAAATTTGGTGCAAACATAATTTCACCCGTAAAGTGAATTTAAAGAAGTGCTTTCAGAGCAAGCATCATGCTGAGATCTGAACTGGCCCAACTGAAACCTCAAGTCTGCACAAGACGGAGAAATATTTGTTTTATTTTCTTTTCAAGGTACTTTCTTTGACAAAGAACTTGTGTGTAACATCTTCTGTGGAGCAAAATGCCAACTCTCCTCCACGGGGAGCTGCCTGTGCTCGAGATCCAGAGCCCCCCAGAGGGAAAGGGAATTTTCTGTCCTTACCTATCATCAAAAACGAGCTTTGCTCTCCTCGACTTCGCACCTTCCGTGGCCTGAGCAGAGGCAGGAGGGCAGCTGGAGGAATTGTTCAGGATCTTTTCCTGGAAGGGAAATCCACGCCATGATTACAAGAAGAGCATTTGTTGGATAAATTCCCCCCAGGCTTCCCCCATTCCATGCAGGAAGGACAGGCTGCAGAGCACCGGGAATAACTCAGCTCCCAGGAGGCTCCCACAGGGCTGGGCTGGGCTGGAGCTCCTCACTGCAGAGGGAGGGTGCAGCCAAGGCTTTCCAGATACACCCAGGATCAGGAAATGCCTCCCTCCACCTCCCCTGTCACTGTTTTCTACTGTTTTTCTACTCTAGCACAGATAGAGAGGATTTTGAGGATTTCTATCAACAACACTCTCTCTGAATGCCTTTGCCTTGAAAAAACCCCACAGGAGCAGTTACTCCTCTGAGAAAAGCATGAGTAAGCACACCTGAAGTATAAAACAACAAACACATCACAAATTAACAGCTGGCTTGGGGACATTTATATTTTTAAATTCCATCACATCGATCTTCCCAACCTAAATCTCTTACAAACCATTTTCTGCACCATCTCCATAACTATCCATGTTTTCTCCCCTCCAACCACGGAGAGCTCTGTAAATTGCTGAGCTGGAGCTGAAATAATCTTTCTACAATGTCATAAAATGAGAGCCAGAGCTTCCCATCTCAGCACTGAGCACGGACTGAGCTCCTGCTCTCCTTAAAAACCAGGCCAAGTTCTGTATCTGCTCTGAGGAGACAAGAGCAGCCTCACAGCTCCATTTCCAGTGTGCAGACAACTTTCTAGTGATGTTCTTATGAACCACTCCAACAGTAAACAGGCAGCACCAGTCACCAGGGGAGGACTAAACCCATTCCTCTATTAACACAGGAATTTGGCAGGATAAGCATTTGTATTCCATGATCTCTTCAAGTTGTCTGCTCATTTATGGCCTTCCAAGGCACTTGAGCTCTATGACAGGAAACAATGCACATCTCAAAGTAATGATATTTTAAATTGAACTGGAAATGGTTGTTTAGATCAAACTTAAGAGAAAACAAGATCAGGACAGAACCAGCCCTTTACCTTGGCTTCCTTGGCACTGCTGGACCCCTTCCCCTCTGTCTTCTTCTGCTTGGAAGAGGAGCTGCTCTTGCTGCCACTGCTGCTCTCCTTGCTTGGGTTGCTGCTGGATTTTAGGGATGAGGATTGACTGACTGTTCTCTTCCTGGAGCCATGTTCCTGCTTGGAATCCTTCTGCAGGGCTGGGGCAGCAGGGGAGGGCAGCAAATCCTTCTCTTTGACAGCACTTGGCTTTGAAGACCTGGAAAAGAGGAACAAACTCGGGGGTTTGGGTTTCTTGCCTTAACAAACAAAGCCAAAACAAACAAAAACAACCCCAAAAAAACAACACACAAAAGTTTGATTTTTAAATCTTAAACAAACACCTTTCCCCCCCCAAGATTTTCACTGTCAGACCCAACTTTGCAGAAAAGCAGAATAATCCTCTCAGTGAATAGGTTTCTCCAAAGCCAGATTGAACTTGTTTTCATCATTTCATCTGTTCTGACCTGAAAACACAGGCAAAACCAGACAAGTCCTAACCATAAAACCACACCCCTGCACCAGTTCTGTACAAAAACCACCCCAGACCCTCCCAATTTCAGCAGTGGGAGCCAATGCCAGCGCCAGGCTGTCTGTGCACAGCAGCCAGCCAACAGCTCCAGGGAAAGATGCTCCAGATAAACCTCTGGAACCCAGGGAATGGGAAACTTCCCCAGCACAGCCTTTCAGGACACTCTCACCTGGCTGCTGAGGGATGCTGTTGGCTATTCCTGCCTTCCCATCATTATTTCTACACATTATTTCTACAAAATCATTGTTTCATTTAATTAAATGTCCTTCAGAGAACTGCACTGGCAACCAAGCAAATACCAGGGGAAAAAATCAAATATCAGGTAAAAAAGCAAACTAGAAATGTATCCATTCATTCTTCAGCTGTTCCCTAACAAACAGTAAGACACTCTTTAATTCAGAAGGGGCAAACAAGAGTTGTAGCACCCAAAGTGCTGCAGCTTCTCACATCTTTGTGATCTGGCAATGACTCACTGGACAGGAATATTTTCCATGACACAATTACACCATTTTTCAGTTGCTTGAACTGAAACAGAAGTTTTAAAAAGCAGTGGAAAAAAGCTTAATCTTTCCTGTGGATTAACACTGACCAAGAAATCAATCAAATAAAGGCATAATAGGTGTTGAAAAAAACGTGGGGAATCCAGAAATAACACACTAAACAATGGTACTGATCTGCTAATTCTGTATTACTTTGCTTTGGTAGCATGCACACTTTTCTTGCACTAAAAAATCAAGGAGATGGGAGGCTAAATTCATGGATCCAGAGCTCAATGCCATCAGCTTCCCAAAGAAAGCCAGTTCAGGAATTTATCACCAGTTTAAAACTTGCTAAATAGAGAATTCCCAGGTGGGGTTAATTTAAAAGCAGAGATTTTGATTTCTAGACCAAACCCAAGCCCCCACTGTGTATTGGAGAAAACCAGGAAGGAAACATTCCCTTCACAGGAGGGGTCACCTCACTTTGTTAAGGAGCACAATTGTCCTTGGCCAGTGTTTTTGGGGATGGAAATTCATTTCCACCAATTGCTTGTAGAAGCTCTGAAGAAAATTTGTTTGAAGGGTAAGAAAAAAATGGAATTTTACCAATTATTTGAGGAAAGCTTGGGGCAGGGAAGAGGAGAAGAAGGGGAAGATGAGCACCACCCTCTCCATGGCCACCCTGACCCTCAGTGCTGGGAAGAGCAGATACTCACTCCCTACTGCTGGAATTCTTGTGTCCTGAGGGAGCTTTTTCTTCCAGTTTCGTTTTCTTGCTTTCACTGGCTCTGTTTTCATCCTCGTTCTGAGCAAAGCAAATGAGAAAAACATCCAGCAAAGATCCACATTTACACACCCCTGAGAGTGGCAGTATTTCACATTGAGAGACATCATGCAGCAGGTGTTTCACAGGTAAACACACACCCCAAAAACGTGGCCTGCAGCAGCTCATCTTTAGCAAATCCTTACCAGACCCTGATACTGGAACAGAATAAAAATCCCAGCCTGGATACTAAATGACAACCTGATAAAATCAGTAACAGCCTAAGTTGCTCATTTCAGCACAGATAAATTATCACCACGAAATCCCAGGAAAATCTGCCAAAGGCTTTGGCAGGATCAGGAGACAGATTTCATGTTTGGGGTCTAAATAGGTGTCTGATGAATGCCAGGAAAGGGCAAAAATCTAATCAATCTATTAAAGTCAGCTCAGAGATGCTGAAGAGTAGGTATTTATATCAATTTAATCCTCAAGTCAAAGGGTCTTGAAGCTGAAATTTCTAAGCTGTCTTCATCAAGCACTGGAGGGATCAATACAGTGAATAAGAGGGAAAATGGGGCCTCACAGAGTAAATCATCTGGTAACAAACCCCAAAGGTTTTGGTTTTGTTACTGATGTTGCAACCTGAGAATTGTGAGGAAGGAAAGCCAGGAAATGTAGAAAATCAAGTGGTGCCACTTGTGCTTGGAGCACAAACCTAAAAGTGCAGGGCTGGGGAAAGGGGGTCCTGTCCTTGCCCCACACAGGTTTCCATCCTCTCAGGAAGCATCAGAGTGACCTGAGGCTTCACAACATTTAACCATCACTATTTCCTGGGATAAAGCCCAAATTTAACTGGTCTCACCAAACCTTTGTGGTTGGGATGTGAGAGCACAGATCTTTAATGCTGTAATTCCACAGGTGTGGTGAAAGGCAAAAGGGGCCAAAGAGAGAAGTCAGGGAATTCAGGCCCACTGGAACACGTGAGTGCATTCCCAGGAACATCAGGAATTATATGGTAATGCCTGCAAAAAGTAATTGTTCACTGTACTGATCAGTTATTCCCATTTAACCAAAAGCACCTCATTTTCTCACTTCATTTCCCTACCCAGAGAAAACAGGAATCTTAGTTAGGAACAGCACAGGATAAATCTGTTTGCAGTTACATGTCAGGGCACCTGCATGACACAGATTTCAGCAAATGATCAAGTTTACTTTGGTTGCTCAGTAGGAAATTGGTGTAACTGCAATGATCCATCTCCTCAAACGACTCTGGGAATGATCTCCCAGAATCCTGGGACTGCAGATGTCAACCAAGTCTCCCAAGCCCTGCCAGATCCCTTTGACGTGGCAAAGCAAAATTTTCAGAGTGACATCCAGAGCAGCACACGGATTTTTGAATCCCTGCCCCAGGGCCTCACAGCCCTAAATTCATGGAAACCAGACTCCCTGGATCTCTGAGTCCATCTGACAGTCCCAGGTTTGCCCTTTATACAGAGTGTCCCTTGCTGAGCTTTCAAAAAGCAGTTTAAAATTACACCAGCATTGACTTCTCACATTCCCCCTTCCACAAGTATTCCCTCTATTCAGTTCCCCCACCGACTCCTCCCGCCCATTTTACTGTCCCCCAGCCATTCCTGTTTTTCACTTCCAGCTGGAAAGATGAAATGCTTTTTTGGAAAAGATTAAGTATTATTACGGAGTAAAGCAGCACCTGAGATGTTTTCTGCTGCTGCCATGACCCAGGCCCGGTCCTGCCCCATCCCTTATCCTGGCAACAGGCAATTCCGTGGCTCAGGGAGCTGATCCAGCTGAAAACTGGCTTTTGGGGTTCTTTTTCCAGGTGGATTTCCCATTGGATCAGCTGCCTGAGCTGGCCCACAGAGCACCAGGGGCTGGTTCCAGGGAGGCAGGAGAGGGCTGGATACAGAGCTCAGAGGCACAGGATCTCTGACCTCCCTGAGCTCTGGCTACAGGGCTCACACTCCTACAGGTGTTTCTGTAAGAAAATCCCAGCAGTCTCCTGGAACAGCACAGGGATGATCCAGGTGTTCTACACAAGGCAGCAAAGCCACTCCTGCACGGCTCAGTCCCTACCCTGTGGTGTGACCTGGATTCTGGGGTACTCAGTGCTCTGAGAGAACAGGGAAATCTCTCCTGAGTCCTCACCTGTTTGTGTTTCCTTTTGCCTTTTGTGGAGCTCTTGTCCGAGGGCTGTTTCTGGGATTCCCGGGCGTGTTTCTCCGGAGCACTCTTCTTCTCTGCCTTGGCAGCATCAGCATCCTTGTAAGGCTTCCCTGGTATCCTGGATAAGAGGCTCAGGTCAATCTTCACAATGAGTGGGTACCTTTCATCAGGGTCACTCAGTGGGGACAGAAGCTCTTTCTCTTCCATAGGAGAGAACATTCTTTGCCGAAAAAAGCTGTCATCCTCCTCCATGGAAGATTTAACAGGAGTCCTATTGCTCTCAGAGTATTTGGGTGTTTGTGAGGAAGGAGGCAGACTCTCATTTTCATCTGAATCAGAGGATGAGGTATCTGTTTCGATGAATTCCCTGGATTTCTGGGCAGATTTGCTTGATGCCTTGTATTTCTTTTTCTCTGTTGTAGGCCGAGGGGAAGACTTGGGCTCCTTCTTTATATTGGGTTTCCTGGAGCCTTTGGTGGCTGCCTTGTGCCTGTTTGAAGGGATATTTGTTGCCATGTCTACTGGAGTTTCACTTTCTATTTTAAGACCTCCTCTGGGCTCTTCCACAGATGTCTTTTCTGCTTTCTTGGGCTGTTTTTTCCCTACAGTCCTCCTCTGAGTCGAGCTGTCGCTCTGGGCAGGTGATTTCTGCCTCCCACGACTGCTCTCCGAGCCCTTCTGGGTGGGTTTGGAATCTCTCCCTGGCGTAGAAGAAATGGAATCCTTGGATCCACCTTGATCAGTGTACCCACTCCCTGTACCCTGATCCCGTCCCTCTTTCTTGTAGCCTTGGGAAGAAGGGATATTGCTGTCCACGGAAGAAGCTGGTGACACTTTATGGGAATTAACTTTGTTCAACCAGTTATCCAGTTGCCACTTGTTTGTGGGCGGTGGCTCTGGCTAAAAACAAAATGAAAAATAGAGTTAGGTAAAATATTTCCCATTTCTTCCATCTTTTCCACGTGGCAGCTGTACAATGCTGCACACCAAAGCACGAGGCACACCCAAAACCCGAGATAAATAAATGAAATACAGGCACAAATAAGACAAATTTTCCCTTTGTCTGGAGCAGCTGCTATTAACAGGCAAGATTTGATGCCACAGTTTTTTAGGGTTCTGATACCATATCTAACTCTGCTCTCCAACAGACAGCTGGTGGTAAAAACCACCTCAAATCAAACATCCAGTGTGGGCTTATCTAGAGAATTGTCACATCCACCCCAGGGACTGCAGCAGAACAGCCCAGCCTGACAGCGAGCTGTTGGTCGGTCTATTGTTTTTTTAACAGTGTGAGAATTTATTGAACTTCTGTGCTGCTAAAAGTCAGGATTAGGGCCAAGCTGCTGAAGGGCAGGCCCTGGCAGCCCTACCTCGGGGGATGCACTCTGGGATGGCTCGTTGGCCTCACTGTCACTGGAGCTGCTCTCGCTCTCCGAGTCGGAGCCGGAGCTGCTCTCGGAGCCGCTGTGGCTGCTCGAGTCATCCCTGGAGTTATCTGCTCCTTCACTGTTGTGCTGGGAAGGCTCAGAATTACTGCAACAAAAAGGAGGGAAATCAAGCATTACCCGAGGCACAAGCACATCCTTAAAATCCTTTCGTTAGAAGTAACAGAATGTAACATTTTAATCAACGTTCGCGAGAAAATTCAGCGTAAGTGAACACAGTTCAGCCTGGAAACAAACAGCCTTTGGGTGCTGCCCCTTCCCAAAGGGGTCAGTCTCATTTGCGGGATATATTTAATATTATATTTATTACTGTTTAATCACTGATTAAATTCTCATCACCTTTTTCTTTAGTACAAACCAAAGGACAAAGCTGAATTTTTGAAGTGAGACCAAGCCAGGAGTGCTGACTGGGCTGAACATCCCCACTGTGCTGCCTATGCTGCAATCCCCCAGGAATTCCTACCTTCCAGGTGTGCTCCTTGGCACTGTCTTATCGCAGTCCTGCAATTAAAAAAAGAGTGTGAAGCTTCTAGAAGCTATTTTAGGCTCGTATATACAATTAAGCT
The DNA here is from genome assembly GCA_013398115.1 of Falcunculus frontatus. Classification (NCBI taxonomy): domain Eukaryota; kingdom Metazoa; phylum Chordata; class Aves; order Passeriformes; genus Falcunculus; species Falcunculus frontatus. Next base: position 30,681 of record VZRV01004348.1, on the reverse strand, counting down.
GCAAAACATTGATTTAGAACTTGAAATTTTTTAAAAATTTGTTATTTGCAGTAGTTTAAATTTATCTGCATTTTCCTTATACAGAAAGAGAAGCAGAGTTATTTTCTCCAAGTTTTCAGCACAAATCTCTGTATTTTGACTATAATTGTGCGAGTTCCCATTTCTACCAGTAATTAATATTCTGTTTCCACCTTTTTCAATCAGGTGATTCAGCATTTCACAATGATTTTCCTGAGATGCCCATGGTACTTGGAATTAACCAACTAAATGTATTATCTCCAAGTTTTCCACCTGAAGAAAATCAAGAACCAGAACTTGGAACAGGAATAAAAGAAACCCCAGAGCAGTGGGGGTTACTGGGCAGCACACACAGGTATTTTTATTTAGCATGGAAAGTGTTAGTCTGGCAGAAGCTGCACAAAGCTTATCCTGAAAATAGTAAAAAAGAAACTTTTTGATAAAAATAAGTGTGCAGCTGTACTCCCAGGGAAGATACAGCCCCCTGTCACCCCTAACAGTCCCAGGGCACCAATGCACACTGATGTTCACACCATGAGCTCTGTAGCTGGGATGGCAGAACATAATGGGGTTTATCTTTAATTAAGGAGCCATTATATAAGTTTTAAAGTGCACTGTTGTCATTTGATGTTCAGAGAAAGCCCATGTGAAATCAGTTAATAAGAATTTCTAGGTAAAAGCAAACTCTTTCCACAAAACACAAAACTTCAATTTATTTGCTTTCTCCATGATTACATTTAGGAGCACCTGAGCTTTGTCTAAAAACATTCCATCAGATTTTAATTTCGTAATCACCAATCTCCTGCTAAGCTGCCCAGTTTGCTGCTGGGCCACTGATCCCTGCCCAGGGCTGGCCCATGGATGAGTGCAGTGTTTTTTTGGGAAGCAATTTAAGGAACATACCTGCTCTCCATCGCTGTCTTCACTACTGCTAAGTTTTAAGTCATCTTTCAACATACTAAGGGAAAAGGGAGAAAGTGAGACAAGTTCTTCCAAGTACTTTAATTACTTGCAAAGCATTCTGCTGGATTTCAACATGGCACTGTTTATCCTGCAGAGGCTGCGTGGGTGAGAGCTGCCAGACACCACTCACACATTGCATGGTTAAGAATGGTGAGTTGAGTCATTCTTTAGAGAAGAATGAGGATTCAGGTACTTTGGCTCCTGAGTCCATTCTGTCAAATTTAGAAAGGAAATTTGACACAATTTACTGGTGTGGGAGGAGGTAACTGGTAAATGCTCAACTTCTTAGACACAATGGCCAAGGATTGTGTTTGAAATGGAGTTAAAGAAAGCCAACCCCAGTGGCTGCTTCCTGTCTCATGGCAGCAGTGCAACTGTCCTAAGCCATCATTAATTATTATTATTCAAAGCCATAATTACTACTGGTAGTCACACACACAGTTTCACAAGACTGAGAATACATGAGCACAATGAAAACACACAGCAGGGTACAGGGCCTTTAGGATTATTGGGAAACATTTGATTATAATAAAACATCTTACTCTGTCTGGTTCGATTCGCATCTGCAGAGAGAAAATGAGAAAGGATTAGAAGTTTGACTCTCCTGAGTTTCACAGTGAGCTCTTCTACTGATGATCTAAACAGGAACATCAACTTCTAGGAGCTCATTCCTGAACTATTGGTCATTGCTATCATTTTACAAAGGATGCATTTATCTCCTTTTTAAGGGTTTTCTTTACCAGATGATAATCGCTTTTTTAAAAAAATAATTGAAGTTGTATCGTCACAGCAAACATCATTTAAACTTCCTTCTCCTGCATCCCAGCTCAGCAGGTGTCCAGTGCTGCCTCTTGTTCTCAGGGGTTCTCCTATTCCCAGCTTTGGGAACGGCACAGTTCCCTCTCAGCACCTCCCTAAACTGCCTGGTTTTGGCACACTGACTGTAAGTTTCTATGAATTAAAAGGGGTTTCTTCTGTTTTATTTCTTTCTCATAGGTCAGGTGCTTTTCCATCTTGCCAATTCTGTGGCAGAAGCCCCAGGCTGCATCCTGTGAGTGCATCCCAACAAAAGTTAACTGAGGAATGTCACTAACCCAGAGTCAGCTTTCAGAGTCTACAACTTTCATCAACATTCAATCAGCTGGTAAATATTTATTTTTATGGACATACTTATTTGGAAACAATCTTTTAACAGCATATCATTGATTTTTAAGTCTGAGAAAGGTGGACTGCAGCCATCCAGAACATTCCAGCTGCCTTTGATTTTTTCTGTGTTGCTGGGTCTGTGTGCAAAACTTGTCAGGGACTTAAAGGCTGAGCAGAACAAACCTCACAAGATCCCAGACCCAGTTTTCTGTCTCCTCCAATATAAAACCTTTCCTCATCTTGAATTTGTGCAACCTCCAGCTGCCTCCAGCTGCCAGCTCTGCAGGGCCTGTTAGGTCCCATCCCATCCTGTCCTGCTGATCCCTTTCTGCTTCCCAGGCCAATTCCAAGGTCCAAACTCCTGCTCCTCTCCTGGCAGCTGACAGGAAAAAACAGGAGCAGAAAAGCAGCTCAGGGTACTTTTTATTCACTCCAGTGAGCAGTATTTGGTTTATTGTCCCAAAAAACCTGCTGGGATATGATCCCCTTTTCCTGCCAGCCAAGGAGAAAGATGCTGGATTGTCTGTGCAAGAACTGCCACATTCAGCAAACACTATTTCCTAAATCTCTTAAAATCCCACTGTTTTTTGTGAAATGTTTTCTCAGCAGCCACTTACGATTTGGATTGATGACCATTGGATGTTTTGGATGAGGGATTGTATCGTTCTAGGACAAGAAAAGAAGAAAAGCACAGCTGAAAACTCAGGCACAGCAGGAGAAGTCACCCCAAAGCTGCCACAAGGATGCAGTGATGGATAAAGCAAGGCCACGTGAGGGGACAGGAGGGAGCAGCACCCAGGTGACACCAGGTACAACCTCCCCCAGGCTGAGGGAGGGAGGGAATGCAGGGGCAAAACACCAAATACAGCAAATAGTTTAATTAAGAAAATAGAGAAAATAATTTAAATCATTGCTGTCTACACCAACACACGCTTAATTTGTTATTAATGGTGTGAAAAACTGTTCTGCTTCTACCAAGATGAAACTATTGCCTTTTACATGCAGGATATGGGATCCAGATCCACCTGCTGAGCTCTGACTGCTCCAGCATCCCCACACAGCTTCTGATGGATGAGAACCTCCACATCCCAAAATCCAGCTCACACACCAATTCTGACAGCAGGAATCCACCCTGATAAAATCTGCTTCTCAGTTTGGGGGTTTTCCCCTTTCCTTTTCTTTAATTCTGGTACATAACTGAGGACAGCTCAACAAAAACAAGCACTGAGGCTGTGAAAAGCTCTCCAGAAAATCCAAACAGGCACAGGAAACTGGCTCTGTGTTTAATTAACCTTGGCTCTTCTTTTCCAAACCCAAAGATCAGCTGCTCCTATAACGTGAGCCTTTGGTTTAGCATTATGGAATTAAGCTTGAATTTGTTTCCTTAATTCCCCACTGTATCAGGTGTTCAGATTAAGCTGCTTGTGAATATCTAAGAATAAACCATTCTTCTTTTACTATCTAAGCTGTTTAATCACTTTGAGAGGGAGTGGAAGGACTTTGGGAAGGTAACAGCACAAATTTAATTCCATTTCACCTGGTATTTACCTGACTTTCATGTTCAATTCAGTAATATTCAAAATAATGACACAGATAAAAGAAATACAAGCTTTTGTCTAAAATCCAAAACTGCATTCTGGGACAAGAAGTTCAAGGATATTACTCAGCATATGATATAAGTTCTTGACCAGTTCTCTCTCCTGACTTTAAAATGTCAAAGTAAAAATGAACAGTGTGCTTTTTCTACTGAAATAAAAGCAAAAGCACTACTTTGGTTTCTAGTATGTCCCTGAGCAGGAAGTTGGGTTTTTTACAGTGTTTTGGTTTAGTACTCTGTTATTTTCAATTCAGTCAACCAAAGAGGCATTTTGTAAAGAATTAGATCAATTAAAACTACATTTTTTTTCTAGAACACATCACCCTTCCGACTCAGTGCCAACTTTCAAGATCTGAACAAAAAATGCAAAAGAAAATCAAGCAACTGTTTTATAGCTTAAAACTTGAGAAAGCAGAGAAAATTTGAAGTCAGACTTCATCCTGCGACCAGTCTGGAAAACCTCATTTCCTAAAACCCCTGACATCTGAGGAGATGCTGAGAACACCAAATGGCAACAGAAACATTCAACACATTCCAGGAAGTTTCATGTACTCACTCTGTTCTCCAGTGCCAAAACTGGACTGCTGGGACTCCTGGGGGAATAAAAGTTCAGAAGTGGGTTTTTTTTCAGTGGGAATTTTAAGGCACTAAAAAGCAGGCTGTAGAGAAGGTATTCCTTCTACCTAATGGATGACACTTAAGCTCTGAAAAAAGGGGGAAAAATAACAACAAGCAAAAAAAGGATTCTTTCTCTGGGCCCTGGGGCAGCCCAGGCGAGGAGACCTTCACACTCCTCTTCCTCACCCACTTCCTGCTCTTCCCAAGGGCACATCAGGGCTGAAACTCCCAAATCCCTGTGTGACTTCCCCAAATCCCCTCCTCCTCTGTGTTTAGAACGGAGAGGAACTGTTCATGATGTTTGTTTATGCTCTTTATACACACACAAACTTTGCTGCTGTTTGAAGTGTTTTCCTTCTTAGCTCTTTTCTCCTCATTTTCCTTCTCCAGGCACACACAGCAATGGGAACAGCAGTTGAAAACCTCTCAACAAAAAATATTCCTCAGCCACAAAGGAGCCTTAGGGACGAGGTGAGGTTTAAACTGTGCCCAGCTCTGCACACTCTGCTCCAAAGGCTCCATGTGGGTCCCTGGCAGAGCCAGCCTGGGTGGGCAGCACAGCATTCCAGCCTGGGACAGACAGAGCTCCACGAGACCAGACGAGCCAGTAAAAAATGATATTATAGATTCACATTATGGGTTGGGCTGCAAGGGACCTCAATGCCCATCCAGGGCCACCCCTGCCATGGGCAGGGACACCTTCCACTGTCCCAGGCTGCTCCAAGCTCCATCCAACCTGGCCTTGGGCACTGCCAGGGATCCAGGGGCACCCTGTGCCAGGGCCCCCCCCGTCCTCACAGGGAACAATTCTTTCCCAATATCCTCTAAAACCAGCTAGGAAAGATGAAACCTTGCAAATTTTAGCACTTGTATCATCCTCAGTATTCCCATTCCAGAAACCCCAATTCTGACTCCCAAGACACAGCACATTAAGAGATTTTTTGAAATCCTAAACCATTGTTTTAACAAACACACGGAGGCTACTGAGCCACTGCAAACCCCCTTCCAGGCTCGAGTGCCTGTTTAAAATAGGACCTTCCTGACCTCATTTCAAAATGAGGACAACTGATGGCCCCAGAAAAATAAATCGAGTCGAGTATTTTCAATTTCTAGTTCTATACACACATTTTACTTACATGCTCTGGCAATGGCAAACCAGAACTACAATTCAACAATGAATTCCATTTTTCCTGGTAACACCTGTGACCTGGTTTTCCCTCACACCAAGCCAGTGCCAGGCAGTGGTTACAGAGGCAATTTACAGAAGGAAGTTTTTAAACACACAAAAGCTTTACACAGCAAAGCACTCTTGAGATGTTTTCAATTTCCCTCAGCTTTTTTTTCAAAAATGGAACAATGCATTGAACAAGATTTTTGTGGATGGGGAACTTCATAAGGAGCTTTCCTTAGGAGGTGTTTCAAATACCTCTGATCTTTACTAACTGAAAAGAAGGGACAATAAAAATAATCTAGAAAAAAAAATTAAAGAGCAAAGCAAAGAGGGAGAGAAGTCTTGCGACTTCAGCAGAAAGCAGCAGCCACACTTCCTTCAAAATAAATCCATTTTTTATCATTTGCACAGGCAGGAGGAGGCAGGTGTGAATCCCTGGTTGCCTTTTGCCACTGGCAGCTCAGCCAAGCCAACAAACGGAGTGAAAAAAGAAACAAAGACCACAAACTACACATTTCCAGAGCCACAGCACTGGGGGAGCACGGGATGGGGAACTGGCACCCCTTCCAGCAAGCACATGGATTGGGAATTGTGCAGAACACACCTACCTAATTCCTTGCTTGAGTCAACTTCCTATTTCAGAGGCAAAGCACTGGCTCTCAGCTAAGTGCACTTTAATGAGGTGTTATGGTTCGATGTGCAACTTTTTCCAACTCCCTTGCCATCTACTGGATACATATTCCTTTAAGAAACTCAGATTAAAAAAAAAAGCTCTACTTTCAACTCCCAGGTTATTTGGAGCAGCAGCTTCTAAAGGTCTGCTTCAGAAAGAAATTGCAAACAACTGAAAGGAAGGAAACCCTTTAAAGCAAAGTATAATGGACTGAGGTTACACAGGGAAGACACTGGAGCAGGAAACAAAAACTCTGACAAAAAGCCTGGAGAGAGGAATTCTCCATCTGGACAGAAGGCAGTGGGGCCAGATTCCCATCCCACAGCCCGGGCTGTGGGGAACGGGGCCCAATCCCAGTAAATATCTCAAACCTCAGGTCAGATGTCATTTTTACTTCCCAGCAGGAAGTTTGTGTATTCCCAGCAGGGAATGGATGGCTGAGGGGATCCTGCTGGCCTCAGCTGTGCAGCACAGAACCCACCTCTGCACTCAGAGGTGCAGGCACAGCCAGGCTTCCCCTGGTGCTGGAACCCAACCCTTCCCTCCCCACAGCAGTGGGGCTGCTCCGTGCATTTATAAACATTGCCAGTACTTCTGGAGCTGTGAGCCCATGGATAAAATTATAGTGTCTTAGGTCACAGGATAACATTTTTTATCAAGACACAGGAATCTGCATTTTTCCATAGCATCCATAAAACTTTCCCTGACTTATTTCCATGGAGCTTTCTCTTCTGATCCAAAGACTTCCTGGGAACTATTAGATATATTTTTAGTCATCAGAGAGGCCCCAGTCAGGAGTTTGGGTTCCTTTGAGTTACTCACTCCCTACACACAGAGAAAGTGATCCCATCCCAAGAGTCTGACAAATAAAATCAAGTGGTCCACCAAGGGCAGCTTCATTTTATGTGAGCAGGAAAAACACACCAAGCTCTGCCCACAAGGGGAGTGCTGTGAAACACTTCAGCAGACGACTGGCAATAAATGGAGCACAGTATTAAAAAGAAGGAGCTTTCCTCCACCAGAACTGGCTGATTAAAGTAAACCACTGTTGTGTTTTGTTTGGTGGATTCTGCTCTGGGCCCAGACTGCACAAGCCTATGGCTCACTAACTCCCTGGAATTCTGCAGAGCTGCTGCTGCTGCCAAGAATGACAGAGGGGAGAAGGCAGAGGAAATTATAGGCTTTGGATGCAGAGAGAGAATTTGACAGAGTTCCATGGCTAAGATGTGCAGCCGCAAAATAAAAAAGCTGGCAAAAAGTCAAAAGACTCGGAGCAGCCATAAATGGAATTTTTTGCAAACTGGGTGAAGAGACACAATCCAGGTTGAGAGGCTGAAAAAGCCCCACATGCCACCTTTTCTGTTCAAACATTACCAGAGCTGTGCAGTGTTACGTGGCCCCTGTGTCACAGCCACATGGATTTCTGCACACCTTCCTCTTCCCAAACTCAGTCAAGTGCCAGGGAAACTAAAACCAAGCAGCCACACAGCCAAGTGTGCTCAAAATGCAAAGGGGAAATATCTCCCTAAAGGTTCAGGAATGAGTACTCAAAGCAGTGGAATAAGGACCTTTGTTGATGAGGAAAGGTGTGGAATTTCTTTCCTTATAAGAAAAGGTATGAATTATTTCCAGGCTGACAGTTTCATATAACACACAAATAAACCCTGACTAAAAGTAATATTTGCAAGATTAATATTGATCTAACGCTAGGAAAACAGACAACAGGATTTATTTCTAGGTATGCCTTCCAAAGTAAAGGTGAGAACTGAATGGTAAATTCTGCACTTTTTTGATACTGGAGAGAAGCAAAATGCAATGAGACAGGGACAAGAGACACAGAGGTGGTGACAGCAGGACTGCCCCTGGCTCTGGGATATCCAGCCAGGATGAGAACCTGAACTCAGACAGGTCTGGGGGAGGTTTGTGGATGTGCCCTTCCAACAGGGACTGGAACCTTTGGCTGAAGGAAGGTGATGTCAAAGCATTCACACAAACTGATGGGATTAGAAAGATGACAGTAGAGACCTCAGTGAGAAAGTCTTCTTAAAATTATTCCCTCAAATGTCCTGTTTTGGGGAGCAATTTGGATCAAACAGGAAATTAAGAGCAGCAAGTGGTGTCTAGAACAGCAGCTGGTCAGAGGGAGAATGGTCTGAATTATTACAAAGGTAACTTTTAAAAGACAAACAGTGCAATTTCTTTACTCTGAAGCTCTGCCAAGTTAGGGGTGGAGCACCCCAATTCATCCCAGAGAGATGTTGAGTCTGGAGAAAAATCACATTGTTGAGTTGAATCTTTTACTGGTAATCAGCAGATCCAGGAACCAGACCATGAATTCCTGGGTGAGTCAGCTCCCCACGCTGGGTTTTACCCACAGCTGCCTCCCTGCCTATCCTGGGTTTCCAGGATCCTGCAGAGCTGCTCTTCAAGGTGAACAATTCCCAGGGCCAGTGTGCCCTGGAACCCTGGAGCTGCTGGGCCCAGCCTCAGGGGAGGCAGCAGGAGAATTCCTTCCTCAGAGGTGTCAGCTCCAGCAGCTCCCCTGGACACGTGCCCTGTGCTGTCAGCAGCAGGAGAGGTGGATTTCTCTCTGGAATTAATTGCTTAAACCCTTCAGCAGTTCTTAAGGACACAGGAGGTTGGGAAGAGGATCTTTTGGAACGAGTGAGTTCTTCAGCAAAACATGTGATTCTTAAACTGTCTTAATTTTTTTGTAATTGAAAATGTAAAAAAAAATCTCACATAACTATTAATGGACTTCAAAACTAAGAGGGAAATTCAGTTTATTCAGAAAAGTCCATTTAAATTTCTCAGCATTTACCATTCAGTCTCTGTTTTGTTACATGGAGGGAAACTCACTTGGTTCTACACAAAATGGTGCAAAGCATTTCCCTGTTAGGGAAAGGGCTCAAAGGCATTTTCAAGCTTCCAAAGTTTGAAGGTTTGAATTTATCAAACAGAATTTTAAAAGGTAAATTGTATTATAGATAACTCTGCAGACTGTCTGTGCAAAGCTGAGGAAAACCAAGGACATTTTTCATAAGGCCACTGCTGACAGATGATGTGAAGAAAAATAAAGGGACAAAGCACTGAAACAAGCCCAGATCATACAGAACTGAATGTGAGAGTTCCAAAATCCTGATCTTTAACAGGAGTTACTTTTTCAACAGCATCCACTGTTTGATTCAGCACTGACCTTGGTTGGAAAGGGGAATTTGGAGGGTTCAGTTTTGCAGGGGGTGTGGATGGCAGTCAGTGGAGGAGGCCAGGAGTGGGTCATCTCCTACAACACAACAAAAAGGAAAGTTATTAACAAAATAAAGCAGATTTCAACTTGCAGTCTGGATTCTCTCCATTTTCAGTTCACTGTTCACCCTTCACTAAGCTTTATATTCAAATCTTAATTTCCCAAATGTGCAATAGAGATTTTGCATGTAAACCTGAATGTTAAATTGCTACCTATGAGAAGAGAGAGTTATGACATAATAACAAGCAGCGAGGCATAAATCAATGAACTTGGTTGGCCTGAAGATGAACTGCAGTGCAAGTCAGCCTGATCCTTCCAGAGTGTGTGGGAAGAAGAATCCCAGGAAAAGGAAACCCATAGAGTTTGAGGAAAACAGGGAAAATCAAATGCCTGCAGCTGGAATGAAAGTGCCTGGTGTCCCCTCAGAGCATCTCCAAGGCCTGTGAAGCACTGAAGGCCAGAGGAAATAATAAGCCATGGAAATGCTCCAGAGGGACATGATGATCCTTTTGTGAGAGCAGACACAGGACAGGGGATCACAGGAGGGGAAAAAAGGACTCAGGAAAACAACCCAGGTAGTGGAGAGGGAAAGTTCTGCCACAGGGCAGCAAAACATTTACTGTAATCTAAAATATCAGAACTAAAAACTGTATTTTGGTGGAAGAAATGGGTGGTTCTGGTTCCCAGGAAGGAGGAATGCAGTGAGGATCTCCAGGAGATGAGGTGCACACCATAACACCCAGTGTCCAGCTCTGCTCCCAGTTTGCCTGTGCTGGAGGAGCACTGGAGAGCCCTTCTGTAACCACCTGCACTTGGAAAGGCTCTGAGAACTGCAGAGTCCTTCCCCCTATTTGGGAACGGTTGTATTTTCAACAAAGAAGTCAGGAACAAGAGCACTGAGAACTTACTTTGAGGATTTCATCCACGCAGCTCACCTCACCAGAGGCTGATGCCTACAAATCAAAACTCAAAATTAACATCTCCCAGATTTTCCAGGAACTACAAACAGTTAAAAACAAACTTTAATCCTTATTGTGACTCATACGGACTCTACATAGACACAAACAGCCCTTCCTAACTCTTTTAACCAATTTTAATATCAGATAGATCCATGTTTTCATGGCATGAGTCACGTTCAGTTATGAAAAGCAAATACAAGACATCTATAAAACTGTGATAATAATCTCTTACTTTTCACTTGACAGTTAAAGCGATCACAGGCAGTCAGTGATATTAAAAACTTGTCGAGAGGGGAAAGAGAATCACAGCTTTCAATCTTTTCCTGGAAGCAGCCCCAGGATAATATCTGAATTCAAGTGCAGGACCGTGAATGCACAGGAATGACAAACTGCATTCCCAAGTAAAACACTCATCACAGAGTGATCCCAGAAACAGCAATAATTACCAAACTACGAATCTTCTGCATCCCTGGCTGCCTTACAAGCAGAAAGAAGCAAAGCTACTACAGGATTCACTGCATCAGCGCTGATGTGGCAAGTCTTCACAAATAAAGTAATTTCTGATTTCCTTACCTGTGTCCTGGATCTTACTTTGCTACCTGTTGAAATCCCAGGAACAAGGGCTTTTCTCTGGCTACCATGATTCAAGCAGTTAGACAGGAGATGAAATGAGTTTCTATTACTAGGAAAGGCACTCTCCTTGTAAGTGAGCTGGAGTCAAGAGGCTGTGCCTTAATGATTCGGGAATTACCAAACTCCTCAAAGTTGTTAACCCAATAGGATTTTATATCCAGCACAACTGATAAAAACTTGTGCACTCTGTTCAATTTGGTGTGAAGGTATAATAATCACATCTAGTAATTGCTACTCACTTCAAAAGAAAATCTGATACAGGCAGATTGTATCAACAAGTCTAAGTCAACTTGGCTCCCAGGAACAACAACGAATTTACCCAGCTTGTCAAAATATTTGTGAATATCCTATTGTTTCCCTAACTCCTGACTACAGAAATACTCCATGAAAATTGGCCTCTTGGGGTTAAGTAGGCCTTTCTGAATGTCTCGGCCTTTATTTAATAAAAATCCCAGTATCCACACGGAAGAAGCAGAAGACAAAAATAATTACTTTTGCATGCTCCCCATCAAAAATACAGCTTAGGTGAAGGTGCTTTGAGTAACAAAAACACAGTGTTTACTAAAAACTCCATTTGGGTTAGGCAAATTGGGATTTTGGAGACGCTGGAAAATCCCAGCCCGAGCGAATTTACATTTAAAAAGGCAGGACACCAGCAGCAACTTACATCCAGTGGCTGAGAAGGAATTTTCAGCTTGGTCAGGTGCGCTTTGCTGCTGGGCTTCAGCTCGTTGACGCCGCTGCTGTGGGTCTGGCTGCTGTAGTGTTCCGAGGATAACTTTGGTTCCATGGATTCCTGCCCATCCATCGGCCTGACGTAGGCAGTGGGTTTCTGTAACATTGAACTGGACTTGGACATTAGCGAGGGTGGGAAGGACTGGTTCGAGTGCTGCCCGCTGGCGAACGAGGGCACGCGGGAGGGAGAGTCCCAGCTGGGGTCGGGGTCCCGGGGCGACTTGGAGCGCTGATGGTCCTTGCCGTGGTGGTCGCTGCCGTGGGCTCTGGAGTGGCCGGAGCCCAGCGAGGACACGGTCGGCGGCTTCCCGGGGCTGGCGGAGCGGCCCTTGGAGTGCTCGGAGCCGTGCTGGCCCTTCTTTCGGCCGCTGTAGGAGTCTCGCTCGTGCCGAGCCCCGGCGCTGCCCGTGCCACCCCCGGAGCGCTGCCCGTGCCCCCCCAGCCCCGCCGAGCGCTTCTGGGACTGGGCCGAGGTGCTGGGGGCCGGCCCCACCGGGGTCCATTTGCTGCTCTGGTGCGAGCCCGTGCCGTGCCGCTGCTCGCCGAAGAAGCCGGGCGCGGGTTTGTCATCGGGCGCGGCGGGAACGGAGGGCTTGGGAATGGCGACGATCTTCTGGAGCGGCCGGTCCCCGATGAGATCCGTCATCTCATCATAGTTACCGAGCATGCTCTGGATGCGGCTGGACAGCTTGTCTTCTTTGCTGGTCTAGGACAACGAGTCACAAAAATCGGGATTTAGAACCAACCACAGTTTCACTTGCAGTTAAATGATCTGGTAACTACAGCAGTCAACCTGAATTCAGCTAGAATCCACCTCTTTCTTTGCCAGCGTTTCCAATTTTGAATTTTAGTTCTTAAAGCAGCAATTTGACTCCCTAAAACATACTAAAAATATGTAATAATACATATTTAGCTCCCTAAAACATAATAAAAATTCAGCAGCAGGAAGAGCTGAACCAGCAATAATCAAATAATGCACTGTTGAGCTGGATGCAAGTTCCAAAGTTGCAGATGCCTCCTGTCACCTTACAGGCTGTAATTTCTCTAATATGGAATGCATCAGTCCTAAAAGGTTCAAATTAGCAGTAAAATAAAATCAACTTAACCTCACCCCCATAAGTCATTTTTAATTGGTATTTATATTGGCACAATGTTTGTTGCACAGAGCTAAAAGGGTTCCTTCTTCTATAACAATTTTGTCTTCCAAATCTGGGATCCTGGATCATTCCCCCATGCATCCCAACCAGCTCTGGTTAACTTCACACATGTGGAATTTGGTTATCAAGCACAAGAAAGCGATGGAAGGACAAGAATAAAAAAACCATCAGGTATTTCTCAACTTTCCTCCTGCAGGAAGAGTTTTCAGTCATGATTTACTTCTTGCAAACCAGCTGAAATTGCAACAAGGGAAGGGTTTGCTCTCAAAGTGAGTTTTAAGCTACGAAATTAAAATCTTAAATAATATTTTATTAGTTATTCCAGAATTAGGCTATTTTTTCCAGTTCTGTTCAGCAAAGCAACCTGGAAGGAAATGCTGAACAGGCTGAAAGCTGTGCAAGATCACAAACAGGATCAACTCCTTCAAAACAAACTAAAATATCAGATACAAACTACTGGAGTACTAGTCAGAGCTGGTTATTCTGTTATATCAAACATTCCAGCATTTAAAACTAAACATTCCTATTTAAACTTTCTCTTCCTGAACTTATTCAAGTCTGGATTACATTGATGAAAGGCTAGAAAGTTTAGCAACGGGCTAAAGCACCCCAAAAATGGCAATTTGGCATCACACAATGGACAGTTTAACTGTTTTGAGTCACTGCATAGAAGGTGAAGGAAGGAAAACAATTTGATGGTTATATTTTCCTTTTTCTCACTCCCTATAAAGCTTCCTCCTCTTCCCAAGCACTCTAAATCTGCCAGAGGAGCTGTGACTGTCCAGCTTTATTTCAAGCCGTGCTTAAACACTTGGTTGCCGTAAGAGCTTTAGATTTAAAACGGACGCGGATAAAAATAAATATAAAATATGAATTTGGACATGATTTCTGTTATAAAACCTGCATTTTTATGAAGTGCAGGAACTCACCACTTTGTACGGTTCAGCAAAGAGAGGAGAGTTGGGTGGGAAGGCTTCGTCACCCTGCTGAATTTCTTGATTTCGCCTTTCCCTTTCTTTCATACGCAGCACATTCCGGTCTTCACGGTTCATGTTGCTACGAGCAAAAAGATCAGTCCTGATCACAGGAGGGAACAGGAGGGATGTGAGGGCCCAGGGGAGGGATGAGAGTGCCCAAAGCAGGGATCTAAGTGCCCTCAGGCAGCCCCTGGCCCTGTTTGGCCATGGAATGATCTCTTAAGAACCCTCTGAGCGCCACAACTCCTCAAAACTGTCCCAATTTCAGCCCCCTCCAAAGGGCTGTAACCCCCAACCCACAGCTGCCTTCTAACAGGGAAACTTTACACAGCAATAAAAAAAAAAAAAAAAAAGAAGAAAAAATCCACCAAGTCCTCAGGCAAGTAACTATTTCAAACCACTTCAGCCGCCCCAATCATCTCGGTTCCAGCCCACGCCGAACATCTCCCATTCATTTCTAAAATACCTTTTCTCCCCCACATCCCCCAGATGTTCTGCCATCCCCCCACCCATTCAGTGCTTGACTTCTCCTGTAGATTAGGGTTATTTTTGGTGCTGACATATCTTTTTTTGGCACCCATTCTCTAACATATTCTAACCTCAAGCTTTGATGTGGTTTCCAGGTCTCTCTCCCTCCCCGACTCCCAAAAGGCATTTCTACTCAAAGCAGTAATTTCAGGGAAGTTCTGGCAATATTGCACCTTTTTTGCCTTGGACCATATCCTCCTACTGCAAAAATGCAGATTCAAAACCTGCCAATCCCCCTTATTAACAATCTTCCTTTGCAGTTTGGTCTTGCTGCTTGTGTTAACAGAAATACGTCAAATTCTTGCAAAACACACAGGCACACAAGTTGGAAAAGACTCCCTCTGAGCTTGACACAGCATTAGGACATAAAGGAGTAAAGAAAATGAGAGGATAAAATAAGGTCTCACTAATTCCTTTAACATCAAATCCCAGAATGGTTTGGGTTGGGAGGGACCTTAAAGCTCATCCAGGGCCCCCCCTGCCATGGCAGGGACACCTTCCACTGTCCCAGGCTGCTCCAAGCCACGTCCAACCTGGCCTTGGGCACTGCCAGGGCTCCAGGGGCAGCCACAGCTTGGGCTAAACTCTGTATCAAGAGATTTAGAAATGTTCTTTACTGATCTGCACAAAGTACAGGAGGTGCTTCCAGGAAAGAAACTGATGTTCTACCACATAATTTGCAGTCTGAAATGAAAATGTTGGCTGCTTAGAAAATCATTATTTCATGTCTTTAGACAGCTGTCTGATTATTAAAAATAATAAGTCATTTGCTGGAGCATGACCCTGAAAGCTATGCAAACCCAGCTACTGCATTCTTAACAAGGAAGCTTCAACTCATCACTGAGTTTTTAAAACATGAGTCTTTTCACCTCAATAACATTTTAGCCTCTTATATTTCTTCCCCATTCAGCTTCATTTTGTCCATTGCTCTGAAAGCAGTGAAAGCTCAGAGGCTGCCCAAAGCAGGGTGTAAGTTGAGATCTTTGATGCTTTCTAAGGCACCAGGTTTGTTGTATTTCTCTGCACTGCAAAAAAGGTACAAGCACTGGCACAACCCAGCTCCGTGCTGATATCAAACCCATGAATACAACAACTTACATTTTATCTGAAAAATCACTTTTTTCTCCAGTTCTCCTGTAGCCTGCTGAACTCATGTAACCACAGGTGGCCATCAAGGCTGAGAGAGGAACCTGTGCACTGGAATGTGGCCAGCAAACTCCTGGGATCATTCTGGCATTGATGACAAACTTGTTTTATAAGTTTGAGGCTTAAAAAGCTCATTCTTGAGACTGCAGCCCAATTTGTTACATATGCAGGATTTCAACACAGATAAATACCAGATTTAATTATAAACAACGATCAGTTAAAGCCAACTGGAACAATCTGAGTCCATGGCATTTACTATTAAAGGCAAATTTTGAGGCAGGGAATAGGAATGCTCTGGTTTTGGATGGTTCATTCCCACCAATACACTAAAATCAGGGATTATATACAGCTATACATCCAGAACATTATAATCTTAACGAATAATTTTAAATCTCTGTTTTCCAAACAGAGGGTTAAATATTTACAAAGACCTTCACTATTTTTTAGAGACAAGCAACATCTTTTTAAATTGTTATCGACACTTCCTATCACTCTAGGACTGAAGGAGAACCAGCATTTGTACCAACACTGCCACACAAAAGGAACATTACAGCAAAGATTCACTTGAGATCTGAGCTGGCGCAAACACAGAGCTGATCTGGCTGAACCTGCCCAGGTCAATGTAAAATTAGTCATCAGAAAAATATCAGTTAATGACACTTTTAACCACTCCTCCCTAGCCTTTTGTAATACAGTAAATGATAAACACCCTCATGGGGAGTCACCTTGACTGTATGGGGATTTGGTTTAGGTTTTTTAATTCTTTTAAATTTTTTATTAGAGCTAATAGTTTGACTGTGATACAAGTCAGACTTGTTTGTATCTAATCATCCAATCTCCACACAGAGCTATTTTAAGTGCCTATAACGTGCATGAGGCCATTAAAATCACACCAGCACTAAATGTG
Organism: Falcunculus frontatus; assembly: GCA_013398115.1. NCBI lineage: Eukaryota > Metazoa > Chordata > Aves > Passeriformes > Falcunculus > Falcunculus frontatus. Next base: position 14,206 of record VZRV01004348.1, on the reverse strand, counting down.
TAAATAGAGGAAGTTTGTGGGTCTTCCTTAACTCTGTACTTCAGACAACTTCCCACTCAAACCCACATCTTCCACAGCCACGAGCCTACCAGAAGGGAAATGTTCCCATACTCAGGAAAAGCAAGAAGAGGTACTTTGAAAGGCAGATATCCAAGATCTGTCTGCTGATCAGCATCGCTGGGAATTAACTCCAGCAGGTAAGAAACTGCACAAGTTCAGTTTTCAGACCACTTGAAGCTGTAATAAACCTTCAATATCCACTAAAATGTACTGCTCCCATCACCCCTACGACATCCTCTGGGAACAAGGACAGCACCTCTGCTCCCTCCCTGCACAGGCCTGAAGTGGAAGATGAGAGATTTGTTGCCTTGTACCTGCTGCTACCAAGATGATCCTGCTAAAATTCCCCTCTTCCCAGGAGGCCTGAGCTAAAGTGTGAAAGAGGAGCTGAGCCAGGCTGAGGGAGCCAGAACAATGCCCCTGCAGCAAGGGCCAAAGTCATCTTAGTTTCCACATCTGGGAAAAGAGAAGTTCAAAAATTTTTTTAAAAATTAGAAAACAGGCCTAAAGCACAGCAGAGTATTTCCATTTTTAGGAAGTTGAATTCTACATGGTTTGAGTCATTCCTCCTGCAGTGTGTCCCACTGTACTCCACACAGTCTCTGTGTCTGAGACTTCCCTGTACAACCAACCCTTCACATCTCACACCTCTGCTCCAGCTCAACGGGAAGTTGAAAGCAAGCAGGAAATCCAGCAGGGAATTCACAGAAACTCCAGAGCCAACCTCCCCGTGTGCATTCCTGAAGCACCATTCGCTGCTGCTCCAGGCACCCCGAGCACATCAATCACTGAGCATCACTGCATCACCCACACCAGACACACAGTTTTCATTTCTCCTTCCAACCTCTTCCTAAATCCCATCTGCTATTTCTGTTCATCCTTATATCCAACAAGGGCACAGCTTTGGTTGGAGAGATCATCACCTTGGATGTGTAACTTGTAGTATGAAATGGCAGTGCTGGTGCTGCCTTCTCCTCCTGCTTCCCACCTCCCACTCCCTCAGCTCTGGGCAGGGGGCACATCCCAGCTCTGGGACTTTTGGACCACAATTCCAGACTAAAAATAAAACTCCAACCAACACACCCACACTGCCTGAGATTTCCTGGCAAAGCTGTTAAAAGAAAGACAACCTTGGCCAAACCCTTCTCACCCCCCTGAACCACATCAGGCACACAAGTCCTTGCTCCAGCTCAGCACCAGCAGCATCTCTTTATCTTCCCAGACACCGTGAGGCAAAACCATCAAAGGTAAAGGTTGGCCCAAGGAACCCTCCACACACAGAGCCCATCCAAAGGGATCCGACCCCACCGCACCTCACCCAGCCATCAGTGCATCTTCAAAGCCTGCTTACAACACCTCCACTTCCTTCAAGACATCCTCATTTAACTCGAGGGCTTCTTCAGTCTCAATTGGTTTCATGAGCAAGAGGAATCAAACAGTTAATTGGTTAATTGGCTGCGATGAAACCCCAATTCTGTTTGACAACATTTGGCCACGAAGGATAAACAGCCTCAGAGGGAACGTGCAGGATCCTGGCTGCGTGCGGGGCACACCCAGCTGCGGGGGCACACTCAGCTCCCATGATTTCACCCTTTTTTCTTAAAAGGAAGGGGGAAAAGAGCTGGAAAGTCTGCTTGTAATAAGGAATGATGTTTTCAGGAGGCAGTTAAAAAAACTTGAAGCTGCCTTAATGCTGCATCCAAAGATGCTTGTTAATTATTTAAAATATTCCTTTTACCATGAACAAGGGGCATCTCCGGAGCTGGCACAGGGCACTTCTCCCAGCTTGTGCATCAGGGCATCACCACAAATCCTACCCTAAAATCATGTGCACAAGCCTAAAATGCTACTCTGTCAGCTTTTAATACAAATGCACTCTCAGAGGAGCTGTTTAAAAAGGGAGACATTGAAAAATAACTGCCCTGCAACAATAAAATTGACACAAAAACACCGACACACAGAGAGGAACATGCCCTGGTGTCACCAAGAGTTACTTACAGAAGTGCATGTATAGTCTTAGCTTCCACTTTCTATGTGATGCTGAAGAAGAAAAATGCAGGAAAAAAATATAACATTTCCTACTAAAACAATACAGCTTTGTCCACAAAAAACACAAAGAGGACGATTCTCCAGGACAGGTTTAAAGGATGACCATGATGGTGCAAATACAGAAGCAGCAGAGTGATCTTCAGAGTTTTGTAACTGAAATAGGGAACACAACTAAAACCAAGAGTTTACACAGAATTCAAAAAATATTTGTATTTGTCCAGACAGAACAAAAAAACCCAGCTTCTCAAAAGCATGAAGTTTTCTGTTTCTGTCCCTCACCTTCTGACACAAAAGCTCCGTGCCAAGGGAGGGGGATTTGGTTTGGTGCACATGGGATCTGCTCCACCAAAGGAAAGGTTGTGATACCACCAGGATTCCAAAATTCTAAGCCAGTAACTCGGTATCACAGGGTGAGGCTGCACAGGAAACCTTGAGCCATCATCTCACTCAGCTATTCTGATGAGAATGAACTTTTCCACAGCTCCATCTCCCTTCTTTCCAAGGTTTCAGTTGAGCTCTTGGGAATACAATTCAAATGTGATTCTATTGGTAATATGATAGAAATATAAATCAGTGATTCACCACTAACTGAAACAGAAATGTTTCCCATTCCTACAACACAAACACAAAGTTTCTATCCCACCCTTCACATCAGGAATTCCTGCTGCACATTCAACAGGGAGAACATAAAGTGCCTCAAGAGCCGTCTGGGAACACCTTTGTACCTACTGAGGGTGGGAGAGCTTTAAATAAAAATAATAAAAAACTGAGTTGGCCTAGGTCTGGTTAATGTTTGACAAGAACTCCCAGGGAGAGCAGAGCCACCAGTTTGCTGCAGGCACTTCTCCTTCCCACTCAGCTCTGAGCACCCAGAAATCCCCACCAAGCACGATGTGCCTGGACTTGTGCTGCTCCCCAGACAAAGCAGCACAAATCCTTCACCACCGTTAGCTGAGAGAAATTCCACAGCACCTTCTGTGGGAGCATGGCCTTAATTCCAGCGTCTCAGTCAAGTGATGGTGCAAGTAATTACATCCTGCTCTTGGGTTTTAGCTGCCAGAGTCCCCTTCATCCCTCAAATATCAGGTTACCTGAGGATCAGTCAGCATCTTCCACCTGAGAAGCCAACACACGGTGACAGTGGATAAAAGAATTACAGTGATCATTTGTAACTCAACACTAACCACTGGAAAAGGACTTGGGGATCCTTTAGAAAGAGGCTCTGCGAGTGTAGTATTTCATTTAACAAGTCCAGATGAGAACTGGGTGCATCATTCATCATATATGAGATTCAACACACAGTAGAGCAAGGAAGAAATAGAGTTTGGGTTGGAAGGGACCTTAAAAATCATCCAGTTCCACTCCTCCTGCCAAGGTAAGGTAAAAGAACTAAGGTAAAAGTGAGCCCCAAGCAACTGCATTTTAGAAGCCAAGTTAAGGAGGACATTTCTAATTTCAGCACTTGCAGTGTAGCTCATTTAAAACCATTTAAAGTCCATTTTTAAATCATACTACTAAAACAGCTTAGAATTGTTTATATCCAAGAATTTGCAAGACTGGTTTGATGTAATTCACTCAAGGGACCTTAAAAATGCACAACCACACATCTTAAATGTCTCATTTTGTGCAGAAGTACCACACAGGAGGGAAAACGTCTGGTCCTCCCTCCCTGATGAACACAGAAATTAATTCCCAGCTCTCTTCCTTTGCAGAGAGCAGAGCTGCTCAAAGGATATCAGCCCCTCCTCTCTGTCCTGTCTCTTCAGCAATGGGAGAGGAACAGGAAAGCCTAGGAAGGGACAGCACAGCTCCCTGCTCCCTCCTCCTCTCTCCACGGACAAGGAGCAGAGGGAGGGTCACTCCTCCATCCACTGCCCCTCTGTCCCCAGGCTCCATCCCAGGAGACACCACAGATACCACAGTGACATCCCTGACTCAGAGGAGAACCTCGGGGATCAACACCATGAGACCACAAAGCCACTAAAACGATCATTTTCTGCACTTACCCCAACATCAGATCAGGATTCCAGGTCGGGTAAGACACAGGAGCCTCAATGAACTCGTGCCACAAGAGCCAGCCCGAGCCAGGAGAGGGAAGTGAAGCTGCTGCTGCTTAGCAAAGCTGAATTTCAACTTTGCCTTCCCAAGCCTTTGCACTTCTATTTGCTTCATCCTGCAATACCAAAACTACCCTGAGGAGCAGGGGACTTTCTCGACCAGGCAGTGACACTCCTTGCCCTGACACCCCACAGCTGAGGAGATCACTAAACCCAGCAGTGCAGACTGACCTTGAGCTCAGCCATCCACCAGGAACACTCTTTTCTTTCCCATTTAAATCTCTTCTCAGCCAACTTCAGCCCAATTCCATCTTCCATTCCACCAAGGACATCCTCCCCATCCTTTCCACTCTCCATCTCTGGGAGAGTCTTAATTCTCTCAGTGCAAAGATGGACCATCACAAATTCAGCATTTTTACATGCAATCCTTTCATGTCCACACAGGCTAACCAAAGCATATTCCAATACACTTTCCCAACAAATTTCTGCCCTTTAATTGGGCAGAAACTTAATAACCCAATTCCTGTGCCTGCATGTTCATCTGCTTAAACTTTGAAGCCAAGACAATTGGCATTTAGATTTTATTAAGCAATAGTTATTCAGACATCTAACATTAATCTGGCTATTATCATTCTGACTTCCTCACATTAATTTACTTTCATAAAAGACATCATTACATTTGAGTGCTATGAACTCTGTGGCATTAGGATTAAGAAAGGATTCACTTGACAGAAATTCTCTGATAAATCTGCTCTGTGTAAGATTTGAAACAGCAGACAAGGTTTTAATGAGGTGCCATCTAAACCAGGAGTGAAAAGGCAAAAGGGAAAATCACATTTGAGGTTCACATCCTTCTCCCATCTCAACTACAGAAAAAGAAAATAAAAAGTTTATCAGATACTTTACCCTGGTTTAACTGTCACTTCCTCCAGCCTCAGTGTAAGATCATCTGTCTGCACTGTCTCACAAGACATTTATCTTGGACTTCCCATCGTGACCAAGGTTCACCCATTGTGCTGCATCACTCACTGAATACCAGGGTTTGAGATAATAATTCTGCAACGTGGTTGTGAGGGATGGAGGAAGAGCAGCAGGATGCTGGGGAGCAGCTCAGCAGAGCAACCAGAATTTAAAACTTCATCATTCAGTGATTTAACTCTCCTCAGAACCATGGGAAACCACTTGGGGTGAGCCACAGAACAACTGAGAGGCCTGAAGGGAAATATCTGTGTCCAGGCTGTTCCCAGAAGAACTGCAGGGGAAGCACCAAACCCACTGGGGTGGATGCACGTCAGCATCAATATATTTTCTAAATTATCACCAATGTATTACTATCAATATCTTTTCAAAAGTGGTGGCTTGAACTCTCACAGGGCCACAGCTCCCCGCTGGCAGCTGCAGCAGTTCCAGGACTGCTTTATAGCTTGAATATATCACAAAATCCACAATTCTGAGTATTAGAACAGTGAGAATACGATTTTTCCCTCCCAGGTTTCAGCCCTAACTTGTATGCAAAGAGTTTACCCAGCTCAGCATCATTTCCTACCTGTCTAAAATCTGCTGTCAGAATGTGACAGCTCTGAGACCTGGATGCTTCCTGGTACCTTCAAACTCTCTTTTTAAATTTAAACATATTGAGGATGAGAGCCCAAAGTAGTTAAAACTCTGGAAAAACCTAGGGAAGAAGAGCATTTAAGATTTGCAGGCAAAGCAAAAAAATTTGGAAGCGAGAGGAAGGGCCCAGAACCATCTGCAGAGGGAAGCTGAAATGCAGCAGGAAAGCCACAACTTTGATGTGCTGTGCTTCCAAACAAACACTGCTTAAAAAGTTGGAAGGTTTTCACCTTTCATCCTACCTACTAAATGCCAGCTGTACTTTATAATCCCCCTGAGCAGATTGAGAAAAACATTAATATTTCTGCCCCCACTGAATATCAGGACATTTAGTGTCTTATCTTTTACCTCAAGAAAACAGTTGATAACATGTTAATTTAGCTGTACAAACTCTTTTAATATAAATGACATCATATTTTCCCATAATGATGATGTTTGGGTTTTTTTCCCCCCAAAGTTCTTACAACTTTTTACACTTTTCTGGATGTGGCCTTTAACCAAAAGCCATGAAACTACAAAACACAGAATTCGAACTCCACATTTCACTTCCAGCCAGTGAGACTCGGTGAGTTTTGCCATCAGAAGAAGAAGTTCAGCTTTTTGTGGCACAAAGTTAAAGACAAACACGAGAACCATTGCAAAAGCCGTGTCAAAATTCAGTTGAGTTTCAAAACCCTTCATGCAAGAGGCCACTTCACACTGAGCTGGGTCAGAGCTGGAGCCTGGAAATGTCTCTGGAAGAGCCAAAACTGCTTCCAAGTGCCACAGAAATTCCATGGTGAGAACTGCTAAAGCTGCCAGGCTGTGCTGGGCAAAGCAGCTGCAGCCAAACGGGCACCAGGCACTGATGGACACCCCTGGTTAGGGCTTCAATTAATGAATTCTACTCAACACAAGCTCAAATTAATTTTTTTTAAGGTATGACTCACTATTTATAGTGAGAGTCACATATAATAATTTTTAAAAAATTGAATAATGCACTGAAATAAATTGTATAGCAAGGAATATCAACCCATCAGAGCAGCTAATGAGAACCAAATTGCATACTCTAAAATAGCAACGAAGATTAAACCACACCCATTTCTGACCATCTTGAGCTTCAAGTTTGTCAGTAAATCATGACTGGATGGATTTGAACATTCCTCTGAATAAATAAGAAAAAACAAACAAAAACATTTTTGAATGCCAATTCAGCATGGACCTTGCTTCACGTGGCCAGGAAATAATGCAACTTTTTCCACTAAAAAAAAAAAAGAGAAAGTTGAAGAAAAAAAACCTGAAAAAACCTCTGAAGAAAGTAGTTTTTTAGGAGGTTATTAGTGATTAACAAATTTAAGCTGAAGACTACTTGTTAAAACTCTCTCCTATTAAAACATATTTCTGGTAATTATTGGCTAAGAATGTGTCACAGTGCAAAGTCCTTACTTGTGTTTTTCACTCATTAAATATAATTAGTGGAACTCTTTCAGCACGAGCAATTGCTCCAAGAAAAACCTTTTCACCCCTTATCTTTTAAAGGCTTTTACACCAAAAACCAGTTTCCACCATGGCAAATCAATGCTATAATATGATGCTAATTTACCCTATCAGCATCAAAAGGCTAAAATTAAATCCAAATTAATTAATCAAAAAATAAATTAATTAACTAGAAATCCCAAACTTCACCAGGCAATTTAAACCAAAATTCCAAATGGCCATAGTGCATTTCACCCACAGCCAGGGGGGATTCCAGTAGCTCCACACCAGTAAGAGTCAGAGGTGACCTGGAAGGTTTAACAGGAAATGTCAAGCACATACAGCACCTCACCCCAAAATATAAAACCTCCTCACAACACACAATCAGGAAGCTCTGTTCCGTAGAGGATCACTCAGAACATAAAAAACCCCCAAGTGATAGGGAAAATATCAGTACATTAATCCATTTAATCTCCTCTTGGACAATCTTTGTGCTTCAAGGCCTCTTGAAGTTACAAAAATACAGTAATATTAGGAGATCTTTGTAAAATCAAGTATTTTTCATTCAGTAATTTTCATTAGGTTGGTTTAATTTATGCCAAAGCACAGGACAACTTGCTGAAGTTACAACATGTTACTGTAAGTTCTTCAACCTGTTTCCCATACTCAATTTTTCTAAAATTTCCATCTTAATGGCTCATGTTTTCAAATCTGGATTTTGACCAAACAATTTTTAAATCATCTTTAAATAAGGAAATGCTTATGTTAATTGTAATGCAACACTGGAAAGTTACGTTGGCAGAGCTCTCAATATTTTTTTTTTTCCACAGAAACTCTGGTTATTCCTCTGCCCACGAAATGCACGACATCACACAAACTAAATTCCCATTTTGATGTAGCTTTTTTTAGTTTGCTGTTCCCCTTCCCTGTGGGAAAAACAGAATTATAGAATTGTTTAGGATGGAAAAGCCCTCCAAGTTCCTCAAGTCCAACCATTCCCACTGCCCCAAGTGCCACCTCTACACTTTAAACCCCTCCAGGGATGGGGACTCCAGCACTGCCCTGGGCAGCCCTTTCCATCAAGGAATTTTCCCAATATCCAGCCTGAACCTGCCCTGGCACAGCTTGAGGCTCTTTTCCCTTGTCCTGTCGCTGCTCCTGCACCTTTGGGATTTCCTGAACACTTCCTCCTCCCTGAGTTCCTCTGCAGCCAAACCATACAAAGGGAATTGTGGACTCTTATCTCTTCATCCTCCTCGCTTTAATGATTTGTGCACATCAAAGCCTGATTAAAACCATTTAAGCACTTCCATCACTGAAATCTCTTTAACGTCTTTTGGAAATTAAATTAAATGCAGAAACAAAAAAAAAAAAACCTCCATGTGAATGCACAAAGCTGGGTAATTATGGTTTGAGTTTTTATAGTAATGTCACCATGAATGGGGAAATACATGAGAGTACAGAGTTTTTTTGAAGCCTGATTTATACAAAAATATAGCAGCCAACCAATAGAAATACCCAATAATCATTTAAAACCAGACACCTGCAACAGGATGACACCAATGAAAGTGAAAATGAGGAATTTCAAAGGAAAATGAAGTGAAAAATTAAATGACTGTTCAATGGCGTGAAATTTCCACAGGAACCAACTGTTGAGGGAAATATTTACTCTGGAACAATTTACCTCGGTGAAATCTTAGAATCCCAACTCAGGACAAGTGGAAAGAGTTTCCTGTGTCTCAGGAGTTTAACTTGTCACTGGTCACAAACATTGTTTTCCCAATGTCTGGTTCTGCAAATTAAACATCCTTTATTTTCTTCTTAAACTGGAAAATGTCTGTCAATAAAGTGATGCACGACCCAACTACAGTGAGGCACCGAGGCCTCGCCCCCACCTCCGGGAGATGACGAAGTGACACCAAAACCTGGCTGCCCTCTCATTTTAACACCACACACAGCAACAGTTACAGAGTTGGAAAAGCTCAAAGTTTCGGGATCTGCTTTGGTTTGAGACCTTTTCTGACACTTCCCAACCCTCAGCCACCCCAGGAGCTGCAGGAGGAGCACAACCATCCCAGGTCCCCTCTGTGAGGAACCCACTGAGCTGAAAAACTCAGGAAAGTTTCCAGCTCAAAGGACAAACAGCTTAAAGCTGCTCCTGGAAACTGCAAGTAATGTGGGAACATCAATCCTTCAGAAACAACCACACTGAAGAGAACCACACCATTATCCTGCCTCTTGTCTCCTACCTCTTCATGTTCCTGGTGTAGCACTGGGAATAAACAGTGAGAAACTGCTGTGGGGCTGCAGAGGAGCACACCTATCCACAGGGAGAGATTTGGAATGATAAAACAGCCTCTCCTGGAACACATGATCACTACAGGATTACACATTAGTAAAAGTAAACTCTATTTGTTTAATTATAAAACATGAAAGCAGAACGTTCAAGTAATTTATCAATAAACGTTGTGATGTGAATAAAAACTAAGATGAACTGTAAAAAAAAAAAAAAATCAGTAAAAGGGGGCTCTGAGCTGCCTCATGAGGTGTTGTTTTCCATAAAAAGATGAGCAGGAAGATTTCTCTTAATGAGTTGTTAACAGAAGAAAATTAGTTCAAGACTTCAGGGCAAGAACTTCCCTTATTCCATGTTTGTACAGTATGGAGTACAAGGAAATTTTTTTCCTGCTGGTACCTGGTGCTACTGGCAGTTAATAACCTAGGTTTTACACTCATCAGCAAGAATTAATGAACCAAGTAAGAACAAGAGACAAGACAACCTGAGGAACCCCAAGCACTGGGGAGAAAAGACAGAGTTAGGAAAAAGAGGGGTTTGAAACACAGAGCTGAAGAAAGAAACTTGGAAAGTAGTAAAAGTCTGAGAGCCTGGGGAGATGGCAGACACCGAATGAGACATGAGTGCATGAGGCAAACAACCTCCCAGCTCCAGGGAACACGGAATTTTGGCCGCACGTCCGAGGCTGGCCCAGCCCCAGGGAGCTGTGGCACGCTGAGCTCTGAGCACAGCACACGGTCACCTCAGAGCACCAGCACTGCTCCAAACTGGGAAGTGTTAATTCACGTGGAATATGGGCATCCAGTGCAAGCAGCTAAAAGGAGAATAAACCCGGGTTCCTGCAGGAGAGAGCCACAGCAGAGCCTCAGCAGTTGGAGCTGACTGCGCTCACGAGAGCGGCTCGGTGACAGGAAGGAGCAGGGGCTGTGCACTTGGATTTCCTAAGCAGTGACAGCAGCCCTGTCATTTCACAAGCTGCAGAGGATCTCGTTAGTCATTAGTGACTGCACACAAGGAACCATCCTGCAAGAGAAGAATAACTGCCACACAAGTTCTTTCATCTCGAGTTTTGCAATTCTATGAACTCGATTGCTTATTTTCTTAAGTTTAACACAGTTAGCAAGATATTTTACATGCATCCAACCCTGCTCTAGCTAAATGTAATCTGTTAAAGTTTCTTGACTCGTTTCCAGACACTCCCTCTCCATCCTACAGCCTCTCCATCTCCCCACAGCTCAGGGTGTTCTGTTCTCCCAGTTTAGAGAAGGTGACACCAACCTACCTCACTTGGGTTTTGGTACAAACTCTGAGGCAGACACTGAAGGTGAAGGAAGATGAAGTCTTGGTGGGAAGGGACCTTAAAGCCCATCCAGTGCCACCCCTGCCATGGCAGGGACACCTTCCACTGTCCCAGGGTGCTCCAAGCCCCATCCAGCCTGGCCTTGGGCACTGCCAGGGATCCAGGGGCAGCCACAGCTTCTCTGGGCCACCTGTGCCAGGGCCTCCCCTCCCTCAAAGGGAAGGATTTCTTCCATGTATCTACCCTAAACTGAAGTTTAGGTATCTAATCTCAAGTTTAGTTATTTCTGAGCCTCTGCTGAAGGTAACTGTGACACCACAGTAGGAGAGAAAGGAAATAGGCCTGTAGAAAAAAACCACAGGTGAGTAACAAACTGAAATTATGTGGCCAAGAACAATTATTGCCACAGAAAAGAAACCTCAGTCACCAAAAACTCCAGACTATCCCTACATCCTCAAGCAGGGGGACTCCAAACACGCCACTGCAACTCATGTTCCTCCCAGCTCCACACACACATTGCTGTGACCTCTTGGAAGCTGCTCAAGCTCTCTCCACGTGTCAAATCTGCCCATGGCAGAGGTGCTGCTTTCCTGGCTCAGCTCTCAAGACTCAACTCTCAGTATTTCCGCCCTCAACACTGCAAATTTCTGATGATCTGGAGCAAAGAGTAAGAGCAGTGATGATCACAAAACTCCCAAACCAAGAGGATGAGCATGAAGGGAAGGGAGAGAGGCATCAGCAACAGTCACGAGCAGCTTTGGCACCTCTCCCAAGCACTGAAAATGCAGTGGGGGACACGATGACAGCAGTTCCACCCTCACCTGGTCACAGAGGCCCAGAAGATGCCAAGAGCTGCTGTCTCAGTCAGTAAGGCACAGGTCACGGATGTCCTTAGTCACATCCGACACGGGAGCACCCACGCTGGAAAACACTGGGGCAGAACACATCTGCCAGCAGCCACTGGGGCAACTGGTGTGCAAATGCCAACCTGTCACGGGCCAGTGGAACCTCGGCACAGATTTCTGCTGCAGCTCTTTACCTACAAAGCCCCCCAAAAGCAAACTCTATGCCTTGTGCAGATAGAAATGTGGCATTTTCTCATTAAAGAGCTGGGTCATAACCACGCAAAAGCATCTGCACATTCCAGCTTCCTAAAAAGACATCCTGGAAATCCAACTCATATTTCACTGGGGTTTTATCATGTTTTATCAAGTTCAGGTCACTAGAACTGGGAAGAATGCTAAACATATAAATATGAATTCTTTTTCTGGGCTGCTGTGTGGCTTCTCACACAAAAACTGACCCCAGGGGCTCAGTCTCACTCTCTCAGTGTTTGAGACAAGTCATAAAGCAAGAACTGCAAAGACGTTTAGAGGAAATATCAGGGACCTGAGACAGCTTTTGAGATCAGAATTGAAATTTACTGTTTTCTTTCATTGCTGGTAAACTGTACTGGAGTCCTGGCGGCACTTTTGGGCACCACAATATAAAAAAGATGGGGATGGGGAAGGGTGTGGAAGGACCATGAAGGAGCTGCTGAGGGCACCGAGTTTGTTCTGCTGGAGAACAGGAGTGTGAGGTCAGAGCTCATTGGGGGCTGCAGCTCCAATCTCTGCTCCCTGGGACAGGGACAGGACCCAGGGAATGGCTGGAGCCGGGCCAGGGAGGTTTAGGTTGGATTTCAGGGAAAGGTTCTTCCCCCAGAGGGTGCTGGGCACTGCCCAGGCTCCCCAGGGAATGGGCACAGCCCTGAGGCTGCCAGAGCTCCAGGAGCTCCCAGGGATGCCCAAGGTGGGATTTTGGGGCTGTGCAGGGTCAGGAGCTGGGCTGGATGATCCCTGTGGGTCCCTTCCAGCCCAGGACAGTCTCACTCCTGAACAGGGGAGAGTCTGCTCTCACACAGAGCTGCAAACACAGTGTGCAGGAGGCCACAAATGACAAAAATGGACATTGAAACATTAATAAAGCCAAGATATTAATAATGCCAAAAGATAAATTTTCCCTTTTGTTCCTGATCAACAACACCTGCCTCAGTCCCAGTACAACCACTGAGTAACTCCAGTGTGACACTGGGTCTATCTCACACCTCGAGGCCGAGGACACAACAGTTTAATCACGTTTCCCTCATTAGAGGAGACAATGAAATGACCCTTCAGGTTCACAACCACTCCTGCAAAGCACTTCACTAGACCCTGTTTTGCAATAACCCCCCCAGGCTGCAAATCCCCATTTGCCAGGGACCTGAGAGAAGAATTCAGTAGTTTTAAAGGAATGTCAGGAACTAGAACTACACCTGAGAGAAGTTCAGAAGCTGGGAGGGAGCCCAGGTGACAAATAAACACACAGACCTGAGCAGAACCAGTTCATTCCAAAGAGGGACACTGAGGAAGGGCCTGGTCAGTCCCACAGGGGCAGGTGGGCACCTGGCTGCCAGCACTGGAAACATGGCAACGTTTAAAACCACCAGTATTCCTGAGAAAATGATCAAACAAGGTCGTAATAAGGCGAGAGATGAGCTGGGGGGACAGTGGGTCTCACATCTGCCCCTTTTCAGGCTCCTCTTCCATTGTACAGCATCTACCCAGGCTGTGAGTGAGGTTTGGGCACAAACACTCAGTTCTGCCCCAAAATTCAGTTAACCACTTGCTCATCTCCAGAAGAGAATCCCAGACACAGCACTGAATGCACCGATACCTGAGTTACACATCTCAACACTTTCCTGCTTTGTTTCGTTCATTGGAAAAGACAAAAAAAAAGGAAAAAACTCATCCCAGAGTCCAGGAACGTTAAGCGACTGCTCTTCTACAAAGTCCAATACAACCCCCGCCAGGGATGAGGCTTTACATAACAGCCACCCACTCACTCCGGGACGGGACCGTGTCCGGAACCTCGACTCTTCCTTCCCTGACCTTCGGCAGCACCTGCCCGAAGCCAATTCCCAGAGCACGGCAGCCCCGGGAGCCCGCCCAGAGCCGGCGGCAGCCCCCAGAGCCCCTCAGCCCGAGCCGGTCCCGCCCGCCCCATCCCGGAGCGGCTCCGGCCCTCAGCCGCCGAGAGCAAAGGGGAAGGAACAAAGCCCTGACGTCAATTACCGGAACAGGATTAAATCCATCACCGGGAGGGCAGCGCAGCGGCGCCGCCGGCACCGAGCCCACCCCAAATCCCCGTTCCAGGGAATGCCCCGGGTTGTGCTTCCCGGGGAGGGACCCCCGCCCTCCGCGGGGTGTCACCGCGGGGCGCGGGCGCGGGGAAATCCGCGCTTCCCGGCGGGAGATGCGCCTGGAGCGGCCGATCCCGCCCTCGGGCCCACCGGGGGAGCGGCCGGGATGTCCCGGGAGTGCCCGGGGCGGGGGCGGCGCGGCCGCGGCGCTGCCC
>VZRV01004347.1:3635013-3652768 GCA_013398115.1 Falcunculus frontatus | reverse complement strand
CCAGCACCGTCACAGGAAAACTCCTCATCCTGCTGCTCCCACGCCAGCTCACAGCAGGCCTCAAATTTGCCTTCTGCTCTGTATTTGTCACTGGCTGTGGTGTCAGCCCAACCTTGTTGAGCTGTTCTCTCTTCCAGGGAAAGCAAGGCAAGATGCCAGGGCAGGGCAAAGAAGGACACTCGCAGGGCAGCAGTGGGGCCAGACCTCTCTGCCCTTTCTTACAAACAAGGATCATCTCATAGCTCAGACAAATCACCAGTTGCATCAGCACTCGAGCCTGCTGTCCATCACAGGCAGCACTTGGCAGGTTCAGGAAAAATCCCGGAGCAAGGGATTGAAATTCACATTCCAAAAAAGCAGCTCTGGCCTTGGATCCCCTCCAGGCCTATGCTGAGATACTTTGGTTCCTGCCTTACTTAGGGCCATCTCCAAAGAGCGCCCCCCCAGCCCCGATACCGCTCTCAGAAATCATTTGACAACATACAAGTGTCACTTACACACACACAGCTTTAACAGCCTCCAGGACACAACTGCATCGTATTCTCGTGAGCTGGGATGATCCTAACGCTTTGGAACAACCCACTGAAGCAGACAAGTGAGCAGGGAGCAAAAAAGACATAGCCACAAGCTACAGAGCCATAGCAGGGATGGATTTCCTGACTTGTGCACAACTGATGCAGGATGCAGGGCCAGCAGAGGACAGCTGAGTCCTTCCAGAAGTCTGTTTAAATGGCTTGCTAGGTAACAAATGTTGTAAGAAATGTGTAAAACATGTCTTTCTGGCATTCACTGCCCTGTTCAACTTCACCTGGCAACATCAATGCACCTGGGGAAGGAAGAGGGCAGGAAAGGCAGTGGCAGTACAAGACTAGACCTCATTTTCCCTATTCCCTGGCTCTCTGCCTCTTGCTGCCTGTAAGTGGGAAGGGGATGGAAGGGAGGTCACCAGTGTCTTTCTTCTCAGACCCACAATGCTGTTGCTTCTCTGGCTCATGGCCTTCAGCACTGGGCCATGATATGCCCAAACACTGTTGGGCAAACAGCATTCAACAGATTTCCCTACAAGAGCTGCCCATGAAACCCAGCCCCTCTGACCTCTGTCAGTGCCAAGGCCAGCAGTGTGGCCAGCAGTGCCCAGCTCTGCTCACCACAGGGAACAGTCCCTGCAGGAGCCTGCTCAGTCCTGCACGCAGCCAGTGAACTCAGACAGCAGTCAAGGACAGAGCCAGTGTTTCCACTGCAAGTGGGTCCTGCACAGCAGCTGCCTCAAGCAGGCTTCACAGTGGGCTCCAAATCCCCTTTGCCCAGCCTAGCAGGGCAGGGCTGACACCTCCTTTGCAGACATGCCCCATGCTCTGTTCTTACAGCTGTCTCTGTGGAGTAGAATTATCAGAAACATCACTGTGGGGATCACTCAGACCCAGCTCAAACATCTGCTCAGTACTCAGGATCCCATGAGGCCTCAAAGACCTGGGCTGGTCTCCTTTCTCCATAGAGAGCACTAGGAAAGGCCAAACCCACCCACAGGCAGCCACTACTGCTCTCCAGCTTTCGGTGATATTTTGGCACACATCACATAACCAATCATAAATGAATCCCTTTAGTGCCCAAGGAGGCAGAGACATGCTGCCCCCACCATGGGGCTGACAGGAGTTAAATGCTTATATCTCTCCCTTGAGTGAGCAATACAGCTGGCTACGTGCAGGAAGCAGCATCTGCAGAGCAACAGGGTGGCTGCGAGGAGAGACACTGCTTTGGGGTGCAGGGCAGCAGCAGCAGTAAAAAAAAAAGGAAAATAGTTCCCAAAGCATCCCAGTCTCGGCAGCCACACAAGGGAGAAGAATCTCTTATACTTCTGCATTGCTTATGCAAGGCAACAACCATTTTTTAAACAAACCTTGGATGTACAAAGATAAAACCCATGCACACATTTCCCTCACAGCAATTTGGCCTGAAAATTCACCAAAGTGCAGGTGAAGTGGAAGACTTGACTCAAAAGCCCACTGTACCCACAACTCCAGCAAGCTGAACACCTGAAGCAACCTTCCATTGCTCACCTTTCTTGCCCATCGCACCTTCAGCTCCAAACCTGCTAGAGTGTTTTAAGAATGAAATAGCAAACCCGACCCAGAACTGCTCCTTGAGACCTGTCTCTGCCCCCTTCTCTCCTAAGGGATTTGCCTCCTTGGGGCAATGAAAGGCACAGTACCAGGTATGCTTACAAAATACGTGACAGCTGACAGTGGCTGAAGTACAGGCGTCTCATTTCTAGTTTGAAACCAATTAGCAAAAGACATTTAATTTCGCTGATGGTTCCTCAATTGCATGTGGCTCTGCAGTGCAGCTTTCATTTAAGGCAAATTACTGTGGGGAGCTTGAATGCTCTCAGATGACAAGTAATGTAGCAGTTCTGAAGAGAAACACTAACTCTGTACACAAGCTGCTGTCCTCAAACAGCAGAATACACATCCAGTCTGGCTCCAGCTCATCCTCCCGGCGAGCTGGAAGTGCTGTCACTTCCAGAAGGGACCCAGACAGGTAATTTAAGAAAATATAATCAGCTCTGGGGAGGTATCACCTAAGTCTCCTGTTTATACCATCATTTAAGAACAGTGAAATAAAAGCTTGTGCTTCTGATCTGGGATCATCCACAGCCAAGACTTAGACCCCACGGAACTGCAGCTTCTGCCCAGGCACAGAGAGCTGAGGAAACACAGCAGCTACTTCCATGGGTGCACTGACATGAACAGTGCTCTGCCATTTGAACAGGCAAAGGGGTCAAAGTATTAACATCAAGCAAAAAATAATAATGTTGAAGGAAAGGAACTTCCAGAAAGGAGACAACTGAGCAGACATCCAAGCTTGTGAGCAACTAGTGCCAATAGGACAGAGAAAAATGAAATCCTGTGGTCAGCAACCACCTGCTGCCTGCAAAATGTGTTGCCAGGAGCTAAGGCCTCCCAGCCTTCCTCACAGGAGGAAGGTCAGCCAGGACTGCCAACACTGCAGCAGCATTTCCTGCCCAGGGCTGCCAGCAGGCTGGGAGTCACAGCCCTCAGCCACACAAGCTGCCCTGGAACCCCTCACACACCCTGAAGGTGATTTGCCAGTGAGATGCTGGTTCTCAGCAGTACTGCTGAATCCAGATGTCAACACAGAGATGGGCACATCAGCAGCAGCCATGTCCAAACAAAGAGAAGAGGTCCCTGTCACCTGGATTAGCTCATGTGACACTTAACTCCAGCAGAACTTGGCTGCTCAGGGAGATAAGGACTATGGAGCAGAGGGGACAATGACTGGGTGCTCTCCAGCTGCTTCATGTGTCAAGGTACAGGGCAAGCTGAGACTTCCAACACAAATGGTCTCACGTACTCTGTACTCTCTGCTTGGCACTTCAGAGCAAGGGAAGAGACATCTTGGGAGTCTCTATATAGAAGACGACGCCCACAGGCACCCTCAGTAGAAGCAGCTCTATAATCTGCAATTAGTTGCAGCCCCAAGAACCTACTCAAACAGGCAGACAGCTCATGGGAGTGGAGCATCAAACAACCCACACACCCCATACACAGCTAGGGAAATTCAGGTTACAAATAAGCTCTGAACACAAGAAGCCACACTGCATGCCCTGGGGACACACTTGCATTCCCAAGACAAGTTATTCCTGCCTTGTACCAATCAGCATCAAAAGCATCAATACTTTCTGTCTTGGACTTGTGCAGCTGTGAATTTGGAGTTCCCCAAGGAGCCAGGCTTTCTCCCAGGAGCCTAGAAAAGTCTGCTGCAAGCTCTTGTAGTTGTTTCTAATGCAACAGCCAGAGCTGAGCATTGTCACTTCTGCAGTGGCCAGTCCAATGCTCATCACTGGCTGCAGAGTGCCTGCCCTGGCTCTCCATGTGGCCAGGATGGCCAGTGGACCATGGACTCCAAGCCCAGCATCTTTCAGTTGAGAGTCCCTACTGGCCACCAGCCTCAAGGTACTGCTGAACACTCCACTTCATGGACATATTTCAGTATCTGGAGGATATCCTTGCTGATAATTTTTTCCTCTAAGGACACAACAGAGTGGTGTAATCATATTTTGACTTGGAGACACACAAAGCAATCCTCAGCAAGGTGTACCACTGCCTGAGCAACGTACCTTATCTCAAGCCATGTATTAAAAATAAAAATCAATGAAATAATTAAAAAGTCTCTAAATAGAAAGTTAAAAACTTCTAGGACCAGCCTTACAAGGAGGTTGTGGGTCACCAGGAGAAGCACAGGGGCACATTCCCAACACACGAGGCACTGGAACAGCCCAGCTGATGTCAACAAAGCCCAGGCAAACCAAACCTGCTTTAATTAGCCCTGAAAGATCACTGCAGAGCACTCCTCTCACGGCTGTTTACTTGATGGAGGCAACACTCCTCTCCCTGCCCAGAGCTGTCAGGGCAGATGCTGCTGCAAGTTGCTGTTATTGTGGCTCCTGCAGTGTATCTCTACATGAGATTAAATAGCACTCAGACCTCCACTGCAGCATGGCTGCAGCTCTGGCTACACACACACATCCCACCTGGCAGCATCCAGCTCGCCAGGCCCATCCCAGAGGGACAGAAACTATGGGTGCTGCCCCTCAGCACACAGGGCTGCAGGGGCTGGTCTGTGAGCCAGCTGCCTCCTTTATAACGAACACCCCCCAGGATTCTTCTCTGGGTGTTTGGTACATCTGCTTCCTACAAAACCTGTACCTACATAACGATCTAGTACAGAGAGAAAGAAAAAAACACCATTCCATAACATGGAATGAAAGAGATCCCCAAATGGTGCAGGAGGGATGACTGCTGGCTTTCTAATGGCAACTGCTCAATTAATTCTCCACCACTGACTTAGTGACTTAGGGTAAAGACTCACATGGAGGAAGCAAAGATACCATTAAAAAAGGTGTGGCTGCTAATTATAGATCCCTTTTGTCTAGAAGCATTTTGGAAGCAAAGGCAGTTATAGCTGCACTCAGACAGAAGGACCCTCATTTTGGGAACAGGTAATACCCCTTGGAGCTCCCCAGACATCAGAAGAGCCAGGAAATATGCTGCAGCCTCAGACAAGAAAAAAAAGAGCTCTTAAGATGTATTCAAGAATTTTCAATCCTCCTCTACCAGGCCCACTGGCAGTGGGAGATGAGCTCTCCAGCCTCTGCCACCCCACAGTCCCCAGGTCTGAAGTATTCCAGAATAAATCGGTGTCCATCAACTGCACTGCTGTAAACAGAGCACCACAGCTCAGGGATTAACTTGGGCTGAATATATAGCACAGCAGTGATTACTAAATTGAGAGGAGAGTAAGAATATCTAACCCGTTGACCTTACTCCTTAAACTTGGGACATTCAGCACACAAACCTTTTATTGCTTTTCATCTAAAGCCCATTAACAGGTTTCTGATTTACATGGAACAAGCAAAGTGAAGCTGACAATTGTGAAAACTCTAAATTCCCCCACAGCTCTTGAGGATTATCTGAAAATCACAGCACTTTACAGAAATGGGAAGCCTCCCTCCTCCACACTCAGGCAAACTCACCTTAAAATCTGTGTTATTGATGTACTCAAACACCAGAGCAGGGGTCTTTGACTGCAAGAGAGAGAAAGTCATGGTTTAAAACACCCAGTTGACCTTTCTTTGGCTCCAAGAGACCTGAGAAAGCCTTTGCTTCTTGCCCAGCCCTCACTAGGGAGAGCAAGGTGGGAGCAGGACATGGGAAGTGCAGCCCTCCTTATACCCCACACACTGAGCACCAACTTGGCATTTTGGCCAGCACTGCTCCCCCCCACGCCATGGAACAGAGAGAGCACTGGGAGAGGCAAAACGTGTCACCAGGAGCTAAGGCCTCCCTCACAGGAGGAAGGTCAGCCAGGACTGCCAACACTGCAGCAGCATTTCCTGCCCAGGGCTGCCAGCAGGCTGGGAGTCACAGCCCTCAGCCAGCTGCCAGTCAGAGAAAACTGCCCGGGAACAGGGTAATCGTGGCAAAGCAGACCATGACATGACTGCTGGTCACTGGGTAGGACAGCAACCAGAAGGATTGAAGTGCTTAATATCCAGTTGCCCTGGCTGGTACTTAGGTTCCAGATGCCAGACAGAAGCTAGAAGGCTACAGGCTTTGCTTTCTTACAAAAAGTTTGTAGGACTTCAGAACTTTTTCCCCATCAGTCGTGGCAACATACGGAAAACACAGAAGGGGTGCTGAAGAGTCTGGGGAACATGGAAAGGAAGAGGAGCCCATCCAAACCAACCAGCCTGTGCTTGCAGCTGGTGGGAAGGCAATCCCAGCACACCCCCCACACAGGCACCTACCACCGGATCCTTGACAGTGTCAATCAGATTAATGATGTTGGTGCCACCACGTAGATTCTCCAGAATCTTAACCTCGCGTTTTATCTTCTTTTTCTTCACTGGCTTAAATAGACAAAAGAAATTAGAAGTGAGAGTCCTTTCAGAAATTAACGCTCATTTCTGCCACTGATTTTGACTGGAACACATCACCTCCCCTCCTCTCTCATCTCCCACCCTCACATGGGAACATTTTTAGCACCATAGAGGAGACAGACACCTTGCACGAACTAGGATTTCCCTCTCATCCATGAAACCTCTCCATGCATCAGGGGAATAAGCAAACCACTCCAGACAAACATAACTGTGACTCCAGTAAGTGTGGTTAAAAGTGCCTTGGACTGCTATGTGGTAACCTCAGCACACTGATTCATGTTGTGCATTCAGAGCCACAGGACAAGCATGGTGGACCTATCTCTGCTTTTGTGTACCAGCACTAACCAGTTTTTCACTTTTCAACCTCTTTCCCAATGAGTACTTTAATCCCATGAAATGATAACCTGAGAGTCTCCAACACCAAAATTACTTGTAAGCTCAGACACTGCTGTGCCTTGTCTGCAACCACCTCAAATGCACAGAACCAACTGCACTGCATGTCACTGCATCCATAACCATGATTATTTTTAAAGCCTACAGACATTTTAAACAGTTTTGACTCCTCCTCTAATCTGCTCAGTCTCAGGAGCCCTCTTTGCAAAGTAAGCTTTTCTCTGGACATCACCCTGCGGAGAGTGACAAAGAACAGCTGCTCCCAAGGCAGAGGCTCAGAGCTTGGGTTGGCTTTTGCATTCTGCTGATCCAGTGGTTCACTTCAATGTAAATGATCGTTTCTGTAACTCATCCACTCCCAGGACAACCCTAGCTCTGTGCCTGCTGGAAAGGAAAGGCAGTTTAGAGAAGATAAGAGGTGAGACTTTTTTAATGAGCCTTGGCTAGTGACGAGTGTGAGCAGCACCAGCTGCAAGTAACCAAGTCTAGCAGTCTTTCATTCCATAGCTGGAACATCCCCTCCTGACCCACCAGTACCACTAAAAAGAACTGCAGAGACATCTTGCAGGGACTGGTAAAGCCCTTGCCCCATCTCTGAGGCTGCTGATGAAAACACTCCTCTCTAGACTTGTAGCTTTCTAAAACATTCATCATCTGGCACCGAGTCTGGTGTGTGTGGAGGGGTGTGATGAGGAATGGCAAAGGTATGAGGCACCTTCCCAAAGTAATTAGCAGATGTTTGTGTGAAGGACAAGGAGCCACAGGAGCTCAACAGCTCATGCTCACCACCTCACCTCTGCCACAGCCTCCCACATCTATGATGGTCACAGAGTGCTAATGGGACAACTCACACTCCCCTTACAGGCAAATCCAAGGCAATCCCTGTTTTCAGACCCCTGGCAGAAATGTATGAGCAGACAGGAGAAGGAACAGAAGGTTTTATATAGTGGGAAAATATGGCGTTTATGTAAGTGATAAAATATGCTGTCTTTCAAGGCTCTTCAGGTGGCTGAAACCTTCAGATTCGAATCCTGCTCTTCTCCTCTTGCAAGTTAAAAGGCATGAGCTAGACTTTAAAGCCAAAAGATGAGAATCTCAGCCTGAAGCAAAGTGCCAAAAATAACACCAGTGCCAGCACAGGGAGCATCAGCACCTCATAAAGCCACTGTGGAAAATGGCAACAAGGCCACCACAGCTATCAGAGCTGGAGCGATGCAGGGCAGGGCTTGCTGGGGAGTGGGCGACCAACAGCCCCAGGGCAGTACCCAGAGAATGCTGCAGCTCCGGGGAGCTTGGACAGGAAGGGAGAATCAGCCAGAGCTGGGGCATGTAAACCAGGAGAAGTGAGGGCTACGTTTTGGAACCTGAGAGGATGCTTCATTAGGAACTAATTTAATTTATGTCAGCATGGAGATGGACACCGCCCTTCTGTCACTCACATGCACAGATCTTACCAGAAGGCCAAGATGGAATTAGAGGATGTAATTTGGTTACTCTGCTTGTCCAGTGAGGCAGATGCACACACAAGCTGTTTTCCAAGGAACTTCAAAGAGGAGTTGAGGCACTGACATCTGAAGGTGCTCCCTGAATGGCCTGGCTATGACAGACATGCCTTACAGCCTCTCTGCTGCAACACTTGGACCTGACTGGGAGCTGAAACAGTGTCTGAACACAGCCAAGAGGACCCAAAGCCCACTTTGAAACACCTTTTCCTTTGTACTGTAGTTATTTCAGGGGCCTTTTGCATCAGCTAGGTAGGGGAGGATATCCCTCCAAGATTTCCTTTTCTCCTTTCACAGCAACCACTGCTCTCACTGGGGCAGAAGCTGTTGTCTTCCAGTCACTTCCACATGTTTCTTTCAGCTTTTTCAGGATGGCAAAATGATGCTCTATGTTATCTCCATCAGAAATCTATCCTTACCTACCACACACTTACTAAAACACTAGAGCAGACAAAATCAGAGGCTTTTAGAAAAAAAGGAGAGAAGAAAGTTGGTCTTTTTTCACTGAAATGCCTGCAGATAATCAGCACCAGCAGCATGTCTGACATCACCAAGGAAGACACTCTGGTGAATACTGTTTCAGCAAGAGGGAGAGTTAAAAGCCACTTGCTGTTTACACTTTTTCCTGCTAAGCTGCAGGACTGCAGAGCTCTGGCCAGGCCGTCCACACCATGTCCACATCAGCTGCGAGCTGGGACAAGGGCCCCAAAGCCTCCAGGCAAAGCTAGGGATGGGAAGCCCTGCTCAGTGCAGGGCTGTAATCAGCACATCCTCAGACGCTCTCCCTGCATGCAGCCAGCGCTTGGAGTGGGGTTTTCCACCACCAGGTAAACAAGGATGAGGCAAAAGAAATGCCACGGGCTGAAGTCATTGTAGAGGAAAAGCTATTGCCTAGGAGTGTCCTCAGAGAGAGCAATGTGGGGAAACAGTTTCCCCATTTCAGATTTGCAGGAGAAAACAGTGGTGAGTGCTGGTCTGCACCCCATCCCGCACAGCTTTCACCCACCCAGCCTCATGCCACCTCCTACCCACGTCCCACACCTCTGCTCCAGCCACAGCTGCAAACACCGTGTGCTATCCAAGAGCACATCACTGGGGCTCAGTTTATGCCCAGTAACCAATTCCAAGCCCAAGCTCTTGCATCTGGCAAGTCAAACACCTTGGTGCAAACCACTCCAGCACACGGCCAGCACTGCACTGGGGGTTTAAACCAGAGAAACTCTGCTGACTTCCCTCATGTCCCAGAGCCCAGTACCACGGAAACCCCAGCAGCAGCATATCAGCCACACACCGGGATTAAGTCTGGGTTGCTACAACTGTCTCTCAGAGTCACCCGATCTGTCTCTCCAAGGATGTTGACTCCAAACACACATGGATTAAATGTGAACTGAAGCTATTATGGCCTCCAACCATCTGCCTCTCCCAGCAGGGATAGCTTCTAAAACACGAGCCCTTGCAGCCAGAGTATTTTTAACAATATTCATTTAAGGCTATTTTATTAAACTAGGCTATGAACAGCAGCATTTCAGGTTGTGCTTCCTACACAGGCCAGTCCTCATGCGCTGGGAGGGGGATTTCCAGCAGAGGAAAAGGAGCAGGCACCTTGACAAAATTAACTGCTCCTGAGTTTGATCTGCCTGTGTCTGCAAGGCAATGTTTTACACAGGTACAGCCTCCAACCCCATCTGTTCCCACGCTAGAGGCATTGCAAAGCTTTCCTCCATGTCGGGATTCTCCAGTAACCAGTATGGGTCAAAGCCTTTCCCTCTGAAAGGGGCTCCAACACAGTCCCTCTGCTCTGTGCAAACACCTCCTTCCATGAAATCTGTACAAACTTGACAGCTTGGAGACTTCTGTCGCATTTGGTTGAAATTGGCCAACCAGTGCAAAAACTACTGGGGGGAGGAGGGGGAGAAAGGCTGACAGACAGCAGGATTGCATAAGACTCGTTTCCATAGGAAACCAGGCTAAAAGACATGTCTCAGTTTAACCGTGTCTACACTGGGAGGGGTTTAATTACTTCAACTGCAGCAGTACCCTTAGAACAACATTACTGTCTTGCACAAGCCAGTTTTCCAGTTTCCCAGAAAATTGCTTCCTTCCTCAGGCAAACTGGAAGTGAGGTGGCTGTAGATTGTGGAGACAAAACACACAGCTCACAGCTGTCCACTGTGCTGAGTGCCCAGAGCAGAGGGACAATGTGACCTCCAGCCACAGGAGGATGGTCTCTGCTGGACCCAGCAGCTCTCACTTGACTGTCCCCAGCCACCTATCCTTTGCTGCAGGTTTCCCACCCTACCAGCCAAATGGATAAGGAAGCTTCAATCCACTTGAAAGTCAGGCAGAAGAGGCAGTGACAGTGGCCAGAGATATTCCAACTCTCTTTGCTCAAAGACTGAGGAGCATCATGCAATGCTATCCCTCTGCAGAGGTGAAAAATGGCACAGGATAAGCTTCGCACTCAGGTGGATCCAGAAGAAAACACCTCTTTGTGAACAAGAGAACAGATCCTGGGTCATTTTCCACAAGATCATGTAAACTTGTAAGCAGGGAAGGAGTCCAGCTGCAGCAAACACCAGCTGGGAGAATTAACATTGTTTGCTAAAATAAACCTTTAAATAAAAGACTGCAACCATCACTTCCTGTCTTGAACGAATAAATGGCTGCCTGGTTAAACATCTTTTCTGCTTGGTTTCTAAAGCAAAGGGAGTACACTCTTCTGTCAGATGCTCCAGTTCCAGCCTTCCCCAACAACCTGGGGGCCCATTGCTTGAATTGAAGCAAAGAGAGAAATTAGATTTGTTATCCAAAGTTCTCTATGCATTTTCACACTGTGAAAGAAAAGCAGTGACCAGGAAGGCATGTGAAATACGAGTTAAGTCCAAAGCATAAAAATCATTTTACATTAGCCCAGAGCAGGCAGCCCGGCAGCGCACACACACTGCCAGCTGAGGAGCACACGTGCTGCTCTGAAGGAATCCCAGAAGGTGCTGGGTTTTGCCCAGCAGGTGCTCTGAAACAAAACTGGGGTTAGCACAGCAGGGAAGAAGGTTTAGCAGTCAAAAGATACAAATCCATGAGAAACTGAAGTAATGTATTCCACCACCCCATTAAAAAAAAAAAATCAATTCTTTGCTCACCAAGCCTGAATAGCCTGGAAATACGATGCTTCCAGTGAACGAGCAGGGAGATTTGAACACACAACGTCCAGGACCAGCAAAAGGCTCGAGCAGCATCCCTATCACAGGCTTTAAACATTTAAAAGCTGGCACTAGAAGCTCATTTGTCTCTAGCAAGTATTATCGAAAGGATCACAATAATCGGCCTACAAAGCCCGACTCCAATTGCTCAATAGGAAAATTGGCTTCAGAGCAGCTCTGCTTATTTTGCTAGACATCAGCTGGGAAACCAAATAATCGTATTCCAAAGAGCTACAAAATCAAGTAGCCCACTTGTGTTAACATTCTGTTGGATGTTTGCATTTTACCACTTCCATTGTGGGAATTCAAACTTTTGTGAGCAGCTCTTGAATTTTAGAAAAGAGGAGGGAAAAACATACCTTGAAACTACTAAAGTACTATTACATTTTTAGTTAAATAAAATATGCTTAAGTTTGGTATAATATCCCAGCATGTGTTCTGAAGGCAGTTTCATTCTTTCCTTCAGAATCCTTTTCCTTCCAACATGGCACACCCTGAAACCTCCTGGGGCTTCAGAACTGTCCATGACACATCAAGAATTCTGCAGTCAACTAAAAAGGAGATGCATGAGGACCAAGTCCTGATCTCCACCACCACCATTCCATGGGATGGGAATCATTCCTTCAGGCCCCTGCAAACACAGTGCTGTATCTCACCCTTCTCCACGTACGAGCTGCAGCTTTGCAGCTCATCAGTTCCTTGGTGCTACACCACCACCACCACCACCATGAGAATCACCAGCTGCATCTCCAGGCCTCTGTGAGACACCCAGTACTGTCTCAGCGGTCTCAGCTCACACAAGGCTGACCTCCAGCAGCCAACTCTGCCAAGCTCATTGTGGGCAACTAGTGTTCAAAAGAGAAGAGTTGTATACCCGTCTCTCTTGCAAAAGGGCTCATTTCAAGACTGCCAGAGGAGGAAGTGGGCCAAGGGGAGCTGATTCAGTGCATGCAAACACAGGAGGAGCAAGAGACACAGAGAGCTACCAGGAGCAGGCATTGAACGGCTTTGGTGGAAGGTCACTGATGCAGTCAAAAGCTCCAGCCTGAGGGACCAACAGCATCTGATCATATTTCCCTGTGCAATCCCTTCTGCTCCCAGCATGGGAGTCATTTCAACCCCCATCTAGAACATGCTGATGTATATGGGCTCTAAAGCTTTTAGAGACAGAAGAAAACTTACCAGAGCCACCATCCCAACTTGGTTCTCTAGCTACTACAGTGATAATTTGAGTTCAACACTGGCAGGACCTTCCAGGAGTGCCTGGTATGAACAGCAGCTCTGGAGGGTTCACACAGCCCAAATGGGGGAGCAGGGGAAAAACAAAGCCAAACAAACAAGAGTGCACTTGTGAAACCATGTACATGGTTGAAATTTCCAGTGCATGGACTCAGCACAGAGGGACAAAAGCCACTAAAGGAGAAAAGGACTATTTCATCACTACTGCAGGACCTCCATTTCACTGGTCCCTCTCCTTGTAGCTGCATTCTTCCCTTACCTCCACCCATGTTGTGCCTTTGCAGAGTAACCACACAAGGAGACAAAACAGCCTCTTTTTGATGGGTTTAATGCTTTGCAGGCAAGTAGAGCATACATGGACACAGAGGTGCATCAGGAAAGCAGGACTACTCCTGATTTCTGTAGAGACCTGCCAACATGGATGCTGTAATCTCCAGCCAGCGTGCACACTGGGATGGAGGCAGTACAGGAGACTGGGAGGTGAAGGACAGTGGTAGAGCCGACACTCAGCAACAGCACTAACTGCAGGTAACTCCAACAGCATCATTAGCACTACAAGGTATCACCTGTAGCAGTTACAAGCAATGTGGAAAGTTAGCCTTCAGCTTTTAGAGTGGCAACTTGCAACACTGTTCACATCCCCCAGGAACACTGTTACCCCAGAAAAGAGGATTCACTTTAAAGGCATGCTGGGAGACATTTTGGAGCTGCATTAGCAGAAAAACAAAATGAGAAGTTCATCAAAGAGACAGCACAGACTGACCTCAGTGGTCCACCAAAAAGCTCAGTGTGGTAAGATATGGAAGAGCAGAGCTGTGCTTTAGATACCTGCATTGGATGTATACAACACACAACTCACTGGAAAAAAGGATGTCTTAAACTTCCTTTGTACATGCTGAGGAATGTCAGACCTCATCCTGGGAGTCAAACCTTAGCATCAGATTTAAGCAAGACACGAAAGCATGTACAGAACATGTTCACACGTTCCCCCTTCCTTGTGTGGGCTGCCCCAAGGCAGGCAGGAAGCAGGGCCACAGCTGTACCCAGGCCAGCCAGATCAAAAAGCCCACAAGAGCCTCCAACACCAGCAAGGGACTGCAGGAGCACAGCTGCTGGCTAACTCCATGCACTACTAACCTGAGGGGTAGGAGGGTCAGTACAGTGCAGAGTCCCTACACTTCAGACCATTCTCATTCTTTGCTCCCTGAATAGATTGAAAAGGTGGGGAGTTGTCCTCTGCCTCACTGCTCAAGATAAAAACTTCTGGAGGATGTTTGGCACGGGGTGTCTGTGTGGCAAACCGGGCTCCTGCCCCACTGCTTTGCACACACCATCCTACACAGTGCATCCTGATGTCCTGCTGCAGTGGAGTGAGAAGCAGCCTACTCGCTTCATTTGCCTTTTTAAAAAAGAGCTGCAGAATTTTCCCAAGAAAAGTGACATTAAGAGCATAATATTTGTAAGGCACTTGATACAGGAAATGGTAATGTCATAGTCATTTGCATGATCTTAATTCTCTTCCTTTGCTGATACATATTATGACCACAACTAGCAACATCCAATTTTCCTGCAGGATTATGCCTGGTCCTGCACTTGGGGTAGCAGAACTGAAAGGAAATGCTGGGTACTGGCCAGGGAAACAGGACACTTTGCTTTATGGAAGCCCAAAAGGCCTGGGGCACTGTGGTACCAACCAGAGCCATGAGCTCCCTGGCCTTGTCCAATGCTGAAGTTTTCATGGGGCACTTACAAACAAACCAGGCGAGTGGCTGCCCAAAGAAGAAGAGCAGTTATCTCCCTCATGCAGCACTAAACCAGGACCTATGCTCTAGTCTCAGCTTTGTTGAGGCTAAGGGACTTGCCCAGAGTCACACAGGAAATCTCTGTGGCTCAGTTCTGCATCAGACAAAGGGTGATAAAATTTCCTGACCTCTGTGGAAGAGGGTACAAGATGTTCAGGTAGCACAACACCAAAGCAGGGGAAGTACTTGCTATGTGCTAGCTTGAGCTCAGTAAGGACAAGCTGCTTCAAAGAGCAAAGGCTAGGAAGACACACCAGTGACTTTCCATGAAGCTGAGATATTAAAACAGTGACTCTTGCTAAAACTCACTCTAACACCTAACATAAATTGTCCTCTCAGAAAACGTTCATGAGAAACGAGCAACTGTGCTGAACAGCCGCATCCATCACCCAGCCACAGCATTTCCCTTTGTCCCATCCCTGCACCACACAAAAACCTGAAGACTTTTGGTTCCATTTCCCACCTCACAGGATCCAAATTCCTCCCCAGTTAGGAGGAACAGAGACACCCAGCCCCTTTGCTAAGGCTCCACTGTAGATACATGCAATTACACTTGCAATTAAGTTTTGAGTCTAGTTACAGGAAACCAGAGGCACTTTCCACAGATCAGAGTGATGTTATTGCCACACTTCACAAGTTTTCATAATGTACACAACGTGGTGCTCAGAAACTCCCTTTTCACTGACCCACTTTCCACTGAGGAGAAAGTTCATCTTTATTTATCTGGACCTTCTGCTTTTCCTTGCTCACTCACAGGAATGCTGTCTGCATGTTAATGCAAGTGGGGAGAGCCAGGGGAACCAGTGGCAACACCATCCGCTTCAAATCTGGGACAATCCAGTCTCCTGCTCGCAGGGCATTAAGGCAACACATTCAGGCCCCAAGGAGAAGGAGCACCCAGCTGCCCTCAGATGACTCTTGCCAGCTGACTCACTGTCCAGTGCTGACAGGCTCCCTAAACATGACAGAGTTCAGTTGCCACAGAGAGAGGAGCATCGCTCCAGGGGAGGCTCTTTGGGCTAGGAAGAGGCAAGGACCAAGATTTCTGATGACTTTCCCTGAAGCCTCCTCTCAGCCTCATGGTGCCTTTCTATGTGGCACAAGACCTAGGATCTTGATAAACCACAGCAGTCCTGAAGACGCCATCAAAGGCTCCAGAGCAGCATGCACAAGCGCAGTTTCTCCAGGCCAGCCACAAGGCACCTTGATGTAAAATCCAGCTCTGCACTTGCCACTTGTGACTCCTGTCTCACAGCAAAAACCCCTGCCTGCACCTACTTTAAAAAAGACAAAACCCCAAACCACAAAAAGCATCCAGAGAAGGAGGAGGTCCAAACAGCATGCCAGAGGAACCTGACTTGGCAGGGACACGTGAGCCTCACCACTCTGCCCTGATGTCAGGCTCAGCCACAGAGGCTCTCCCAAACAGTTCACCGGGCCACCTCCCTGCTCACATCCAAAGCTGGGGTTTGTGTGCATCCTCCCAGAGGCAGATGGAAGATCATACCTTTCCAGGAGTGCTGGCCGTGACAAGTTCTTTGGGAAGCTAAGGCAGATCACAAGGAAGCAGGCACAGTGAGTGAGTGGGGATGTCAGCAGAGACAGCCAGACATGCTATCTGAGTGGATCTAGGGAATGCCTTAAGGCTACAGCCCTGCAGAGATGTGTGTCCTGGAAAGCTGCTCTTCTCAGTGGCTGCAAGGGAACGTTAAGTTCAGACCCCCCTGTGCACTGCAGATGAATGTGTGCCCAAATTCTTAGGACACCCATGGTCAGACACTGGCTCCCACGTGCTCTTGGGGAACAAGTGACAAGTGTTGCTGGTCCAACAAGTGACAGCCACAAGTGTCAGCCAAGCCAGAACCAAACATACTGCAACTCTAACCTTCCATTTCTGTCTTAACTCCCCTGCCTACCCCCAGATCACCAATACAGAATGCTGCTAGGACAGTTACCACAGCTCGCTGTGAGCTGTTGCTTCAGTGTCAAACATGGTAAGACATGCCCTGCAGTGTACAAGCCGTGCACAGCCATCCCAAACTACAACCTCCCAGTGCTGCACAAAGGTCCCCAGAGCCCGGCCCCACCAGGGTCAACACACCAGCACATAGGTCACCAACACTGCCAAACTTTGGGAGGCCTCCTTGAGTCCCCTCAAGTTTCCATAGTGTTTATAGTCTGACTGTGATGAAATTCTTTTCTACATCTGATCCTCTAAAGGACTGAATATAAAATGTTGGTGCTTTTTTGACCGCTGAGCATCCTGCAGCCTGGCTCTGAAAAGGCCACATGCTGGCTGTCTAGAGGTTAACAGAAGGATTCCCCCCTCCAGGCTTCACATTCTTGTTGACATGGCAGTCCCTGGGCTGTTTTAGGCAGGCATTGCCAGATACAATTTGCCAAACACAGGCAGAACACGCAACGCTGTTCAAATGTCAGGACTCACAGCTCTCCCCCTCCAGAGGAACTCTCAGCCCTGAGCTATGCTGGACAAGGAGGGGTGGAGACATCAAAACGTCGCTACAGCACGCAAGACACCAAATCCATTTCCAAACACACCATCCCAATGTCCTTAACGAGAAAACAGCAGTTTTGGGGTGAAGAACGAGATCCAAAAGCTCTTTGGCCCCGCCAACCCATCTCCTCTCCCTCTCACTTCCAGCCACAAGCCTCTACATCATCAACGGGATACTCACCTTGAGGATCTTCACGACGACCCTCTCGTTGTTGGTGATGTTGATGGCCTCAAAGACCTCGCTGTACTTCCCTCGGCCGAGCTTTCGAACCAGCTGGTAGTCGTCCTGATTGCTGCGGGCACCAAGAGGAGAGAGGCGGTGGTGGGGGAAGAGTGGATAACTAACAGGGCAGCAGGCCGGGGAGGTGGGGTTCTCTCCCAGCCTCTCCCCCTCCGCAGCCCCCCGGGGACACCCCAGCACGAGAGCGGAGGATCAGGAAACCCTCCCCAGGGCTGAGGCCCTCCCGCGGGAGGGAGGGCGGGTCCCCGCACGGCGCTTTACCCCCAGCTCGGGACGTGCGACTCGTAGTCCCAGTACTCGCGGCTCCTCAGGCTGTTCACCTCCGCGTACACCCGCGCCCGGCTGCCGGCGGCCGGGCCGGGCATGGCGGCGCCGGGCGGCGGCTGCAGGAGGAGGAGGAGGA
>VZRV01004347.1:3363072-3634961 GCA_013398115.1 Falcunculus frontatus | reverse complement strand
GGGGCCGCCCCGAGCGCCGCGCAGCCAACCCGGAAACGGCGCCGCCGCCGCCGCGCCCGCCCAGCGCCGCGTAGCGGCCCCTGGCGGAGCGGAGGTCCGACCCCTCGGCTGCTCCCGCCATCGCGCCCGCCCCTCAGCTGCCGGGTCCCGCCACGCGAACCTCCCCGTCCCCTGTCACCTGTCCCGTGTCACCGCCCCGCCACACCCTGACACCCTTCTTCAGCCATGTCACCCGCCCAGCCTCCTCGTGCCTGCACCGTGGCAGCCTATCACAGGCCCGCCGCACCCTGACACCCTCGCCACCCCCTCACGCCGCTGCAGACGCCGTCACCTCTGCCACCCTCATCGCACCCCTCCTACACTGTCACCCCATTGTCACCTCCAGTCACACTCCTTCGTTATTCCTGTCACCCCACCACCTCTTGCGAGCCCCAAGGTGGGACCTGGGGTGAACAAAAGGCTCCATGTTCCTCTGGAGGGACTCAGAGCTGAGGCTGGCTGAGGTGAGCCACCTTGGGAGGTCACCTGGTCCAAACCGTGCTCCAGCAGGGTCTCTCAGGGCCAGCTGTCCAGGACCATGGCAAGATAGCTGCTGGACACCTCTGAGGATGGAGCCTCCACAACCTCCCTGGCCAGCTGTGCCAGTGCTTGGTCATACTCACAATGAAAAAGTGTTTCCTGAAGTTCAGAGGGGCCCTCCTGTGTTCCAGTGCGTGTCCGTGGCCTCTAGTGCTGGCACTGGGCACCACTGGGAAGAGCCTGGCTCCCTCTGCTTTGCACCCTCTCTCCAGTGCCTCATTAACCTTCGTGTCCCTTCACTGGCCTCTCCCCATTATGTCCCTATCTCCCTGTCACTGAGAAGCCCGGCACTGGACACAAGGCTCTAGGGTTGACCCACCATGGCTGAGCACAGGGGAAGTATCTTTTCTCTCCACCTTCTGGCAATGTTTTGACTAAAGCAACCCAGGACACCATTAATCTTCTCTGTGGCTTATGTTCAGTTTGGTGCATGCCAAGACCCCCAGATCCTTTTCAGAAAAGCTGCTTCCCAACAGAAATGGATGTGGTTTTGACCCCTGGGATACCCTGCTAGTGGCTGGCCTCCAGCTAGAGTTTGTGCCCACACTCTGGGCCAGTTTTCAACCCATCTAACCTTCCTGAGTCCCAGGGGAGCTGCCAACCCCAGCTCTTCCTCAAGCCTGTGTGGGCTGGGTGCAGCCAGACCTCAGCACCAGCCACCAGCCCATGAGGTGACAGAGCAGAGCTCGGGACACGGGTTGCTTAGTTGTACTCTGGGGCTGCCCACAGCTGGCCTCAAAACATCACCTTAGGCTCAGGTGGAAATCAGCCTTGACTCCCAAGTATCCCTGGAAAGATAAGCATGTGGATTCAACCAGACACTGCAGAACCCAGTGAGCTTTCCATATGCCTGAATGATGAGAAAACCCAAGAAGACTTTATCATTTCATACTTTGAGTCCTGTCTGAATGCAGTCCAGGCAAGACTTTCACAGGATCTTTGGAAAATAAGGAGGATGTGCTCATGATACTTGCTCTTCCAGGGCACTGAGCCCTGGAGAGAAAAGGCAGATATGACACCCACTCCTGCCAAACCTGTCTTAACAAAGCAAGAGGAAAATCAGTAGTCATTCAGGAAGGCTGCCCCGTCCAGAGGCCAACTTACTGGCCCTTCCTACCAGGACTGCCGAGTGAAGATGAACATCATCTCCTAGGACCCAGAGGAGATGTAGAAATGCATAAACAAAGCAGTCAGGCCCTGCATAAACTGGAGTTCATGGCAGATATGCAAAGGCCAATGCCTGAGTCACCGGTTAAAGTGGCGCCATGACGCTGGGATGTGCAGGTTGCTGTTTAGCAGAGTGAGATGGCTGGAGCTGCCCTGCTACACAGCTGAGATGTCCATTTCTCCCAGTAAGTTCTGCATGAGACCACAGCAAAATCCTGTGTTGAAAGGGAATTTGCGTTCCACAGGGTGCTACTATTTGGGCAGAGATGCTCAAGCCTAGAGTTGGCAAATTTTTTTTTCTGATGGATAGTTTTCCTGGTAGAGAACACTGGGTTGTCAGCAATTTCATCACTGGTGACATCTTCCTTGATGCTTTCCAGTGGGACACAGGCAGGCTATTGAACTGGCTTGCCAGGCTGATTCCTGGCAGGAAAGCCGGCTGATGTGCTGCCAGCTCCTCCAGCTGGCGCCTGGGCTGCCCGGCTCTGGGCACCGCGGCTGCCCGCTGCCTTCTAATGCTGCCCAGCACTTCACACAGCAAAAATCCTGTTTGCAATTACAGGAAGTTTGCCAAGCTTTACCTACTTTCACTGAAATGCTAGAGAGCTGTTTTTACTATTATTATTTTTTTTTTTTTTACTATTATTATTACTACTATTATTATTATTATTATTACTATTTTCAAATCTAGCCATAAAAGCCCAGATGTTTCCCAAGGCAAAGTCAGGGAAAATATTTGTTCAGCCATTAAAACATCACCTTGTCTGAAGACAAGATCTCTGGAGTCTGGTGTTTAGCAAGAGACAAATCTCCTGGCAGAGATGTGCTGGGTCTCCTGCTGACCTTTGAAAAGCTTTCTGTGGCTGGGCAGAGCTATAAACCTCTAAAAAATCCGCACCCCACATTCCTGCATCTGCAAAACCTCTTGGCTCTCCAGTGCTGCCATCTTTGTTCACCACCCCATCATGGCTCTGCTGGGTCACTCTGCTGCCTCTCCCCATCCTACTGAAACACTGCCTGTCTCAGGTTGAAGCATCACAGCCATGGGCTGGTGCGGAGACCTGGTGTTATAGTTATCTTTGAAATCTTAATCAGCCAACACATACAAGCACTGCTTTGAAGACAGCTTTTAATTCGTGTCCCCATGTTCAGATTCTTCATGGGATCCCCATCCCACCTTGCATGCAAAGAGGAACTTCAGGCTATGCCACATACTTGCTGTTTCCTCCTCTTCATCCCCTAACACTCAATTTCTGGTATTGAGTTCTGTATGCAATGAAGATCCCTCAATGTGGGATGTTCATCCCTGCACCCAACAAGGCCAGGAAGCGTGGTTCCTCCCATGAATTGGATGTGGTTGTGACTCAAGATGCATTTTGAAGATGAGTTTTGGCATGTTCTAGCCAGAAATAGGACTGGTTTTGCCAGGGCATTGATTTTTCTCATGTTTATATAATTAGATTGACTTGTATCCCTCATCCCAAAAAAGCTGTGGCAAAGCATCACTGGCCACATCATCAACATTTGGAGGAGTCATGTGCGTTTAGATAGACCTGCCACCCGCTGCCATTGGTCCTGAGCATCCAGCATGGAGAAGTCAGAGCACATTGTTGTGCCATGGTCTGGATCCAGCAGCAGGGATACTTACAAATGATCTTCCATACCCTCACAAAGCTCCTAAAACGAGGCATGCCTGCAGGGACAGCTGCCTTCAGGACCAGTGCTACTGTTCCCCCAGTTTTACAGCCAGATTGTGACAAAGCAGGGTCTGTAAGAGGAAGATTGCAGTGTCACAGGCAGAGAAGCCCCCATCGTGGTGCAGATGCACCTCAGATGTGAGCAGGGGGCCATTGTTTGCCTGCACCCCTCTGAAGGCTTCACCATCCAGCTGTTGGACTGAGTCCTATCTGGCACAGCTGATGAGGAGGAGCCTGGAGGCAGCGCTGACCAGGAGCTTTGGGGAGCTGGCACCGCAAGAGCGGGAGTGATGTGCAACCCAGGAGACCCCCGGGAGGGCAGTCCCTTTGCCATCACACCCCCTGTCACTCCAGCCAATCCTCCACATTTGTGCTGCAATTTCATCAGTTTCCAGTTCTGCATATGTACCTCTACCAGAGCTGTTCACCTTGGACACCAGGTGCTGGTGGGACCATGACCAGCCCGTGTCCTTGAACCACAGGCCATGGGTTCCCCCAGCTTTGCAGGTCTCCAAAGAGGTCAGCACTGCCAAAGAAGCATGACCCCATGGCAGCTCTCACAGGCAGCATGGGATTCCTTTCTGAGACCAGCACAAACCTCTTCCTTTGTCCAAAGGCCCGGCTGCCTCCTTGCCAATGCTTCTGGGAGACAGGCCCTTCTCACAAGGAGCTGTAGCCTCCCAGCAGCCTGGCCGTAACCTCGGAAATAATGAGTTTTCGGCTCCATGAAGAACCAAACCGGCCTGACTCTGCATGGAGACAAAGCCTGAAGCCTGCTGCCAGTTCTGCCCACAGCAAGATGAACACGGCTCTTCTGTGAGCTTGCACAAAGCCTCCCTTGTGCAGGAAGGGATCCAGCCAAACAAATGATCTCCTTGGCTGCATGTCTCCTGGTGCTCCATCATTTTTACTATTTGCTGGATTGTTCCCACAACCAAGGAAAATTTAACAAGTAAAAGCATCTGATAAAAATGTATCAACCACAGTAAAGCACCAACCCAGCCAAACCAGTCTGTACAGCACAACCCTCACAGCCTTCAGGACACGTCCATTCAATTTACCACCCGGAAAAACAAATGCCGTGTAGTACTTGCAACGTCACCAGAGTGGAGGCTTTGAGTAAAGTTTGTGTTACCAAAGTGCAGTGAGATATTTGAGGGCTGCTTCCTTCCCCGAGACTGGTTCCCTGTTGTGCAAAGACAAGTTCTTATGTCATTTCCTTGGCATTTTGTGCTTCTCCTCTTGTGTTTCCGGACCACGCTGCTCCCCTTGCTGCTGGCCTTAGCATGGAGGTCCTGACTCCTAGTGACCGCCCTCCTGGCCAGGTGCCTGGCAGGAACCATGCATCTTGTCTTTGCTGAGGAATTCTGCAAGAAAACAGCTTTTGGCCACTGGTGCCTTCAAGTCTCACAGTATTACTCACAGATGGTTCAAATCTTGGAGACAAATCTCAAGGCAAGTTTTGACTGCAAGACAAAATTTGAACCACCTGTGAGTAATCCTGGACGACTTCCAGTGCTGTGATGGATGGTGTTGGTTCTGTACTGGAGGCAGCAGCTGGAACAGAGGCTCCCATGGCAAAGGCATGCACAGCCTGGATGGGTCAGGTAGCAACAGAACGAGGCCACCAGCATGTTTGTCTTGGTTGAGTTCCTTTCAGCAGATGTTGAGCATGCATGAGCAAACCCATCTACCACCCAGAGGCATTGGTGTTTGCCATCCTCAGAGAAGGTGGCCTGGGTCTGTGTGGCTGGCAGGGAATGACTCCAGGCAGGCAGAGCTGTTGCACTGGAGATCTGCTCTACAGCTTACTTAGCCAGCTGCTGGAATACACCTCTGGATGGGAACCTTGCTTTTTTATCAAAGCACACGTGGAGGCTCTTGAGGGTGCTGCCTGTAGCAGCTGTGGCAGGGCACTGTTCCCTGATGTGATCCGTGGTGTTCTCACCCATGGCCTGTGGCAGCCCAGTGGAGTTGTTTGCCTGGAGTTTGCATGGAGCATCCTGGTGATGGAGAGGGCACCAAGAGACATTTTGTGAAGTGACTCAATACCTTTTGAGGGACATTGGAATCAGTGGACCCTTAAAATTCCTTTTAGTCCAGTCCCACATGAAATCCCTCCTTCCCAATAAGAAGAGGACATCAAATCAAAAGAGAGAAGGTATTAAGAAAGCCAAGGCAGAAGAGGAAGTGTCTGAGGAGGCATTTGTCCAGTGTCAATGGTACAAAGAGCTGATCCAGGACAAACACATCTTCACTATGGACAGACAGCAACCTGAAATTCTTCATTTTTCTCTCTGTACCCAGATAGAAGTTTTACAGCCTCTGTAGACTCTCACATATTAAGGAAAAGAGTATTTCAAACCGGGGGTTGTATTGCTACGTTTTGTGTAGAAAAGAAGGAGGAAAGTAGAGGTCAGTTAGATTCTGAGCAGGACAAACAGTCTCCAAGCCGAGTCCTTCTAGTAGTGGATGATGCAGTAGTCCTGGAAGTAGAGCAGCACAGTTAAAGGGGGGCCCAGGACCAGGCTGATCCCACACATTACTGTAGCAGCCATCAATAAGCCATTTCCATAGGCAGGACAATAGGAAATGTCAGGAAAAGCAAACGGCAATTACAAGCAGAAGTCTGGTCAGTTGGTAAAACCATTCTCTAAGGGATGTGCTGCCCTTAACGGGAGGACAGATCCATACTGAATTAGCTTTTCTATTATAAGGATGATGACTCAATTTATTTCTACAGGGTGCCCTTGCCAAAGGGCTCTGTGTCTGTGTACTTCATAATAAAACAATTAAAAGCCCCATTAATGCTAAAATCTTACCAGGCTAGCACAGAAAGGGTCTTTCCCTTCCCACAGAGCCAAGAGCTGCCAGACTTACAGGTCTCATGGGAATGAAAAGAGTATGGAATTATTTTTAAAGGCTGGAAGAGGCTAGATGGGAAGGATTACAGGTGGCCAAAGGTTTTACATTCAGAAATCATCACTGTTTGACAGATTGTTACAGTGATGAAATCTGTGTGATCGTGTCTTGTTTTGCCTTTGTACAACAGCAAATGAGGTGTGGTTGAGGAAGCATGAAGGATCCAATATTAGTGGGAATTCATTGACTTCATTTTGGAGGGAAACTTAAGTTAAAATGAATCCAAAAAGGGAAAGAAAGCCTTGAGATTCACAGCTTCTGCCAGGCCACTGGTCTATGGCACCGTTCCCACAAAGTGGAGCAAAACTGAGCTGCCCAGCCGGGACACCTGTCTCAAGTAAAAATTTTCCAGCTTTGTTCGTCTGTTTTTCTGATGGTCCCATCACTTTAGTCTAAGCAGTGAGAATCAGGAGCATACAAAGAGAAGTCTCCTCAATACTGCAGTCCCTGCCTTGGACTGGGGCACCACTGCCTTCCCAATAGCTGGAAGCACAAATAGCTGCAATAGCTGGAAGTCACAAAGCAATGTTCTTGGTATAAATGACAGTATAACCTGTGCTACAAAGTCTTCTGTCACAGAAGGTGGAGATGTCATGCAGACCAATGGCTCATCCAGTTTCTGCCTTTATTCCTGCCTACATCCAGCTATCCCAACTCATCTGTGTGAGGATATGAAATTTCCCTACATTTTCTTGTGTGACCTGTCCCTAATCTGTTAGGGGATGAACTGGGCTGTTCTAACACCTGCAAAGCTGTAGGATGTCTGAAGACCTGAGTGACTGATGGAGCACCCAATGATTAATGAAATGGTTTGCACTGCAGAACAGATCAGACTTAATGGTCTGTGACAGAAAGCTAGTCAGGGCCAAAATGCAGGGGACAGATACTTTCATGGACATCTCTGCCTGTTGGGTACCGGATCTGTTGCAGTGGGAGGCAGAGCCTGGCACAGCCACATTTGCCAAATTGCCACAGTGCCACTTTCCTCCAGGCATACTTTCCTTTAGCTGACTCCGTTTCCCAGCCACTGTGTCCTAGGTCCTGGGAAACTAAAAATTTTCTTCAAAGGCTATCTAAAGGTCTCTCCTTTAACCATTGAAACTTCCAGCTTAATCCAAAATTTACTCTGAACCCAAGTTAGCAGATTGTTAGCACAGGTGGAAGATCAGGAACTGCAAGCAATCAAGCCACTAATGCACTGGGGACCTGGCTACTCAGCACTGCCAGTACAAGCATGCTGGAGTGCTAATCTCATAAGTCTGTGAAGTTCAAGTGTTATTTTGCAATGTGATTCCTCTCACTAGAACTCACATCAGTATTTAAAACCATTTACTAGCACTCTCCCACCCCCAAACCTTATTCCTTTGGTCTAGATGTGGTTGCAGCACAAGGCGAGTTTTGGGTCTGGAGGCAACTAAAGCAAAGCACGCAGTCTGAGCTGCTGCACATGAAACTGGGATTTCCATGTGTGAGAGGTCATGGCTGTGACCAGGATGGCTGTTACTGTGACCTGCTTTTCAGGAACACACAGGGAGAAGGAATGCAGCCAGCCAGGGCTGCCACTTGCCATAACCGTGGTGCGGGAAGGGATTGTTGATGTGTTTGTTTACAGAGCACAGAAAAATAGGAAAAAACTTGATAAACACTATTAGTCACTAATATCAGGATTAATCACATGGAGCAGGATAATGTGGTTTGTATGAGTCAGCCCCAAAATGCCGAGGAACTGCTGGAGGAGCTGCTCCAGGTGCACACACACACCTGAGGAGCAAGGGAAGCATCTCACGCAACAGCTAAGGCTTCTGCTGGAAACGTGGTTGGTTTCCAAGACCTCAGCATTGAGTGATGGAGCTCAGGAGGAGGCTGCCCTGAGCTGCTGAAACAAAGTCCAAACCTTCGCACACTGCCCGGCCCTGAGTGCTTTGATATAGGATCTGTTTTAACCCCTGCTTTGCATTTTTTACTCTTCACACATCAGAAATCTAGTGATATAGGAGGAGGAGAACCTAAAAAATGAAATGAACTTCTTAAATTAGGCTCTCTGTCCATACTGAGTGTTGAGGAATACATCTAGTCCAGGTAGGTCAGTTTGCAAACTGTAGATTGAGATGCAGATTGAGCTTGGGGTAGGAGCCTGAGACAAGAGGCTGTGAATTGCCACCTTTTGGGATAACAAAGGGTGCGAGGACGGGTGACAGCCAGCCAGGTGAATGGACATTGAGGGACACAGCAGGAGCTGGGAATTGCCAAGCTTTTGGAGATGAAGAGGGGTGACACCAGCAAAGTGGATGCACACAGAGAGGGGGACTCAGGAGGAAATGCGAGACTTGCGTGTCAGGAGACTGTGAGGTTATAAAACCTCAGGGGTTCCTTTGTTGCCAGTCCTCCTTGGAGGAATAGATGGCTTTATGGAACTTAGATATATGAGACCCTGCGATGGGAAACGTAGGGTTAAACTGGGAAGGAAACCTGGTCTGGCTGCCTGTGTAGGGAGTCCAGTGGGGCACCCTTCAGCTCACTGGATCCTCCTTCTGTGAAGGGGCCTCTGTCCCAGCAGTGAAAGTCTGGCTCTGGGAGCGGGACTTCCAGAGAGTCTCGTGGATGGTCAGACTGGGAAGTTTCCTTAACACTGAGGGCACTGAAAACACGCAACTTGCGTCTGCTTTCCGTGAATGTTCAGTACTTACTGGGTGCCATGAACATATCTGAGGACCTTTAGCTGGCTTCTGATTTATTGGCCTCAGGAGCTTGACTTCATGAACTACTTTTTTAAACTCAGTGAAAGCTCTTATCACTAAGAGATTGACACAAGGGTGCTCCACAAAATGCTTGTGACTTTGTAGGGGCTGAGTCATCGTCACAGATGCTGCCAGTCCTGACCTCTTCACTGAAGGGGCCTGGTATTTACACCAGTGCCTTTTCAACACTCTTCAAGCAGCAAAACAGCAGCAATCCTGACTTGTGTACCCACTCCCTGGCTGGCACTGGGTGACAGGTGACCGAGTCTCTCTCCTGGAGGCGTTTGAGCTAAAACACATCATCACTTTTTACTTTTCTGAATCTGCATGTGGCGGTGAACGGACTCCCAGAGGTACTGATAGAAAGAAACATAGTCTGGTTATTTATAGATGTAAAAAAGATCCAGTTTCCAGATGAAGTACTAAGCAGTGGTTTGGAATCTGCTTCCTTCCTAGGCAGCGCCTGGAGATGCTCACAATCTGGGCTTCCTGGACCTTCCCAAGATTTTGATGTGAAGGAGCAGAGATGCCGACGTAAGATGTATTCCGTGATGGGGAATGCTAACTCTGGCCCTCATTTTCCTCAGTTGGACTCCCCTCTTTGATCCCTCCTTAGAGAAGGACTGGGTTTTAGATTACTGGGGCTACAGTGCTATTTCTGAAGAGCTTGTTGCCAACAGTATGAACCACATGCTTACAGGAACTTTGACACTTTTAAATTAACATATTTCATTTTTGTCAGCACCCTGCTGTTCCTTTGAGATTATGCTAAAATGTAGACTGCTTGTTAATTATTTCAAATGCCAAGGTTTAATTACAATGCCTCTGAGCTAAATTTCAAGTCAGCCAAACTTTCAGAGCCATGCAGGAGACAGACAGACGTATCCATAGCAAGTTCATCCTTCAAAAAAGATGAATATGGTTAATGTTACTGATTTCCCAGCACCATTATTTCCTCTTTCAAACACAGAACAGGTTAACTGGAGCATTCAGTGCCTGTCTAACAATCTCTGGGCTGGGGTATTCCATCTGGACCACAGCTGCAAGAGTGAGTCTGCATTCCTGCAAGAGGAAGAGTTAAACCAGGCTTCATTACACAGCTCCAGAGAAAACACGCACCCATCCTACTGGATGGGCATCCTTCCCCATGGGCAAGGTAAAGGTGCATTAAGAAACAAATTGCATGTGGGCTGGTTATCACAGCACAGCTGAAACCTTCCTGTGAGCAGCTGGATTCCTGGCCACCCTTGAATCCAGAAATGCAGGCAACGCTTGCTGTGAGCCGTGCTATGTTTCTATAGCAGTATCCCATTTTATTTTCCAGATTTAGAGTTTAGAGACCATGACCTCGAACACAAGATAACAGCTGCAGAGTTGCTGTGGTAAATCAACTAACTTAAGGATAGTAAGTAGTTTTTTGGCCCTTGACAGCCAAGAAGGTGTATCAGGCTTAGTTCCAAAAGCATGTCCGAAGTCTTGGGCACCAAGAGAAAACCTCCAAAAACATCAGCTTTAGATTTTGGCCAAATTAGGTGCTGCAAAATATTCTGGAAATTATCTGCCAGCTGTAGGTATTTCCCAGGAGGAGAAAAGGAAACACCTCTCCGCAGCCTCCACACCTGGCTGATGCACACCTGAGCTGTGACGCACATCCAGTGCTGCTGTTGTGGAGCTGAAGGTGTCTGAGCCTGTAATTCAAACAGCACCAGTGCCAGTTTCCCTTTTAAAGCTGTGGCAGTCAGGGAGAACCGGAATGGTTGGTCAGTCAGAGTGACAAACATCTGCTAGATGAGAGGTACCAGCACTCACTGCCTTGTCTCTGACTCTGCCAGAATACTAAAGTTTCCTCTTCCTGACAGTGCTTTCAGCAGTGAAAGAGGATGAAGCATCCAAAGAAAGCATCTTCTGATTATACTCTGGGGACTGTAATCTTGCAGTTCCCTTAGATGCTGTGTCTGTATCAGAAACTTACAATTAATTTATACTGTCTTAAAAATTAAGTCAGGATTCAAAAGACCGTGGCATGTTTTCGTGTTGCAATATTTACCGATTTCCCCAGAGCCCAAGGTCTGTAGCCACATTTCATCAGGGGGGAAAAAATAGTACTTTTTGAAAACTTAAAAATTGTTAAAAATTAGACATCATAATAATGATAATGTTAAAAAATAAATCTCAGACCTGCTGAAAAAACCCCAAACCTATGACTTCTAAGACAGCTTCATGACTTTTAGGGACCATGGCATTATTTCCCTAAAATATATTGTTGTCAAAGCTGTGATTTAGCTCATAAAAATCTTTGTTGCTTAGGGATAATAACACATCCTGGGGTTAATGGATTCTGTAACCTCCTGTGTTTCGGTTATTTTTAAGAAGCAGGCACTGGCAGCCAGCTGGAGAGCACTTTATTAGCCAGCATCCCCGGAGAGCAGACACTACGACACTTGATATCTTTTTGGCTTAGAGGATATGGCAAGGACACAAAGCTCCTCGCAGCACCTTGGAAAATGAGAGAACAGCAGTGACACAGCCGAAAACGTGCTGTGCATCCCACTGACCAGGGCTGCCTTGGAACAGGGATTTTGGCATCCCTGCCTGCCCTGTCCCACTGCCACCACAACTGGGGAGCGGGGCATGTCTTGCCTGCACCCTGCCCTGATGTAGCACCTGCTGCAAGTGTAAATAATTTCTATTTTTCATATAAAATAATACTACAGTATCTAAATTAAGCATTAAAAATTCTGCATTAAGCATTTTACACATTTTTAAAAATCTAATGATATTTGAAAGCAAAGGGCTGTATTCTTGACTAATATGACACTACTTGAGAGATTATAATCAACTTTTTTAGCATCAGATCTTGCATAAATTCTCTCTCTCTCTCTCTCTCTATATATATATATGTGTATGTATATATATCAGATCAAACCCCATTCCTTTAAGGCACTGTGGATCCTATTTCCCTTCTTGGTCAATACAAGTCCCTGTTCTCTTTGGAAACCCACATTTGAACTTCTGGACATTAGACATTTAACTTTTTAATATTTTTTCAAGAGAATAATTACTGATATATATCAAAATAGATCTCTAATGAACATAAAAATACATAATGCATGTCTATACATATATATGTAATTAGTATTAACATCTGTTAAGGGGGTTTTACTGGCTGAAGTATGTAAATATAATAAATTCATCTACCCCTAAAGAAGTAAGTGTTCATTTAAAAAGGAAATATTTCAAAATCAAGCAGACAAAATGAACTTCTGAGAAAGTGTTATCTCATTTTTTAAAAAAATTTTCTATTGATTGGAAGTGTTCTGTCTCAATGGGATATACAGGAGCTTCTGAAAGACTTCAGCTCTAGTCAAGGAATCTGTAGTTGGACATAGACAGTTTTGTTTAGCTGCTGACTTCTTGTCATCTGTTAGGGATATCAAGATGTCCTCCACAACATCAATGACAAATCTAAATGTGAGATACACCAAGGCTTTGACTTATTTTTTTGTGTAAGTCTTATCTTGCTTTCACCAAACATGTATTATGCACTGAACCTGACTTGTTAAATTCTGTCATTCCAGAGATCTGTCAAATTAGACCTGTGCCAGTGTTCTAGTTTGAAAACTGATTTACAGTTCTTAACAAACCCAAATCATGTTGTCTGACAGTCTGATTTCAAATGAAGCAGCAGCACACTTTTTGCAAGAGGTGAAAGACACCTTACCTGAAAGACACCGGTCTCAGTAAAATTGCCAGTCTCCAAATCACAGTAATTCTGCAATTGAGGCAGGAGGGAAAATGCCAATAAAAAAGTGAGCCAGATGAAATGATGTGTCATT
Source organism: Falcunculus frontatus (assembly GCA_013398115.1). NCBI lineage: Eukaryota > Metazoa > Chordata > Aves > Passeriformes > Falcunculus > Falcunculus frontatus. The sequence goes on along the minus strand of VZRV01004347.1, from coordinate 3,622,022 downwards.
TACAGGAGAAGCAGGCAATAAAAATCATATTTCCCTCTTGGTTCAATTCCATTCCTTCGGCACAGTTTGAATATAATCTAATATAAATGTACCCTTTCCACAGCAACTGTTCTGATAGAGAGATTCACCTCATCTTGATTTCAAGTATCCATTTGCAGGCCAAGCACCACGAGAAGCTTTAAAATATGACATTAAAAAGACAACAAATAAAAACGTTTCAGATATAAATAAGTTCACAGACCAAGAGAGGGCAAGGTACTAAGAGTATATTGCAAAGCTAAATGGGTCTATGCTGTGTAATGAGATAATTTTGGAATAGAGAGCATGAAAAACAGCCCTTAAGGAAACAAGGCTGAGACAGCTTTGGTCTCTGCTCATATTACTCAGCCCCCTTCTCCAGGCATGGATGAAGGGGATGCCCTGTGGTGATGGCAAACGTGCAATTTGTTATTTTAAGAAGAAAAACCTTCATTAAATGACCGGGGTGACAGCAAACGCATCTACTCAGGACCTTTAGTTCATTTATTTTTGTTTATTAAACACAGTGTTACCTTCCATGAGTGTTACCAACATGAACCTTGCCCGCACACAGCAGCAGTAGCCTGTTAATTATCATGAACTACACCAATGTTTCTCTCCAAGCATGAGGGTTCTTACACAAGACCAAAGATATTACTTACAGCTCAGTATTGTGATACAAGCGGGAGAATATGAGAAATAGTATAACCCCATTTTATAAATAGTTTCACAGAAACAGAAAATGGAGGTGTTGGGCCCTTAGGCTTTAAACACAAGCTTTCAAGGAATTCACAGTCAGTCCCCTGACACATCGGACAGGAATTGCCTGGGCAATTTTTGGAATCTACTTTTGAGAGCCTGCCCATGCTCAGACAGTGACCTGAGCATGTACACAGGCCACCTTCTGCCTGGGAGTCATGTAGCCAGGGAAGGGTGGCAATGAATCACGGAATAATTTGGAGGTCACTGGGCTGGGCGTCCTACCCAAAGCAAGGCAAACTTTGAAGGTAGCGCCAGTCTGAGCCAAGAGGTGACTTTAGCCTGAGCTCAGCTCTGTATAATTCAGGATTAGCTGGAACTGGTGCGTGTCTGGAGGCCTCGGGCATGGCTGGGGCAGGCGTGGCATTGTCTGCACCTCACTGTGTTGATACCCCTATTATCTCCTACTGGTTCTCACTGAAAGGTTTTGCAATTTTCTGCTCCCGGGCTAAACAGGGAAAGATCTTGGCTTTGGCACCGAAAAAAAAGCTGAGGGACAACAAAGACACTTCTAACACAGGGTGCCTGTTCTAAGGTGCAAGAGTCTAATGCCATGAATGCCATGATAAACTAATGTGGAAAGTGACTTCAGCAGCCATCGATACTCAAACAAAGTAAAAGATGGAATTAAGAGGTTAAACACCAAGGAACTGCAAGGAAGCAAATGAGGAGAGATACCGAAAATTTGCCATGATTACAAGAGTGATAAACATCAGCTAGTTTTCCAGCAGAAACATGGGCACAGGATAATCCTTCAGAGAAGGGGAAAATGACACTGAAATCAGACTGCAACACTTGGAAAGGTGTTGCCCTTTGTGGGGCTGGGCAGGGTCTTCTGCTGAGTGTCTCCTGCAGAGTGAAGGAAGACACTGAGCTAGAGCTAAGGAAAAAGGTAAATTGCAGACAGAAAATATCCACCATACCCTCATTATAATGCTGATAGTTCAAGAAAGCAACAAATGGAAAAAGCTGCTCCTCACAGCCCTCAGAAAAGAGAGCATTAGACATTTTTCCTATTACAATTTACTCCAAAGTGTGCCGAGGCTTTGTACTGGGGCAAAGAAAATACACCAAGGTGCAAGGCCAAAATGCACTTTGCACTGTTGCAGTAAACATGTGCTTGGGTGGATGCTGTAGGAGAAACACTGATGTCAAACAAGGCCATTTCATGTCTTGTGTGATACCCTGAGGGACTACGCATCGCTGGACACAGCAGCCAGCAGCACCTGGCTCAGCTGTCCTACACGGAAAGTCTGGAGTTTGTTGGCATTATCATTCCCTGGACATGCTCAGCCTGAAAGGCAGGCAGCAGCAAAGGGAGCCAGATGAATCCAAGCTGGGAAAACATAGGTATAATGAGAATCTCAGCTTTGAATCCTGTCTGCACTTTAGTGCACAGAAACACAAATCAATCCTCATGTCTTGACAGCAGTAGTACAAGGTAGAGGGGGAAAAAACATACAAGACAATTCCCAAAATTAACAAGACTTGTCAATTGAAAATCTACAGCTATCCACAGCAAACTTTCAGTGCTAGTTATTTCTGTCTTCACATCTGGGTGTAAATGCTGGAAGAGTCAGGACAAACAAGCACAGGCTCTATCCAGGCCACCTATAAATTAGTCCTCCCAGTGATTAGTGTTTCATGTTGCAGTGGGGATAACAGGTGGTGGAGGCTCATCCAGGGAAGCTGCCACGTTAAAAGTGGACACTCTGTCCCTGGAACTGTTCAAGGCCAGGTTGGATGGGGCTCTGAGCAACCTGGTCTAGTGGAAGGTGTCCCTGTCAATAGCAGGGCAATGGAACTAGGAGGTCTTTAAAGTCCCTTCCAACAAACCATTCCAAGATTCTACGATACTGTGAAGTCAGTGTCTGGCAGCCCCACAGACCATGCAGTCTGTATGCCATCCTAGAAGCCTTCAAAGCTAGTCCCTGAGCAGAATCCTAGCTATTAATACTCTTCCTCAAATATCACGGAATTTAACAACCTGAAGGGTGTGCAAAGAGCACTGTGCAACAAGCGGAGATAGCAGAGCTGTGCTCAGTCCCTGTACACTTTAAATAGAATGGAAAAGGTTCAGATACAGAAAAGAGCAATGAATGAATCACAAGAGAGAAATCCCACTAATGTCAACATGAATGTTGCAGCCCATTAATTTCAGCAGGAGGTTCGGCGATTAAATTGGTTGTTGAGTCTGGGCCCAAGTCCACTTAAAATAATACGAATGACTGGGAGAGCAATAACTGGCTGTAAAGGTCACCAGGGCTCTGAGGTGCAGCAGCAAAAGACCCCCTGCTCCTCCTGAGCAGCAGCTTTGCTCATAAATTCCCATGTAGTGGTTGCAGACCCCCTGAGTGAGTGAGGGCCAGCGGATGGGGAACTGTGGAGATGCTTTGCACAGGAATACGACGTGACTGAAGTGGGCAGAATGAAATCAGGGAACAAAATATCACACATGGTTCCCTCAGATATGGGATGGTTCTTCCTGCACAAGTGTTTGGAAAAGGAACATGGCTGCTAAATAGTGCTGGAGTTTTCACTCCAGCTCTAAAAAAGTCTGTTTCTTGTTCTTAGCCCAGACTCTGTGTGTTCCTCGCCTCCTGGCTGTGTCACCACAAGTCACTGCATGAAGCTGGCTGTGGATGCAGAGCGTGTGCTCCAGCCAGCACAGGCTGTCATTGCCCGGCTCACACACAGCCATTCACAGCCTCCTTCCTTAGGATCAACAGCATGCATGAAATGCTGCCATATCAGATACCACACTTCGATCCCCAGAGCACCAAAGAGTTACACTGCTGGGAGACAACAGCCCAGAATGAAGCCAGGAAAGATCTGGAAATAAAATACTCTCCAGGTAGGGGATTAAGTTCCAGGCAGGTTTTAAAAAATACTGCAAAATGCTCTTATCCAAAAAAGCCTTTCTACTGCAAAGTACTGATACTTCTTCAAGCCTCATGAAAACTGATGAAAGAGCCTACACAAAATAATGATTCTCACAAGAGACACTATGCAGAGACTCCAGGAAATTCACTGGTTTTGATATTGGTATTTTGTGTGAAGGTGTTTCAGTAACACCACCATGAAGGGCAATGAATGGAATTTGACAGCATTTAGAAGGGAACAGAATTCACGTGCTTGCATTCCCTGAACTCCTCTGTTCTACAGTGCAAGGTGAACTCTGTAACAAACACATCAGAGCAGCTGTTCAACAAAAACCTTGTAGACTGACCTTACTGCTAAATTCAAATGTATTCTGTAAGAAAGAAACACTCTGTTTCCAGGAAAAACAAATAAAACAGACTAGAACATCAGCTCTAGCGATGACATGAAGTAGAATATGCTTAAGGAAAATAAAATGGCACTATTTGCTTAAATCTATTAGCTCTGCTGATTCATGTATATTTGGTAAAATGCACTGAATGGAAAAATAGAGAGGAATTAAGGTGCACACACCCTTGATTGGAAGGCCCTGCAAACGGACTCATTATTTTGTGTCTGCTCTGGTGAGAAAACACAGCTGCAGCCCCTGCTGTATGTAAGACCATATGGACTGATGCGATGCTGGCACTGACAAAGGGAGGATGAGGATGCCTATAAAGCCTTCACCACTGAAGTCCTCCTGTGCAGGCAGGACAGGCCAAGGGCAGCAGGACAAAGTCCCCCAGTCTTCCCTATCTGAAACAGAAAGGCACAAAAAAGTTCTGTTGGGATGTCTTAACAGCCAAGACCATCCATAGCACATCCCCCAGTGTGAGCAGCTTGCAGGGGAAGTTTTTTTAAGTGCTTCAATACAGCAATGGCTTTATTGCAACCATATCATCCTTAAACTGGCATAAAAAAATATACTTTATGCCCCCCACTAATTTTTGAAAAAATATTCTTTTACTATTTTCAGCTGCACACGCTGTTGGCAGAAAAGGGGCTCTGGAGAAATTCTGCTGGAGATCCTGCACAAAGCCAGTGACAGCTTCTGGGAGAGTGCCACGGGAAGCATGGAGGAGAATTATTTGTATTAATGCAGCTACAAAGCTTTTATTCTGTGGATCCCAAAGTACCTTAAAATGTTACAGTCTTTCACAGGGAAGAGAAAACATCCAGAGATCAAAGCGTCACCTAATAGGCCATAACATGAGACAGGCAGCACCCCTGACCCCAGTGTCCTCCCTTTCTTTTCTCTACACTGAGTAGGCACTGGAATTATAATCCAGTGGGGCAGCTGCTGTGTTTTAGGGAGATGAGGATAGGTGCAGTCATGATAAAGTGGGCCATTCCTGCAGGATGCCAGTATTAAGGTGTTGCAGAGGAGGTTTGGAGAACTAAGCAATGCAGGTCAGCCATAACTTTCCTCTAATGTCAGAGGCTAAGAACTACATCCAGCAGTTCTTTTTATATGTGACAATGGATCCATTGGTTTTATCATTAAACAAAAAACCAACAGCTGTCGAAAAAACAAACCCCAGCGTCAGATCAAAGAGAAATATCTGCAAAGAAAACAAGACAAGACTTCAAAGCCCTTCATTGATTCTGTCACACTGAAGTCCCCACGTCCTGAGGCATCGCTCTGCATCTCCATCTATTTTGTGTTTAGATACCACAACCACCACAGTGTCTTCAAGTGTAGTTAACTGACACTGAAATTGCTTATGCTGCTGCCTTCCCATGAAGGTCTCAGAGGCTGGCACACATCCCAGCACATTACTCACTCTAACACAAGATGTCAACATCTCAGAGCAAGGACTCCTCTCACTGTCAGAGTTTCAGAGCTCTCACCATGCACGTTGCCTGCACTGGCAGTGGACCAGGCTCAGGCCTGTAATGAGCTGCTAGACCAGAGGGCTTAATCTGGGCTGGGTCACTGGCAGGAGGTGAAAGTCCCACGTGCTTCATATCATGTCTGTGAAATCATCAGGCCCTACAAGAGCCCTTTAAAAGGTTAATCCTTGACAATGAAATAGTAACTTTCATTCAAATATCCTAAAAAAGGGGAGAGGGATTAGAAAGGGCTGAGTAAAATCCCCAGGAGCAGCAAAATACCACTGTGTAATGTCTGAAATTGTCATTATTTCACAGCATAATTGCATCATTGTTGGACTTGGACACAAGGAGAGGAGTGTCAGACAGCTCTGGTGATGGCTGCATTTCTAGCAGGGCACATACAGTCTGTAGGACACATGTTTACTCCTCCAGGGCCCAGCAGAGTTAAGAAAATAGTTTTGCAATCTCAGAAATAGCTCCCCACTTTTTGCCAAACAGCAGAAGATACATGCCTGTGTGATAGGGCAGTGTTTGACACACAGCTGTAATGTCAGTATCCCAGGGAGCATTTGTCACCCTTGGTATGAATCTCTTGGCTCAACACAAGGACTGTTACCATCCAAGGAGAGTCTCTGAAGTGGACAGGTGTAAGTGCAGTCTCATTTTCTCACTACTTCCAGGAGCCTTTTAATGACACATCTGTGTCTGCCCTGTGAATTTCTTGGAAAATTCAGGTAGTAGCAAAGTGTGAAGTCTAGCAGAAAGTAGTACGAGTTTGGAAGAAAGAAGGGAAGTACCACTGTGGTTTTTGTGGAAGGTTTAGTGGCAAACTGTTCTGCTCTGACATTTAGACCCCAGCTTGTTCTGTGGAGCTCTGGGTGCTGTATCAGTGCATACCTGGTCATGGTTTCATCAACTGTAGCTGGGAAATAGATGGGAGTCACCATGTTGTTGAAACCCATGTAAATATACAAATCCTGAGCAGAACCTCGGGCTTTATGAAGACCATTCCCAGCCCTGAGAATGGGGCATGTACATCCTCTTGTGACTGCACAGAGCCATGACCAGCACATCACTGAATCCCTACCATAAGTTAACCTCAAGTAAAAAGAAGAATAGGGACTTTAAGCTTTCCTTCAGGACTAATAATGTGGCAGTAAACAGAATGGTGCCAAGCGCAGGACTGCAACATTGATGGGATAACACTGAATGACACGGAAAAATTATCTGCACTCTAATGACATAGGGTTATTGCTGGCTTGTTGAGGTCCCTGAGAATATTCTTGATATTAAAGGGTGGGGCAGTGCAGAATTTGTTCTCTATTTTTGCATATCCTAAATGACAAAGTAGTCATCAGACTTATAACCATGATCTAAAGACGAAAGTAAAAGAGCCTCCTAAGCCCCAGCTGCACTTCATGGCAGATAAAATCCACTGCAGTTGTCCCTTGGACTGAGTGCTGCCATGTCACAGTCAGCACAGAACCTGCTGCACAGTGCAGGGGTACAGCACCCCAAAGCCTTGTGCTGAAAAGCTGATATGGCATTTGCTCAGAGAAACTGAGCAGACACAGAGCTCTACTCTCATAAATGAGAGGACCCATCAAAGAGAGCTCCTAAGGTAAATACACCCTCTTAGCAGGGCCTTATCTCTGCCCAGCAGATCAAAGAGCACTCGTGCACCGCTGCACAGGGTACAGGCACTATCACCAGGGCTCTGCAGAACAGGCTGCCTGGCTTGATGGCTTGCAGGCCTGTGAGACATGCATCACACGTGGAACTCGTGATGATGAGTTTGGGGATTTTCAATAAACAGATATCTAATGTTAGACTGCCATTTGGGAACCTAAGCTAACACCCTGACCTTCAGAACACACAGAAAGCTTCACAGCACCCAAGGAGTCCAAGTGAAGGGACTTTTCAAAGATGCAAATTAATTTTATCAGCCACCAAAAAGGGATAATTCAAAAATGTGTTTGAAAATGTTCTCAGGACCTGCATGTGCCCTGAAATACTCACTAGCCACCAACACTTGTGATTTTCTAAAAATGCTTTCCATTTGAACTTTTTTCTCTGTCTCCATTGCCTGGTGAAAGATACATATACAAAAAACAGGCCAGGCAGGAGGAGGTGGCAGAACTTCTTATACCCAAAGTGCTGTCAAATATACAACACCAAGCTTGAAGCTGGCAATCTTAGGTCACTTCTATAATCAGTAATTTCCAACAAAGGTTGGATTTTGAAGGAATAATGTCACATCTAGGAGATTATGAAAGGGATAGTTATTCCTTTGGTGGAAGAAGAAGCCACTCACTTGCTGGCCTATCTCAGCAACTTGGGGTAGGATTTGTTATAAAAATCCCACTCTGCTGACAGAGAAGAGGTAACCACCGGAAAAGGATGGTTAGTTACCTTTCCCTTTCAGGTTCACTGGGTATGTGATCTGCTCTGACTGCCCTCTTTCATCCTTCCTGGGGCAATGGCTGGAATGTTCTGCTGCCAACAAAATGCATAAAAGGGATCAGATGAATCTGAGGCCACAAATGAGTTACGTAACCAGGAATGGCTGATCCTGCACTACTCAGCTTCTCATGACATCAAGGTGATGGTATCAGCAGGAATATTGCACCCCTTTCTGCTTTCGCTTTGATCCCTGGACAGTCTCCAGCAAACTGGATCAGGGATCCCTCCCCTCTGACTTCTGGGATTCACTGGGCCCTCCCACCACCCCAGACCCAGAGCACCCACTGTCTCTAACTGGTGTGCCTGCTTACCCCAACAGTGGTGCCCCAACATACAAATGGGGCACAGTGAACAGCCAGACCACTGCAAAAATTATTGATTGTGTCTCTTTGCGTTTTGGCACCTGACTATGAGCTCCTCCACAGCATCACTTCCTCTTGTCTCTAAGGTTCCAGCTGTGAGCTGGGCCTCTGGCACAAATGACTTCTTCATTGCCACACGGACAACATGGGAAGTCTGAATCCAATGCTGCCATTCTTGGGTTAATCTAAAAGGAGATCCTGTCATGAAAGTCTCCACTTTGAGGTTATGTGCCCCACAAAATACTGGTAGTATAACCAGAAAACATTGGGTACTACATTTAAGAGATTCATATGTTCTAAGAAGAGGAGAGCAGAGAAAGTTAAAAAGCAGAATAAATAAGACTTTGACTAAAAAGAAGCATGCAGTGTAGTATTCAAAACAAACTCCTCAGCACCGGCATAACACTGCTTTCAAATTTGTCAGAGGCAGAGGGGAACTGGAATAATTTTAGCTGTAATTCCCCATACACTCATGGCAAAAAAGGCATGTTTTACACTGAATTAGTTACAAGCTTCAGTCAGGCACATTGTACACACTCTTTACTTATATGCTCCCATGTCTGTCTTCCACAGAGGCTCTGCTTCATTTAGTCCACAAGACAGAGATGCAGAGGAACTTCCTCTGACTCACCAGATTGGATGAACCCTATTAGCTTCAAGTTGAGAGCACAGAATGAATTAAAGTGCCTTTTTCAAGCAGAAGAGCCCTGCTAGAAGGAACAGCAGGAACAAACAAAGCTCAGGAGAAAGATGAGCCTGAAGACTGGGCAGGAATATTATTAAGTGAATGAGAAAAGTCAACAGGGAAGTTTGAAGGAGAGAGGGGAAGGAATCTATGCATTAACTTGTCCTGTCACTGTAGGGTTTGCCCCCTTGTAGGCACTTGGATCACAGTTCTCCTCTCTTCAAAAGCAATGATAAAACCTCCCTTTATGCACTGGAGCAGAGTCTGGCCGTGCATGGCAATTTATTACTTCAAATGTACAGGTCAATTAATCCTTCCAGTCTTGGTGAGGCAAGAGATATCTCCATGGCCCAAAGACCCTCTCTGAGTGGAAACTGAAAAACAGAGATCTGCCTTTCTTCAAGTCATGAAGAAAGTACTAAGTACATCCTTAGCAGAGCTGGGAGGGGTTCAGAAAACTGTAGGGTGCAGAAATCCCAGTTCTGAGCTCAGCCCAATGCATAAAGAGATCACAGTTTTTAATGGCTGCTGCCAACCACGCTGACAAAGGGTTCTGGGATCGGCTGTCTTTGTGTCCTGGCAGTTCCTCTTACAGGCTCCGTGTATTGATTCACCTGGTAGTGAGTGGAACAGTTTCAGGGCAATGATGAGATACACAAACAAGGCCAGCTGCCCTCCAACTACGAGAAAGGAGAGTAAAACCATTACAGTGAAGCAGGAGCTCACACACCAAGTGACCACAGCTTCCCGAGTGCAGACAGTGCAAGAAACCCCTTTATGTTTGCTAATCCGACTGCAGATATCTCTGTTCCTGCGGTCTGCCAGATGCATTCAAAACAGACACCTAAAGTCATTCTCTTGTCTTAAACAAGATAACAGTGGCACTCAGATGTGCAGGTATGATTTTATTTTAGACATGCTTGGAACTAAACTCAGCCCAGCTGCTTGTGAACACGCTCACAGCTTCTGCCGTGAGGGGCCTCCCAGAACTGAAGGGATGGGAGCAGCCGGCCTCACCCTGGTTGGAATTTGTTCATCAGTGAGATACAGAGACCCTAACGAGAAACAAGCTCTGCACTGGAAAGGACAACCAGGACAAGCTGTCAGTGAGGACATCAGAAACACCACTGGAAAGCAATCATTTGGCAACACGTGAGCCCAGCTGTGCCAGAAGAGCTGTCATCTGCCACAGTATTTAGAATAGGAAGTGACTGTGGGAGGGTTTGTTTGTATTTTTTAATAGCAGCCAGTATAGATGGTTAAAACCAGAGGACACAACAGAAAAACCCGCTACCCTCCCTCTAATACCTTTCTCTCTTCTCAGGTATCACTGTGCCATTTAGATGGTGCCATTAAATCCCTATTTGCACACAGCAGCCCTGCACAACAGCCCACATAAAAACAGGAACACTGAGGAAGTGGCTTCACTCGCTATCATTTATTATTGCACTTGACTGAATGTCAGCCACATGCCTGTCAGACCCATTGCTCCGTGGGGACACTCAGACACACAGAGAAGCTACAGTGTGTTCTGAGTCCAGCCTGAAATGGCCCACCCCAGGCACAGAAACACAGAGGGGATGAGTAGCACAGACCTCAGGAGAAAAAAAAATCCCATTTGCTGCAACTTTTTGAAGCTCCCAGTGATTTAGTTGTTTCAGCAGATGGAGCCATTGCAGTATTCACCATGGATCACAAACTAGGCCAGTTCAGCCTGTTCAAAGGGAAAAAACCTTCTGCCTGCTCTGAGGACATTTTCAAAAGAATCCTTGGCTGTATCCAGGCGAGTGTGTGTCACTTAGGCAACTACAAGCTCTTTTAACAAATGGACTGGCTTGCCCTGAATGTCCTAGGACTGATTTTTAGATCTATAGGATCATTAGTATATTATACATTAGTATCACAACTGAAATGTATGGTTTTAACGTGCATTTCGAAGGTGGTAGGTCTCCAAATCAAGCCCACTCAGTAATTCTGGTATAAAAACTCCAGCCTTTTCCGTGAGAAGCACCCAATTCCCCTTACGGGTACTGAAATTCATGTTTTTAAAGGCCTGATGTCACTACCATGGAAATGGCATCTAGCTGTAATTGCTGAATTGTTGTGCTGCAGGATAGCCCTGGCTGATGGAGTGGGGCTTTCAGAATATCTACACACACACATGTATTGAGGAAAGTAATACAAATAAGAACACAACAATTCAAGTTTCCAGAAATACATTCACTTATGAATACGACTCCTTAAAGGTTGTAAGAAGATAACTATGATCATTAACTTGGACGTGAAACAGCAAGCAATTCATGGTACAATTAGAATTTAAGATAAATGGATTAATAATCTCCTGCTCAAGCATCTAATTAAGAAGAAGCTGAATTCATCAAAGGCTGCTGTTGACATTATACATTACTGAAGGGGAATGGGGATTTAATATCCCCTTGGTATGAAAACTCATTACCATTCTCCCTGATGGAGGCGAAACATATACGAGGGGCAAAGATTATGACACTTAATATAGAAAGACAAAATGACAGAATTGAGCCCAGCTTTGCATCCTGCGTAAGGCCTGCTCATAAACTACACAATAACTTAGTGAGTCTTCCCCACATACTTTTAAATGCTTTGTCATTCTCAGGGTTACAGATAACACAGGAGCTCTTCTACAGTGACAACCACACCAGCTCTGGGACAAGCTGCCACTGTACTGCTGGTAATGCAGGGTAACACTTCTAGCCCAAGCCAAATCTCTCACCTGGAGCTGTGGCTTTCACTCCACAGCAGGGAATGTCACACTGAAAGCAAGTTCAGAGGCTGCAATGTCAAACCTACGCTTTCAGCACCATGAACCTAAGAAAGACATGAATGGTTTGTTGTATCATCCAGGGACACCTGGGCCTTATGAGTAACCTGCCATAAATCAAGGGGAATTTGGTGAAATTGAGAACTCACAGAAAGGTTGGACAGAGACCAAAGTCAGGCATCCAAGGAATTTCTGCCACTAATTTCCACTGAAGGCTGGAGGTCCAGCTTCTGATCTATCATTCCTTCCCAGACTCCAAATCAAAGACTTCTCATTGCACTAACTCCTGCGGTAGTTTTGGATTGAAACAGCTATTGAAATTGAAGCCACAAATCCTTTCTCATTTGGGAATAAATCTAAATTTAGACCCTAGTCTTCAAATGAATGCATGAAGCTGATCTACCTCACTGCATTACTAATGTTCTTTACAAATATATGATGTCCTAAAGGCATCTGGTCTAGTGGAGTGTATATGTGGCAAAGAATTGGATTAAAAGGATGGATTCTGCTAGAAATACCCATCATTATACAGAGCAAATATAATTAATAACAAACCAGTTCACCCACCTTTTAAAAATATCTTTCTATAAAAACTGCAGGAAGCCCAAGTGAAAGAGAAGCTGAAAAGAAGGAAATAATAAAAATTAAGAAATAACTGTATTCCCCACAGGTATGAAGACATGGCTGGTATGTGTGGCCAGAGGCTGGGCTGGAGCTGAACTTACTGGCAGCAGTGGCAAACTCAAACTTCTTTGGGGATCGTCCCCATCAAGCCACTGCAAGTCAGGAGTTGCATTTATGGAGCTGAAGCTTCCGAACCCATGGGCTCAGCAGAGGTTGTGTAGAATGGACACAGTGAAAAGATGAGACTGAAAATAAGACAAAGCATATTCCTGGCCAGCTGCTCAGCCATCCTCCTGAGGGGGTCAGACTGCCCTTGTGAGCAGCCTTCTGTGGATGAGGCACCTCGCAATGGCATCAGTGAAAAAGCTGGGCAGAGACTCTGTGTGAATTAAGTTTTAAACAGCTCCTTTTCAAACTGTGTAGTCCAGTCTCTTCCAAGCTTTTTGTACGAACCTGCTGAATTAGGGAAGGAAATCAGTACCAGTCTCTGACATCTCAGGACGTTGGGTTTCCATGAGACATTCACTCTGAAAACTAAATGCTAATTTAAATTCAATATTTTTAAGGGTGTCATTCCTAATCAGCTTTGCAGAAATAACCGACTGATTTGGTGTGGGCAGTCAGAGTGAGTTGGGATGATGTCATTACATCCACAACTAATTATTTGGAAGGAAATTGAATGCAAGGGAAAATGTAAAAGTAGGTGAAAATGTAAAAGCAGAGGAACATTCTGCAATAACAATGTAACCTCATGCAGGGAAACAAGATGAGCGGTGTTTATTAGGAACAGGAGCTGAGTGTCTGTTTTCTAGTGCTTGTGATGGGTTGACCTCAACCAGCAGCCAAACACCCATCCAGCCTTTTGCTCACTCCATTCTGTGGGGAGAAAAGACTCATGGATCAAGTTCAACAGGGAAAGCAAAAGCAAAAACAGGGATTCATTCACTACTTCCCATCAGCAGGCAGATGTCCAGTCACTGCCTGGGAAGAAGGGTCTCAGAATGTGCAACCATTGCTTGAGAACACAAACACCATGACCACAAACATCCTCCTCCTCCACCTCCTCTCTCTGAGCTTTTATTGCTGAGCCTATGTCATAAGGAATGGAATATCCTTTTGGTCGTGCTCCTTCCCCACCTCTTGCCTCGCCCCCCAGCCCAGTGACTGGAGGAGGGAGCAGAAAGAGCCCTTCCACTGTGCAAGCACTGCTCAGCAGCAGCCAACACTCTGGGGCAGCAGCAGCACTGCTTTAGGCACAAATGCAGAGCAGGGCACCACACATGCAGCTGTGAAGAGAGTTAACTCCAGCCCTGACAGATCCAGTGCACTGCTCTGTCACAGAATTATTCCTAATGCTTAAAGCCAAAGCATGCTTGAATGCAAAGGATTTTATAAACAACCTGCTGCAATTTTAAGCAATTGCATAAGACCTTTATCTTCAAGGTCTGACTCACGCATTTCACTGTCACAAAGCTGAGACTTGGTTTGTGAAACGAGCTCATTAGGAACCACAAACTCTATCATGTTTCACCTGAAGTAAAAAACAACTATCATCCAGTCTGACATCTCTGCTAGAAAGCCATAGAATTGTGGGCATTTAGAATTGGAGCACAGAAACGACTCTGCCCTGCATACAAGTCTCAGAAGGGACATAAGGGAAAGGCAAAAGTGTATACGACACAACACTTAATGCACTCTGCGGCTTCAGGATGGAGACTATTAGTCAAAAGAGAGGAAAAGCAAAGCATTTGCATTGAAGCACCCATCAAAGAAGTCGTCAATGTCTTTAAGGACTGCTAATTGTAATATTGAATTGCTATCCACAGATACACGTTGATATATGCTGATGTTATCAACAAAACAACAAAATCACCCTATGTGAATGGATATAGCTGCACTTTCTGTAGTGGATTTACATCTATTTATACCATGGAAGTATTTTGCCCCAAATTCTGTGAGGAGATAGATTTTTGAACTCTTTTTCTTGAAAACAAGATTTAAACCCATCAGTCATCTCAATGAGATTATGCTGGGTTTGCCAAACCTTCCCCACTTAATGTGTTTTTCTGTTACTTTACTAGCTCTGCTTGTAAATACAGGATTGTAAGAAAAATGAGAAAAATCAAAAGATACGCAGCTTCTCTTAGAAGAGGTTAAAACCCTGTCAAAAATCCTCATCTGTGTTTGTGTGATAAAGGCTGCCACTGAGTACAAGCCACAAAGTCCAGATAAAATGTGTTTGCTTTTAATACATCTCATGGGGTTTTGTCACTTTTGAATATAACATTCCTGGATATTTAGCTGCTGGCACTTGCACAGTGCTGACTTACTGGCAATGAGATATATTGCTGGGCATGTACAGGGGTGTTTCATGAAAACCAAGATAAACTTTAGAGGATCACAGAGCAGTCCCTGCCTGACAGAGCAAAGCTGTCAGATCTGAGGATACACCGAGACAGGATGTTCTCAGAACTACAGAGCCACTCAGCTGTCAGACGATGCAAGCTGCCTGTCTTGTCTCTTCTTTGCATTCCCCCACACTGTGAATCACTGGAATTCTTCCAGATAGGATGCTCAAAACGAATTGCATCTTTCCCTTAATCCTCGGACTCCAATGGTTAACCTTTCAAACTCTCCCCACATGCTTCCCAAGCTCCCACCACCTAGGATCACCTGGCTGGTCTGGCAAATGACAGGGGGGAGAGGAACCTGCAGGGGCCCACAGGCCTCTGTTTGTATCAGGATGCTCTACCTAAGTGGGGGTGAAACAGCTCTAAATTCACTCTAAGTGCAAAAGTGAGCAGTGCTGGATGGAGAAGGAGGGTCAGCTGCTTTCGGTGTTGAAGAATGCTGGGACCAGTCAGACTCGTCAATCCCAAACTTAAACATCACAGGAGCAAAAAAGCTTTGCCCATGGTCCTTGCTACGGGTGAATAACATCAACCTCTGCTTAATGATTATTTTGCTGGCTTGGATATCATTGCTTCAATAATGCTGCAATAAATAGTGCACTGGGAGTTATACCTTCCTATTTTGTGTAGTAAATAATTCTGATTAATATATCTTAATCTAATCATCATCAATTCAAATAAATAAGTTATTTTATTCATATAAATATATTTGGTTTACCATCCTTGCTCCTGAAGGACAAAGTTGTACAAAGGCTCAATTACACCTATATAATCCTTTAGACATAAACCACTGACCAAGTCTGGGGGTAGAATTGGAACCAGCTGCATCTTGTCTCTGAGAAGGGGTTTAGAAAGCAAGTGGGTCCTTTCTGCTCCTCACGACTCAGTGGGAGGGTCTCCCTGATAAATCTTGCCCAAATCTTCCGTTCTGCCTGAGATGCCTTTGAACAGCTCAGAAATTGCTGCTCTCAGCCCACCTCTAGAAAATGATTTGCAGCAGCCACCTCTCTGTCTCCCCAGGACACCAGGAATGCCAGCAAGAAACTGGGTTTGCTCTACTCCTCATGGAACTCCGAGTTGATATTATATTAATAGTCTTTCTCACACACAGAATTCTGGGACACAGAATTTTTGGCGTGCTCATTCTGACTGTAATCACATTATATCAGCCAAATTCTCAGTACGTATTCAGCGTAACCTGACATTTCTACATCTACATTTTCTTTCATCGAAGGATGAAAAGCTTCCTCACAAGTTAAGAAGACGATTCTCTTGTTTTTGACACAATGCAGTGTGCTCCAGTGAAGTGCTGTTAGATTTCCCTTCCCACATGTGATCAGAGAAGAAAGAGTTTGGATCTTTTCCTATTCTAGTATCCCTCAAAAAACACAGGACAGCCTGACCACATATCCAAAGTCCAGAACTGAAAAGCAGCAGCCAAGAGGCAATCAGATTTAAGGAATTCAGTGATTCTGCTGGCTGAAGACAGTGAGCCATGGGCCAAAAGGAGCATTTATGCTCTGAAAAAGCCCTGAAATATCAGCATTCTGCTCATCTAGTGCTGACAGATGAAGGGCTGGAGTAATGCTGAAACCATGGTTAAAAGGGCACAGGCAGCTGAACACATGAAATGCAGATGACTGCATCCTCTCCAGCTTGTGATCCTGAAGAAACCAGATAGAAGAAATCTGAATGAAGGCAGTGAAGAAATTGTTGGCATTCATGTTGTGGTAACTGACTGATTACATTTATGTGTGTTGGTAGAAACCTGCTCTCCTGCAGTTCAGAATTCAAGCTCTCATTCTGGATCCTGAGAAAAACATAGGGTTGCTTCTTTTTTTTCCCCCAGTAACTCACTTAATAAACTCTCCACAGTAATATAAATAAGAGTGAGAACCCAGAATGAAAAAAAGGAGTATTAGGATATAAAGAGAAAAGCATGAAAAATATCTGTAGCCAGATTAACAATTGCTTATCTGAGTCTGAAAGACAAAGAATAATCTCTTCTTCACAGCAGTAAAAGCTGCAGATTTCAGCTTGCTTTTACTGGAAATGTCCTGGATAGCTCAGGAAAAAAAAGCCCCCACATCGTTTAGAAGGAGAAGCTCACATAGCAACCCACCCCTGTCTCTTCCTTTCAAACAGGTCATCAGTTTCTAGTTTTTATGTAATTTCCTACCCCCCAAAAAAAAGAGAAAAAAAAAAGAAAGTTTTTTTTCTGTGCACAAAGATTGATTCATTAGATGTTTTTTGTCTCTGGGCATTGAACAGCCTTTAGCTGAATAGAGTTGGAGTTCATGCAACTTAATTGGAAGAGCATCATTTCCAACATCTCCCTAGGATATTTACTATGAATGGTGAGACACAAGAAAAAGAAATTGCTGATGTTTAATGTTTTATGCTGTGGAAAGGATTCATTGTTTTGCTCAGCAGCTTGAGTGCTTGATGAGTAGGAAGGGGTCTCTCTGTCGAGAATGAAGACAGTACTTTTCTTTCATCCTCATCATGTGAGTGGATGTGAAAGAAACTAAAATACTGTGAGTTTTCTACTCACATCATCACAGTCACCCTGAGACACTAAAAGTTTGAGAAACGTCACCCCTTTAGAATTTGTTGCAGATACACAATTCTGCAGTCATCAGCAATTTCCTTAATTTATTGTCAAAGGCAGTTATCACAGTTACCATTTTCCCACACTTCTAAACAAAAACAATAGTGAATTGTCATCTAGGGAACTCCAAATGGAAGAAACATCAACAATTTTGGCAGCATTCCCAACCAAACCATCAAAAGTTTTAGCAACATGGCACCATTTCTTAAAACAAGAAACCTTCTTCAAATGCCTGCTGCTGATTTAATTGTGACTTTCCACTTACCAGAAAAACTACACAATTGTTGAAAAAGCCTTGGAAAGTGCTGAATCCACTCCTGCATAATAACAGAGTGAATGACAGCTGGGAAAAAATATCGGAATTCTAGAAATGTTTTTGTTCTTTCAGAATTTTTTTTTTTTTTTGGCAATGCCAGCTACAGCATCTGGTTGATCTCATGACTTCAATACTCTTTTTTTAGAAGGTGTTTATAAGATTTTGAAATTCATCGAACAAGCTGGCCAGACTCCCTGCTGCCTTCTGGCTAAGAGACCCTTGCCTGGAAGATGGAAGCCAAAAGATCCCTCCCATAGGATGTTTGGTTCCCCTAAATCCCTTAATTTCTTCTGTGGCTGTTCTCCCATCTGCAATAAGTGTGGATATGTGAGGACACAATCCTCCACATTTCCTCCACATGGAAAGGAACGATACTCTGAAATGTAAATATGAATATGGTGTATCCTTAATACTGTTGCTGAACACCTCACATTTGCAGATAAATTGAAAAGGAAAATTATTATCTCCCCAGTTTTACTACCGATTTGTGCTGCTACTCCTTTTCTTTCAAAAAATGAAGCTGTACTGGACTGCAGAACCTATCTCTTGGAGAGCAGAGTTTATTCATATGACGCAGCATTTAACTCCCTCAGGATAATTCTACTGAGGCCAATTGGTTTACTTGAGTTATACGCCCGTATTTGCACAACAAAGGGGTAGCAAAGACACGGTACGATTTACAAATAAGGTCTCCCACTGCCACAGGCAAGTTAACTGATTAGGAAATGCAAATTTGTTGAGTGTAGCTTCCAGGAGGGAAAGGAGTAGCTTAAGTAGCATCAGCTACTTAGTAAATAAGTAGCTGCAGCGACTCAGACATTCCGCCCGGGGCTGTGGGTGAGGGATTTGTGTTACAGCGTGTGCTGCCTTCCACCAGCTCTGCTCTCAGGAGTGTGAACAGCACACGGCCGGGGTCTGCTCAGGATCCTTCGGTGGACAGTAAAACTCTGGCTCCGCCGCAGTCACTTGTCTCATCTAGGGATGTTAAGGCAGCAATAAACTCTGCCAGCATTTCTGATTGCTGGATAACGAATGCAAATAAGAAAAGCAAATCATTCTGTAATCCTCTCTACCTCAGAGGGGGAAAACCACTCACCATTAACCTTAATTTGTGCTGTGGTTTAGTCCAAGATGTAGAGACTGATGATTCCTCTCCCACTTTGACCTTAAAAAGTAAGGTAAGGAGAGGCCACAGGGAGAGGTACTTCCTTCTCTCATCAGCATCCTGCAGCTCTTTCAGCTGACTTACTTCACGAATTTAATGCTATTTAGATTACCCAGGATGGCTCTATCAGCTGCCTCTGTCATCACCTCGCATGCACATGCCGACGTGACACAGCTCAGCAAAGCACACAGACATCAGCCTAGTCTGATCAAAGGCCCGGGAAGAAGCAGGTAACATAACCCTGCTTCCCCGAATTTATCTGATCTTAAATTGGCTGAATTCTGTGGTATTCAAGATTTAAGAAGTACATAGATCAGATGTAACAGCTGTTCCTCAATTTCTAAGATTCTACTCTTTCCCGTACTTTGCAATCCTCTAATTTATCTACTGTACCTTGAAGTAATTTGGGTTTGATTCATCACAGCTCAGCCTTGATTCTGTAACACTTTGCTCTGTCATTACTCAATTTTTGGCATATATCAGTTATGACACAAGACATTTCCTTCAGGAAGGTCTTGAAATCATATTTTTGGAAATATAATATGATTTAGGATGCTGGGCTCGTTATGCATATTTTTACACTAAGATTCACACACAAGTGTTCAAGAATAAGAACCTGCCTGGTACCTTTCTCAGGATGAGAAGGCAAACATAGTACAAAAAGGGCTGACGTAATTTTGTCTACCAAGAAGAATTCTTTAAAATTCTCACAAAAGAACCATTCTTCAACTGCTTTTACACAGTGAGTGTAAACATCTTTCCCTCTATGTTCTTTCAGCTTTACCCAGTACTTCAGGCTTTCTGCACCTTTGTGCTTATTTTTGTATCACACACTGGAGGCTGAGGCGTCTTGGGACACAGGGAAATTGTGCTTTTCTTTCTTCTTTTTCCAGATGTCTTAGCTCTGCACCCTGGAAGAAGCATATTCCATTTGCATAGTTCTGTCTTCTCACTCACGCAGTGCACACTTTCATATTTAGCAGAGAGATTTGTTTCCTAAACCTCATTAAGCAGGGAATATTTTTACTAATCCAATTCAGCAAATTATAATTTTATCAGAACTGTCCTTTAGAAAGAGCTTTCAGAAATTGCCCTGCAACTCATCTGGAAAATGTGCACAGATAGAAGGATTTATTTTCCAGAGAGTCTTAATGTCTCATTAAAAAAAAACAACCGCAAAAAAGCCCACAAAAACAATACAGGACAATAGTTAGTGTTGCTAAATTTAATATAATGTCTGTTTTCTATGCCATAGAAAAAAATTTCACATCTTACAAGAAATGACCCTTACATTAAATCTCTCTTTGAGGGCACAAATTGCCCTTACAGCTGCTGTCAGTATTTAATGTACCTGACTAATGGGGAAAGGGGACACTGGAATCGGCAGTGTGTGGGCGTCACACTGACAAACACACATGGGTACATTTCTTCTGCTCACACAGCTCACAAAATCTCACCATTTCTTTGCTGGCTGGATTTTTATAGCACAGACTGCCATGGTACCCAGGGGACGTGGAAATGACGGAAGCGCATCATCCTGAGGTCTCAGCCCACGCTCTCTGGGCTTTATTTTTCTTAGTATGAAATAAAACAGCACAAGATTTAATCAACTGGCTCAAATTTTATTATTTTGCATGGGTTTGACTTTGATGAAGATGTTAAAAGTACCAACTTGCTAATTAATGATGACAAAACAATAACAAATCACAGTAGATCCAGTTTGAGCAAACAGCAGCAGGAAGAATGCTGAGGTCATAAGAATTAAAAGATGATTAAAGATGCATTGGGCTACGCCTTAGTCATGGACTGAAAATGTCATTAAAAAAATCATCAAACCCCCTATAAATAACTCCATGATTATTCCTCAGGGAAATTGTCAGGTGTTTCAACACTGCTCAATTGTTTATTTTCTTTCCTCAGCAGGACAAAGACTGAAATATTTACTAGGTAAGTTAAATGTTATTTTATAGACCACTGTCTATAGAAAAAGTAATGTTTTCAGCATATACAGCTCAGGTAATAGCAAGAAAATTTTAATCTGATGAAAAATGAACTCCTTTTGAAATGACAAAACAATGAGCAAAAAAAGCACAAGGTCAGGTTCTAAAACAAAGTAAAATTCTGATCAAAATGAGGGATAACCACTGCTTTTATCCTTATACAACCAAACCCAGAATTTAGCACAGGGTACTTGATTCTGCCATCAAAACATGACTTGATTATTTATATTACAGGACTAAAATAAATTACTTTGGGATGTAGCCTCCCCTTGAAATCCAAGGTATACACAGTTCATTAGCACTGCCTTCTGCCTACTCAGCACAGCCACATCCATCAGCCTGATCATGTGCTCTGCAGGATGAGCCACGTCCTTAATTGCCAAGGAGAAACGCAGGCACAACCAACCACACGGGCAGCATTCCCTTGGCTTTCCATAAACCGGTGAGTGCGGATGAAGGCGTTTAAGCCGCAGGGAACCATCCCTGCCTTTGGAACAGCCATTCTGAGGGGCCAGGCCCTGCGCTGGGGCAGCATCCTCAGCGCTGTGGGGCTCAGGGGATCTGAGCCCAGCCCGCCCTGCCGCAAGCAGAGATCCCTGGAATGGTTTCTGTTGGAAGGGATCCTAGAGCCCATCCTGTTCCAAACCCCTGCCATGAGCAGGGACACCTTCACCATCCCAGGGTGCTCCAAGCCCCGTCCAACCTGGCCTTGGACACTTCCAGGGATCGAGGGGCAGCCACAGCTTCTCTGGGCAACCTGTACCAGGGCCTCACCACTCTCACAGCGAGGAATTTCCTCGCAACACCCAATTTCAGTGTGAATTTGTCTCCCTGTCCTGTCCTGATACGACTCCACGACCCCCCTTTCACGCAGCTCGGGGTGGTGCGCGGGGGGACGGACGGGACAGGCTGCGGAGCCCCGGCGGTGGGGCAGCCACGGTGCCGGTGCCGGTGCCGGTGCCGGTACCGATGCCGATACCGATCCCGGTCCCGATGCCGGTCCCGATCTCCCCCTCAGCCGCGCCGGGCGCGGGCGGGGCCGGGGAGTGTCCGGCGCATGCGCGGTGCCTGCAGCGGGCGGTGCCTCACGGGCTGGCGGGAGCCGCGGCCCGGCCATGTCCGACTCGTATTTCCCGGTGGGCCCCGGGCTGGGCATGGAGGAGAATTTCCTCTCGCTGGACGACATCCTCATGTCGCAGGAGAAGCTGCCGGGGCGCGCCGAGAGCGCGCTGCCGCGCCTGGCCGTGTTGCTGGGACAGGGCGCCGGCAGCGCCGAGTCCGTCCCGGAGGTAACGGGGAAGGGGACACGGGACCGTCGCTCCCGGTAGGGGACGGGACTCGAGGGGCTCTGCCCTCCAGGGGCTCTGCCCCCGCCTCCTGCCGCGCCTCCCAGGCCCGGCTGCCCTCTGTTCGTGGTCACTGTAATGATGCTCTCCGCTACTTTGTCAAAAGTTATTTTTGCTTTTATCATATGCGCTTTGCCTGTTTGGTTTTTTCCGCTTTTTCTTCTCTTGCTGTTTCATAATCTGACAATTATTAAACCATAGAGCATCAATAAAAAGTCCACTTTTTGAGTCTTGTGGTAATAACGCCTCTGGAGTGTGTCTGGTTTATGCTACAGTCACAAAAGACTGTTCTGAAAACAAAATAGACTTTTTATAATGCTGGATCTTCATTAATAAAATTCACTCTGTCTTTGGGGCTGCTTCAGGTGTACTTTCATGGCAAGGATAACTTGGCTTCTGTCGTTCCTCCAGGGATCAAAGCTGGAAATCCCACTGTGGCTTGCTAAAGGGCTGCATGACAGCAAAAGGAGAATCATCTCTGTGGAACTGCCAAAGATTTACAAGGAAGCCTGGAGGACGGTGTTCAGTGCTGATGCCAATGTGGTTGATCTGCATAAAATGGGGCCCTACTACTATGGATTTGGCTCACAGCTCCTGAATTTTGAGAATCCAGAGAATCCTGAGATAGCTCAGACTATCCTGCAGGCAAGTATCTGAACCAGGTCTTGAAATTTGGGTTTGCATTTTTCTGTCTTCCTTTTGATCCCAGCTGCTTAGCAGTCTTCAGGAAAAATATCCCGGTTTAATCCAAATGACTTCTGGATTGAATATGGATGACCCTCTTGGCAACTGCACAGGCTGGTGCTGGAAGCTGCCAGTGTGCATCCAGGAGTGTAATTTTAGCTTGGCATTTCCACTACACTGTAAATATGGTATTTCATAAAATCCTGTAAAATGGGACTAGAGGAGATGTAAGATTATTTAACTGTACCTGTCTTTAAATCTCTCTAACGCTGAGACCTCACAATGCTCTGGGCAATCTCTTTCAGTGCCTCTCCAGCCTCACCTTAGCAGCTTTGTTCTAATGTCTGAACCAAAGCTCCTTCACAGCAATACGAGCTCTGTTCTGTTTGTCTCATACAAAGTAAATGCTGAGGACAGATTATTCTCTTCCTTCCTGCAGCAGTCCCAGTTCATTTGATATCTCTCTATGGGTCATGCTTCCTAACCTCTGACTGCCCTCACTGTGCACTGCTGGTGTCTCTCCAGTGGCTCTGCATCCACCGTGCCATGCCCTGAACAGCATTGCAGTCTCATGCTCAGGACTGGTGCTGATGAAAACAGAAGGATTACTTTGTGAGTTTTGTGTGGCTGTGATGCTCTTGGCTCATCGTGGTGCAGCATCTGGTTTGTCACGATGCAGTCACATGGATCTGTGTTTGGTTTGCAGTCCACAGTGAGATGGTACAGGTTGCATCTGCAAATAAATAATTTCCTGACTTTATACTATTTCTGCCTTAATGTAAAACCTTCTGTTAGTCCTGGGTGAATTACATCCTACTGTTTTCACACCACATTTCTAATTTGTAAGGATTGTTATGAATTAAGAGTTCTGCTCCCCGACATGCCTGTAGTCATTCCTTCTCCTGCATGGTGCTTGCTGATTTAATAAGCACAGCTTCTATTCCTTTAGCAAGCTCGTTAATTAACATCTCAGACAGTACTTGGTTCCACAGACACCCCAGTGGAACTCCACTCAGTGTGTTCTTCCCTCCTGACAGGAGCTGTGGATGATGGTTGTCTCTCCTGACCATCTATGGGTGGTCCAGCTAAATCTTCCATGAATGCCCTGTGCCAGATACCCCTCTGCTGCTTTTCCTGCCTGTGCGAGGCCTGGCATCCTGCCCTAGCAGGAAACCAGGCTGGCCTCTGGGAGTTTGTTCTTGGCAAGTCCATGATGGCTATTACTCTTTTTATTCTCTTGCAGAAGTTTCTGTGTTGCTTCTTCGTTCCAGTATGCTTCCAGGAATTGATGCTGATGGATTTATAATTCCCTGGCTCTTCGTTTCTCCCTCTCCATCTCCCCTTTCTCTTTTAAAAGATAGATGTCATCTTTGTCTGTTTCCGGACTTCAGTCTTCTTGAGCTTTTAAACATAACCACTAACAGCTCTGAGATCTCTTCAGCCAGGTCTCTAAGTGGGCTGGGATGATTTTTATTGCATTTTTTTCCTTTCTCTGTGCTTTACATTAAGGCTGATGCAGAGAGGCTTTAAAGTGCTGCTGCTTTCTTGGAGCTGTCCACTGAACATGGGCTTTGTGCATCAAGGAGGTGCCCATGCCTTTCCTTGTCTTTTCTCTTTTTGCTAATGGACATCTTAGGAAGAAAAGCCACAGTAGAACTCATTACTTATTGACAGAGAAATCAAAGCACAGCAGGTTTGATTTCTCTTTTTAAAAGCAAACAAGAGGGGAGTTGTGCTGACTTAAAAACTGCTCCAAAATATTCTGGAACTATGAATGGGAAGTGTAACTGTTTGGTGACAGAGTCAAAATGACAGTTATTCATTTATAATATATTTATCCTATAAGTTCTGATGATTCTAATATCAGCTTCTGAAATAACAAAACACAGTTCTCAAAGAGTTTTGACTCTTTTTATTTCAGATTCCCAAAGGCAAAGATAGAGAGGGAAATGAAAATCCTCGAATACGTCTTGTTGCTTAGCTTTTCAAAATGCTATTTATAAGTTGTAGATTGGTTTGGTTTTCACCTTTTTCATGGTTAAGTGTTTTTCTAGCAGACTGAATGCTTTTCAGCAGCAGTTTGGCTTAACTTCCAGGGCATCCACAACTTGCAGCTTGCACGTTCCTGCAGCAGCTGCTGTGGCATGAGATTCATTCTTCCCACTCTAAAGCAGCGATTGCTTGAGAAGTGAGAGGGAATAGATCATAATTATGTTGCATCCTGTGGTCTCCTCAAGCCTGTTGTGAGGAAGCAGCCAAAATCCAATTCTGTGTTTGCTTCCCATCCAGTATCAGGTATTTGATGTCCCAGCTCAGGCGTGAAGTGGTTTTGTCTTTGTAGCTAAGCTTAACAAGCGCTGTGCTCGTTGCAGACCCTTGGCTGGTTGTGAACAGGAGCCTAAACCTTTGGCTTTTCAGTTTTGAAAGCTCAGGCCTGCAGGTTTGAGCTGGGGGTGGCTCTGTATTACCTGTCAGTGACTCTGTTTGTTTTCTTCAGACGTTCATTGCCCGTTTCCGCCGCATCATGGACTCCTCTCAGAATGCCTACAACGAGGACACGTCTGCGCTGGTGGCTCGGCTCGATGAGCTGGAACGGGCTCTCTTTCAAGTGGGCCAGAAAGGGCTGAATGACTTCCAGTGCTGGGAAAAGGGACAGGCTTCTCAAATCACAGCTTCCAGTCTGGTGCAGAACTATGGGAAAAGAAAGCTCGCAGAAGTGGATGGTTAAAAACCTGAAGATCATGAAGTTACAGTGGGAGACATAGATTTACAGCCTGTTATAGAAGAGAAAAATTAATCAATTTAGGGAAGGACAGGCTCCCTGTCCAGGAATGGGAATTCTTCTCTGTAACAATTTTGGATTAGACTAGTGAAAATTTTAAAGGCAGAGGGCAAGGGTATAAAAAATAGATCACACCACTGAACAGCCTTACAGCTTACTCATAGCACTCCTGAGGAGTTGCAGCTAACGTGTTTCCTAGGTGGCTTAAAGGCTATGAGAGGATTTTCTAAAAGGGTAGTAAATACTAATTATTGTTCCAAATTAATATTTACAATACCAGATCTCTAAAGAAATGTAATTTATGTATTTCATGTTGCCCTTCCCATCCCAACCTCCTGGAGACAGTTGTTGATTCTATGAACAGCTGTTTCCAGGTTCCCTGTTCTTTAGAGAGCCCCAGTGATGTGGAAAAAATGTGGTACAGCATTAATTTTTTTTCATTTCTTACACACTGAGGTGGAACAGGTGCTCTTTGGGAGGCAGGAATGTTTTTCTTTGCTGACTTCTGTATACAGTGCCAGTGCCCTGGAGAGAAATACCTCCTCAAACCCACACAGCAAGTGGCTGCACAGGTCTTGTGCTGCCTTGTCCTCTCTCTTCCTCTTTAGCCCTTGTGACCTTGGTGCTGTGCAGTAAAGAGTGTTCTTGTTTGATGCCTGTGGCTTTTGTACTGGATGTCTCTGTGATGGGTGTTCTACAGAGGAGGAAACAGAAGGCAGCAAAGAGTAAAGTCCTGGACCAGATCAAAAGCAGAAACTTTAATGGAAACTCTGCCCCTTTATCAACCTTTGAGGTATTTGTTTCTCCATGAGAAATTCTTCTGATTTCTGAATTTGATTAGTAGAAGGGACAGAACAAATGAACTGAGTTTCCTTCCTTCTAATCCATCTAAATGAATCTAGGAAAATGATCCTAGTAAATGTCATCCTTGCCAGTAGGAATGACCAGCTTTGGAACTTGCTAAACAGCACACTGATTATCATCCCATGTGGCTGCCCTTAAACCTAGATCATCTCAAGTCCCATTGGACTGGAGACAGAAGACATGGTTATCTCTGTAGGACTTAGTTCCTGCAGTCATCAGGACAGTTGTCCTTTGGAAGCAGTATTAGACACCCTACAGGTGCTTCTTAGCCTCTCTAGAAGGAGGACCTTGTGGACAACCTAAGCAGAGGAGCCAGATCGTGATGCTGCTGAGCACTTCCACTTTGGGAATCCCTGGGAGGTGACAGCAAGATCCAGGTCTCAGAGGAGCTGTTACTGGGCTTGCAGATGCACCTGGATATTGGATGCTTCAAACAAGACCTCGAGTACAAAGGGCCATTCCTTGTTCAGAGATGTTCAAGCTCAACCTGTGGGGCTGGTGAGGGGACAGTGTTGTGCCTTCACAACTATCGTGGTGCCTCCCCCTCAGCTGCACAGGGCCAGCTGTCCTGCCACAGGAGACTTAACTGGAAGCTTGCCTGACAAAGTATTTCAAGTATGTGCAGGATGAATTGCTGCTGCACTTAATGACTTAATGGCACATAATGGCTTCTGCATTTGTCTGTTGTCCATTCCTGGATTCTTATCCTGAATAAATACTTGGTAAGGGAATGCTCGTAATGTGAAAAGTCTCTTGTTAATTGCCCCACAGCAGAAAAATCAAATGGAAAAGTACAGGTCTCTACAAAAGTGTGGCCACCATAGATAATCCCTCTGCTCTTACAGATACTGTGGTCAGGAGCTAATTTGTGCAGTTGTACCAGTGTAGAAATAATTCCTGTCTGACTTAGCCCAGGTGGGGACTGGCAGCTCACACAGGTTGTGGCAGAGACCCTGCCAGCCAATCAATAAGCTATTGCTTTGATGAATTGCATTTTTAGGAACATAAGATGGGTGGAGATGACTCTGGTGTTGCCTCGACTTTGTTGTAGTGGTGGGTGGGAATTAGCTGTCTCTGGATCCAGATCCTGCTGCTCCAGGCACTGTGGCAAACACTTCATGTACCATGGCAGAGCTGTTATCAGTGCTGCAAGGGGGGCGAGCTGAAGTCCATCTGTGACAAGAAGCATCTTTCAGTTGGAAATATTATTTTACTGAGATATTGGCTTTGGGATGTAGCTGGTTTATAACCAAAATCATTAGTTCCATCAATTTCTGGACTGGTTTTGGTGACTGTCCAGACTAATTTTCCTGCATTTGTAAGAACATTTTTCTTCTGTACTGCTGGATGCAAAATCCAAGCAGAAGGTTGCTCACTTGCCAACATTTTGTGCAACTGCCTTCAGGGCAGGGAGAAAAAAAATCTCTGAAGTAGTCTTCAATGTCACTGGCTTTTTGTAAGTAGGCAATGTCCCTTCTAGTAACTGTGAGTTTAAGACCCTTAAAAAATCTGATACTGTAATTTAAAATTACAGTATTTGGTTAGTAAATATTGGTTAGCTTTTTTTCTGTCCAGAAGTACAAGAGTGCTCTTTGCTTTTTGTGAACACAGATGTCCTTTTCCGAGGCACTGCAGCAAGCTTTAAGTTAGAGGAGTTTGAACTTGTGTGTTTTCAGAATGGTACAATAAATCTTCATTCCAGAACTACCCGGAAAAGGTCTGAAAAGGACTTTAAAGTTTTATTTCTCCCTATGTCCTTCAGCTTTTAAACTGAAGGGCTACTGATGTTTATGACAAAGCAGTCCATAGACACATTCTACAGTATTGCCACAAATGTTTTCATTTCAATCAAGTGGAAAAATAGGCAAAATTTGAACAGCAACCAGGATGAACAGCAACAAGAAGTGTTGTGAGAACTGACATACTGTAACACCACGTATTATTTTTGTGAGAGACACAGTGGCACCCGGCTGAGTTAGGAGCACAAGCTTTTCTGATCTTCAGTTACGATTTTCTCCCTGTTTTTTGATAACCAGCTACAACAAAGGCTTTGTTCAAAATTTTAATTGAAATCTGAGTTTAGGCTGTGCTACCTTGTCCTAGATGAGAGCATACACGAAGAGTGGATGTCATGGTTGGCAATGAAAATGAAGGATTACTGACTGCTGCAGAAGGAGGGAAGTGGTGAGAAAGCTGTGGAATCCAAAGCCCTTCTACCAGAGACAAATTTGCCATCCTGCAGGCCCTGACCACGGTGGTGAAAAAGAACCCAAAGGGGGCTTGAGACAAGGAATGAAAACAAGAAGGAAGAGGAGACAGTGAGCTTCCACCTCCCCTGAGCACACTGCCTATGCTTGATGAGCTTTGTTTCCCAGTGGAAATTGCTCTGGGGAGCCTCTTCCCTGAGGGCTGACCAGGCTTTGCTGCACACGGGGCCAGGCTTCCTGGGAGCTCCCAGAGGAGACTCCTTGCTCTGCTCTGGGGAGCAGGAGAGCACCAAGAGCACCGCGCTGCCACCAGAGCACTCCTCAGCTGCTGTGGAAAATTACAAGGGGCACAGCCCCAAAAAGCCAAGGCATTTGTTCCGGTTTTCCAAACACTTCATTAATGTCATTGACAATACCAGCAGGTTCCTCAGATTAGCATGCTTCTATTTTTGAAGAGTTATTCCTCATGGCAGGCTCCCAAGCAGTGCCAGCGGCCTCAGTATCCTTTCTATCTGGATTGGCAGGACACACTGGTCCATTGCCTTTTGTTAGCCTTTGTGAGGACTTACAGCTGCAGCTCTTTGCAGTGCTCCCCCACACCTTGGGGAAAATGTACCTTCTTTGGGATTCCCAGCTACACCTGTGCAAGGTAGAAGTCTCCTCTGTTGTAGGACAAAAGGCACTTTTCCCACTGCTGGGCTGAGCAGGGTTTGGGGGGTGAGGAGCATAGAGAGACCCGGAATAAGGAATCCCAGTTTACCTGCAGATGAGCTTGAGAAACTGCAACCCTAGAAACAGTCCCAGACTTGCCCTCCTTGGATTTCTCTGTGTCTAGAAATGGGCAGTGGTAAGGAGATGTCTCCTGAGGGTCATGATGGTGCTGTTCCATCTCTGTTGTGATGCTGTGATACAAAAAAGGGTGGCAGAAATCAAATGGAGGTTGAAAACTGGACTCGCAGCTTGTGTGGCTTGTAGGACAGGGCTTGTCTCTAGCTGTCCTGTTGGTCCCTTGAGGGCCCTGGGTTCTCCCCAGGATAAGCAGAGAAGGATTGTGACAAACCCTTACAAACCCTTGCTGAACATAAAAGACATTTTTTCCCCTGACTTCAGACCAAGAAGCTGCCAAATGCTTGCGATGTAGTGTGGCTTTTTTTTTTCCTCAGGCATTAGAGCAAAAGTGGAATGAGGAGGTGGTTGTGGGACTTGGCAGCAATGCACTTGGGAGGAAGCAGTGAAGCAGATGCAATAATCAAAGTACAATCAAAGCAGCCCTCACATGTGCCTGTTTCTCTTGCTGTGGGACCACCCTCGGCAGGGTGGGTGTATCTTTGCAGACAGGCTCCCATCAGAGCAAGGATTTAAGATGAGTTTCTTGCCTTCAGCTCACTTACAAATACAAGATTTACAGGGTTTTGGCTGTTTGGTTGGCATCCTGCAGCCCCTTTCCGAAGTGGTCTTTGTGCCCTTGGGTGGCTGAACCACCCTTTCTCTGCTGGGGTGAGGGAACAAGCCATGCCCAGGCCCTGGGCAGCACTAAAAAACCAACAGTGGAACTCACCCTTTGCAAAGGCTTCCAGAAAAAAGTCCTCCCTCCCCTCAGATGCACTGGTGGAGAC
Source organism: Falcunculus frontatus (assembly GCA_013398115.1). NCBI lineage: Eukaryota > Metazoa > Chordata > Aves > Passeriformes > Falcunculus > Falcunculus frontatus. Next base: position 3,591,557 of record VZRV01004347.1, on the reverse strand, counting down.
CCAAGGAGTGCTGATGGAGTGGAGCCAAGCCTCCTGGGCAGGGCTGTACTCTTGTACTGCCCTGTGCATTTGGGATTACTCCAAGTTTGCACCAAATCAGCAGGGTTTATTGCAGTCATGGTGGATTTACTAAGCTCTGCCTGGAGGCTGAGCTGTTATTTTTCCTTTCAGTTTGGGCTCTCAGGTGCATGAATGCAGCTCTGGCTGCCTGGCTGAGTCTGTCCCTGCTGATGTGGGCAGAATGGGGTGAACAGATCACGGCCTCCCTGGATGGCCAGGCTCTGATCACCCAGCACTGCTCTGGATTCACACAGCATCCTCCAAGAGAGCCCTCCCCGGGCGTGCAGTGACATTTAACTGAGTGGTCCCACCCTCATCCCTGGAGCTCTGCTGTGTCCTGGCTGCACCCAGCACCCTGGGGCTTCATGTGAGTCAACAGGGCAGGAAAAAGGCTCGAGGAAAAGAAAATCACTGCAAATCAGGCCTTGGGAACAGCATCTGCTTTATGGCAGAGACCGATTTAATCTCCTTAGCAATTGCCTCAATTGTAGAATCAGCAGGATGCTAATTAATTGAGAGGCACTCAGCGACAGCCATTGAGATCCCTCCTGGCTTTAAGTGGAAGCCTTTGGGTTTGGCATTTGTGCTGGCTGCTGTCCTAGCAAGAGGGTCTGCCTTCGGCTAAAGCCCTGTGTGGGGTGTCTGACACCAGTCACCCCGTGGCTGCCTGTCCTTCTCTGCTGGCCCTGCCTGGGGCTGGGCTGTCCACACACCCTGGAGATGATCCCACAGCTGTCAGGAAGCACTGCCCTGGCCTCCCACCCCTGGCTCCTGGTCCGGGGAGCCAGCAGAGAGGGGTGGCTGCAATCCATGAAACCCCTCACCCTGCCTCTCTCTGGCCATTCCAGCCTGGAGCCGGCCCCTCATCTCCACCCTGAAAGCCCACAAGCCGATTAAGCCCAGCATGTTAATTGGCTATGACAGGTCATTTTGTTATCTTGCTTAGTTATTGATGGGGTGCGTGTGACTGGATTTGCAGCAAAGGTCAGTGCCAGGATGAGCCAGAGCCCCTTGTTTGGTGCACTCCAGAACATGGGATGGGGCTCCTGGAGCCCTGCCAGGGTCAGCTGTAAAGCAGCAGCACGGTCACACAGCCAGCAGCCACATCAGGGGGCATTTTACCCCAGAGATGTGCAGCACCCTGACTCGGGAGCACATGGAGACTCCAAGAAAAGTGGGTTTGGGTGGGTATCTGGCACCCACTAGTGCAAACTAGTCAAGGTCAGGGGCAGAGCTGGTGGGGTGCAGGTAAGGGGAGCTGAGTGTGGGGCTGCTTCTGTGAAGGCTTTCTTGACTAGCAAGGAGGAGAGACTGCAGGTGGCTGCAGCTGGTGGGGACTGGGGAACTGTGGAAACTCTGAGAACAGAAGTTGAGTGTTCCCAATCCATCACCCTCCCCCTAAAGCATCACAGCAGCTTGCAGCTAGAGAGGTCAACCCTTGGAAATGGCATTATTCCATCCTCCAAGGGAAAGTAAGAGCAAGCAACTTCACTGCGTTGTGACAGGTGCTGTGCAGTTGAAAATGCTGATTAATGCTGCCTTTGAGAGCATGCCAGTCTCTGGCCTCTGAGGAGAGAGCCCCTGCTGTCTCTGCTCTGTCTCACGCCTATCAACCTGCTAAACACACACATGCCGTCACTCTGAGCACCCGGCTTGGCTCTGCTGACAGGTATTTATTTAAAGCCTGGCTTGGCTCCGAAAAGAGGCCGTGGCAGAAGCAGCACAGTGGGCCTGGGCACTGCTGCTGCCCGCTCCTGTGGCTGGGAGGAGGCAGAATGGGATGGAGGGGGCTGCTCTGGAGAGATGGGCAGAGAATTCTTCCTCTGGAAGAGGTATCTGCTGTTGGTGGGTGGCTCTCTGGGCCCACAAAGGGAATGCCTAAATTGAGGTCAGAGTTGAGCAGCTTCATTGCAAGGAGAAGGAGTTGAAGGCAGCGCACTGTTGCACACAGGCTGCAGGCACACAGCGCCCCAGGGCCAGGTACCTTCCTCTGGAAATCAACTTTACTCTGACGTGCTCAACCAATCAGTGCAGCTGATGGACCCAGACCTTCAATTCCAGGCAGAAGTGCCTGTGCAGAGGCAGCTTTGGAAACGGCTGAGGGCGAAGTCCCCGGGGCTGCCTTGTTCCTGGCCCCGGTGCAGCTGAGCCATGGGAATTTTTCTTGGCTGGTTGTTGGTCTTTTTTTTTTTTTTTTCCTGGCTTTTGGATAAAATCATCCCATTGCCCTGAGGCAGAGGGGCTGTGAGCACTAGGAGGAACAGGGCTTGGAGGAGCAGCCATCCTGCAGAACTGGTGGGCCGCTTGAACAGCAAAACAGGGGGGACTCAGGGTCTGAATGAACAGAGAAACTTGAATGGGGCCCAGCCCTATTAGAGGGACATAGGAGAACATCTCGTTAGGGCAGAGCTCACAGCCAGGATGGAAAATTACTGGTAGCCCCGTGTTTGGAGGGCAGGAGGCAGCCGGGGGGGACGGGCAGCTCGCCAGCCCCAGCACATGCTTTGTGGGGCACACAGGGCACAGCACAGCTCTGCCCTGTGCCAGGTCACGGAGCCTCTGCTCCCATCCCAGCCTCGTGGGCTGTGTTGCAGGGAGAGGATGCTGAGCTCCCTGCAGGATTTTACCTTCCCAGGCAGCTTCAGTGGAATGTGTGGTATCAGGCTGTGGAGCAGCAGGGCTGGCCCCTGCCTATCCCTGTCCCTGTCCCTGTCCCTGTCCCTGCCCACAGCCTGAGCCCTGAGCTCATGCACAGGCAGTGCTGCAGTGCAGCCTTGCCTTGTTCTGCATGAGTCCAGCAGTTCTGGGGGGATCAACCCCCCCTGGCACCAATTTGGGAGCTCTGTTGCCCTGCTGTCATTGTGGCTCTGGATATTTTGGAGCCAGCAAGGGTGTGGGCCTTTTCCTGCCCTGTGGATGTAAGGCTGGGGCAGATTGTGCCTGCCCTAGGGGTGGGGTGCCCATCCAGGGTGGGATGCAGGATGGGGCCCATCACCAACAGCTGGTACTCCAGCATTGCTGCCTCAAGCCCAAGTCACCCCTCACTCTGGTCAAGGCTGCAGCATGTGATCCCATGCCCATGGAGCAGCTTTACCTGGAAGACACCTCTGCCTCAGCATCAGCACACCCCCACAGCCACCAAAGTCACACTCTCACTGCTTTGTGTGCATTGCTGGATTCAGGGAAACGGCTCCTGAGCATTTTTGAAAATAGGTCCTTGGGATATGTCTCACCAACCACTAATTCTCATTTCTCCCTCTTTGAATAGCTTGACTGAAACAACCCATCCAAGGTCCAGGGCTGAGCAAGGCAGAACCAGCAGCCGTTGGCTTCAAACAATGTCTTTATTTAAGGGGAAGAATAAAAACATCACACTCACGCACAGCTGAGGTTAAATTTAGCTGTGAGTCCTCTGCACATCGTCACTGGCCTGTGCCTCAGGGTGGTACCCAATCCCCATGAAGCCCTTCGATACAGGCACATCGATTGCACTGGTCTCTGCACAGCCAGCATGGGCAGCCAGCACATCTGCCCCAGGCTGCTTCTCCTCCTGCCCCCAAATCAGCCCTGTGTGCAGCACAGGATGCAGCCTGGAGCTGTTGGATGTGTGTCAAACCCTGCCCTGCCTCAGAGCTTGGATTCAGGCCTCTGCTTCCCATGCTGGTCACCTCTACGTCCCTCTCTGCTGATGGCAGCTGTGTCCTCTGTCCACCACCAGCTGCCCTCCACAGGACGGGTCCTTGTGGCACTGCCAGCACTGGGTGCCACTGTGGAAAGGGTGGCCAAGGGGTGCAGAGCTACCTGCAGCAGGGTTAAGCATCCCAGCTCACCTCTACCCAGTCAAGATGGCACCATCACAACAGGAGTTTGGGGGGAGGGAAAGGATCATGCTGGAGCATTTTTGTTGGTGTTTTATGGTCTCTGCATTTTTCATGAAATCTTTCCAGGTTTCTTCCAGAGACTGGGAAAATGAAAGGTCCCAGGGCCTCTGGTCCTGCCACTTCCCTCTTGCCATCAATGGCATCCATGGGTTCAGCAGTTCTGGCCCCCTCTGCCTCTCTACTTTAAGGTGTGACTGCCAAGGAGAAGATAAATCCCAAGCATGAAAAATCATTTATTCCCACAGAAATCCCTGGCAACTGATGGAGGAGGGGGGGGTTTAAATGTGAGCAATGTCAGGAAGATCAGAACCAACACTGTCTCATCCCTGACCAGTTCAGGGAAAATCTCTTGGCTGCTGGACCCACAGAAGAGGGGGAAAGCCAATGCTGAAGGCACAGAAGATCTGACCCCATTAAAGTTCTAGGTGAAGGGCTGGCTCCTAGTTGAGGGATTTAAGGGTCCCTGAGCTCCCTGACATCATGGGCTTTTCCTCTCTTTGAGGTGAAAAGGCAAATGCAGCCTGGATGCAGAACTTGTGGTGACTCAGCGGGAGAGGTTGAAATCAGCTGAAATCTGGTTGCCATCCAAAAAGCCTGGGACAAGCTGTTAAAATGGATGTACCAGGGATGGAGATGAATGTCAGTATGAGCAGACATTTCTCCAGCCCCTCAGCAGCTGTCTGTAGGATGAGCTGGCCGTGGCCACTCCAAGGCACCCTATGTCTAGCAGGTAAAGGTGCCCTGAAGCAGAGGGGTCTGTTGGCCACTGTGGCTGGCTGAGGGGTGATAAGGCTGAGCTCTGGGACACCTGATTCAACCCAGGTGCTGAGGAACCAAGCCCACTGACAGGAGGTGATGAGTCCTCAGCAGCTCCCCATGGGGATGTTTTGATAAGGGCCAGTTTTGGATGGTATGTCCTGTGCAGTTGCCTCAGGCAGCATGGGAATGGAGAAAGGTGTGGGAAAAAAATCAGTTAAAGTGATACCAAAAAAGTACAGAGGAAGGAACAGTGGCAGGATGGGCTTGCCCTGCTTGGAGACGAGCAGGATTCAACCCTTGCTCTGGGGCAGGCCAGGGCCCTCTGTCCTCACAGGACCAACTGTCCCAGTTCAGGACAATTCAAGTGATTCACAACCTCCTGCTCTGCCCCAAACAGCTGCCACCCTACACCTCCAGCATCAGTGTGCATGGGGTCATCATGACCCCAGTCATGGCCTCCACTCCTGGGTGATCCTTCTTGACTGTCACCATCTGCATTCCCTGGCAGCCCCAGGCCATCATGGCCCTGCTGTGGGGACCGTCATTGCACAGCTCCTTCTTATCCTGGAACCACCTGGCAACCTTGCTTGGGACCATCCTACGCTCAGGGCAATCTGCAGAGCCTCAGGTCTGTTATCATCCGTATTTTTGTTCCTGGATACTCCCAAGCCCTTTGTCCTTCCTGGCCCCACTCTCCAGGACTCCCTACATCCCTTGGCCACCAATGGCTGTGCTCCAGGTATCAATGTTGTTCACATGTCCTCTCTTGTCCCAGATCCTCCCTGAACACCTTATCACCTTCCCCTGCTCTCAGGGAAACCCAGACCCCTCGTGCATGGTCCGTACCTGGGGCTCCCCAAGGCTCCCGCTGTCCCCTGCTTCTGGGATTCCACGACCACAGGGACCTGTTGGACCTATTGGCCATCACGGTCCCACTCTGGGACCTAAATGGTTCCCTACAGGGTGATGTGTGCCCTCGGCAGCCTCCATCCCCCGTGCAAGCCCCCGCAGCCCCCAGCGCTCCATGCCCCGCGTAAGCCCCGCAGCCTCCGTCTCCCGTTCGCTCCCTCCCCCCTCAGCACCGTTGTTCTCCTGGTGCCCCCGTTCCGGATCCCAGCCCCGTCCCTCCCCTCCGGCCCCGGCGAGGGGAGGATCCGGCCGGCGGGGCCGTGCCCAGCCCAGCCCCTGCGCCGCCCCGCGCACCCCGCACCGGCACCGGCACCGGCACCGGCACCGGCNNNCTGACAGGTACGGCCCGGCCCCCCGTGCCCGGAACCGGGGGTGTGAAGCGAGGAGGGGCGATGGGGTGATGGGGCCGGGGGTGGTGAGAGCCTTCATCCCCTGCCTGGGAGATGGAGCTGCCCCCGACCCCCGCCGCCACCTGCCTTTGCTCCCGCAGGTGTGGGCTGCCGGGGTAGGGTCCTTTTCGGGGTACGGGAGGTGATGCCTTGCTGCAGCGGAGGAAGCCCAGCCCGGTGGTGCTGGGGGAAGGGGGGACGGAGTCGGCAGCCTCCTGGCAAAGGGGGCCGCCCAGCAGACAGCCGAGGGGTGGGGGTGCTCGGGGCATTGCTGGAGCATCCTTGCGGTGCCTCCCTGCTCCTCAGCCAGCCTCCCCTGGGAGTCTCCCCGCTGCCCCGACGAATGCACTGGGCTGGGAAGGAGAGGCTGCTCTTAGCAACAGCCACTGCGAGACAGCCTGAGCCCCCACAAAGCCCCCTGCTGCCACCGCCGCCCCCAGACCCTGGGCTGCTCAGCCCATGCAGCAGTGGCACCGTGTCCCCTGTTCCCCGGGCTGGCGGCTCTTGTGGTGTGGCTGCCCAGTCCTGCACCCCTCAGCTGGACCACACTGTTCGTGGGGGCTGCTGGTGGGCAGACTTGTATCCCCCACGGGGACAGAGAAAGCTGTGGGTGTTCTTCCTGCACCGGTGGGGTGGGATGTGGCCCAGGCTGTGTCACACTGGGGTTTTCCTTCACCCCATCGTGGCTCCCCCATTGGTCCTGCTCGGGGGGGGGGGCAAGGCTGTGGGCACACGGCCGTGGCTCAGACTGAGCTGCAAGTTCCCTTCCTCCCTCCCCCAGCCTCGCTGAAGGCTGCCTTGGCTTCGCTGCCTGGCAGGGGCCAGCCCTCACTTCTCCCAATTTGTCTGCCTGTTTGTTGCACACTGCTCAGTCAGCCCCAAGCATCCGTGCCAACATCCTGTGGGCGCCACATCCGTGCCAGGGCAGGACGCAGGTACTCAGTGTGGGGACTCCTGTGAGACTGAGGCAACATCTGAGGGATCCCTGCCCTGTGACCAAACACGCTGCCAATGTGAAATGGAGCTCACAGCCTTGGTGTGATCATGATATAATAATAATAATAATAATAATAATAATAATAATAATAATAATAGTAGTAGTAGTAGTAGTAGTAGTAGTAGTAGCAATAATGCTACAAGCTGGTTCTCCTCCAGTAAGCCAGCAGTGGGCTGGAGATCCCTGGGGAAGGTAAGCCAGTGTGCCTGTTCCTGTCCCCATCTATAAATGCAGTGCCAGGGCCCTGGTGGGGCAGAGCACTATTTCCAGACAGGGCACTTATGTCCTGCTGGCTTTGGGACTGATTGGGAATTAGGGAAGACACATGTCCCAGCTGTGCCTAGGAAACTGTGGCACCACACTGGGAAGGCAGAGTGGGAGCAGAGATGGGTGTGTTTGGGGTGGCACCCTGGGGATGGGTGCTTGTTGGGGAGCATTGGGGTGAGCTGCCAGGAAGAGGGCTTGTAACTGGGCACATTACTCTGGCATAAGATGGGAGCCATGTTGTTTTGGCTAGGAGACCCGGAGCTGTGGCTTCCTCACCGGCCCTCCACAGTGACAGCGGCCCAGTGGGGCTGGGTGAGGCTGCCCACAGCCCCACAGCTGCGCTGCCAGGAGCAGGGACGAGGGTTCCTGTGGGGTGGCATGGGAAGCAGAGCACCCAGGGAAGGTGGCAGCATGGCTGTGACCCTGCTAACGGGCTGTAGCGCCCACGGCACTCCCTGACTTACTGACCCCTCCTCTATCCCCATACTCAGCACCACTTTAGGAGACTGTCCTGGGGACCCCCGTGCTGGGGATGCTGGTTGGTGCAGGGCTCTGCCATGTCCCTCCTGAGCCATCTTTCCCCCCACCATGCAAGCAAGGTCACGGGGCCTTTCCTCATCGCTCAGCCACCCTCCCTCCCATATTAGCTGCAGGCTGTAATTAATAAAGGCATTCACCATACACTAAGTGCTGTTCCCAGCCACCCTGGGGCCGTGGCCACTCGGTGGGTTGGTGTGCTCAGCGTGGGACGCTCTTGCTCTCTTCCAGACCCAGCTATCGGTGAGGCTGGTTTTTCTCCTATTTTTTCCCCTGGGGTTGTGGGGTTGCTCGGTTGGTGGCTCTGCAGGCTGTGTTGGCTCGGTTGTGCTGGTGGGCTGCGGGCCAGGGCTGTCCCTGTGCACAGAGCCATTTCCCCAGCAGCAGCAGCCCAGCCTGGAGCAGCGTGCCCCTCACTTGTGCGTCTCCCTGGGGCTGACGGCACCTCTTGACATCCCCCGCCCTGGTGGGACTCTCTGGGCCGGGGGTGACATGGAGATTCCTGATGCTGAGTGCCCTGGGAATCTTGAGAGTCTTCACAGTGGTGTTTCTCCCTCCAAACAGTTCTGGATTGTTGGATGGCTCCCAAGGAGCAAGGCAAAGTGCCGTGTCTGCAGAAAGCAGGCAGGTGGCACAGCCTGCTTGAGTTTTGAATGGAAAACCCAGTCAGAGGAGCAAAACCTGGCTTTGGAGGGGAGTTTATGAGCAGCTCCTGTTTTCCTGGTGGCCTTGCAATATTCGTGGCATTTCTTGGCCTTTCCACATCGTCAGCCTGGGCTGATCCAGGTTTGGAAGTGTGAAGCAGGCTTGGCTGAGGCTGTGTGGATGGAGTGGGTCCGTGTCTGCTGTGGTGCTTGTACAGCCCAAACCATCCCTGTTCTGTCCAGGGAGATCCAGGGAGATTGCATGGGGGGGAGGCAGCTGAGGGGATGTGGGATCAGTGCTGGCCTATCTGGAGAAGCAACAATTTCTCCGAAGGCTTGGTCCTGTGGAAAGGGTGAGAACAGAGGCTGCAAAGGCAATGCCTGAGGTCTGGATCCTGCTCGAGTGCAGATAATCCCCTGGCACTGGAACTTGCCAGTTACCCATCCCATTTAAACACAGGGGAGCCTGGATTAATCCCTGTGTCCCCATGTCTTTCACCTTCTGTGTGCAGCCAGCAGCTGATCTCCTTGCTCTCTTGCTCTCTGAGCTGGGCTTGTGCCTGGGGGTGTTTTTGGAGATGCCAGTGTTGGTTGGGGTCAGCAGCACCCAGTCTCACACCGCTGCTGAGAGGCGGCTCCATGGAGAAGTCCGTCCCTGCAAGTCCTGGGGCTGAGGTACTGACTGGCCAGCACCTGATTCACAGGCAAGGAGAAGACTTTGGAAGCAAAGGCTTCACATTTGGATTTCTCCCGTCATTGCTATACAAACTTCAGGCTGTCTCTCTGCTCTCTTTCTTCTTGGAACATCCCTTTGCCTCCCAGCATGGCTGAGAAACATCACCCCTCAATTGGGCTATGCGGGGAGATCTCCCTCTGTCCCATCCATACCTATCTGCAGCCTAAAACTGGCCAAAAATTTGGATTTTCTATCTTTCACTGATGCTGAAAGCTGGGATGGGAGTTTGGACATTCTTGCTCTGGATTGGGTGCTTACTGAGGTGACCAGCATGCACAGATGAAGTTGGTCCCTCAGTTTGCCCAAGATCATGCCCTGGAGAGAGGTTTGTCCTTAAGTGGGAGAACTGGACCTGGGTAGGAGCCGGGACCTGAGCTCATCTGGGCACTGTCTTCTCTGTGCCTGCTTCCAGCTCCCAGCAGAGGGGCTCACTGCAGCCCCTGAGCAAGCTGAAACACCAAGTCCCATAGTAGATGGATGGAGCGAAGCTGATTTGGGTTCCATTTCTATGGGAGGGAGATCCATGAGGCTCCGTAGGGCTGGAGCAAAGAGGACGGAGGGAGGACCTGCCCTGATATCTCCCTTGCCCTGGGCAGGGCTGCTGCTGCAGGAGATGACCATGGCAGGGCTGCACGAGCTGCGCTTCACCGAGGAGAAGCCGCTGCTGCGGGGACAGGACGCCGAGCTGGTGAGTTTGGTGACCACACTGGCTCTGGCTCCTGCACGTGGGGCACCAGGACACAGGAGCTTGGGAGGGGTTGTGTGCTGGTATTGGGTGCACATTTGTGCTCCTCAGTGTGTGCGTGCTGGTGGTGATGAGCCTGCGTGGCTGAGCACAGGATGATGTCTGTGTGTGCAGATGTTGCACGTCGTGCCAACACACACCTGTGCGTGCACACACAGAGGTAACACATGCACGTGTGTGCACACGTGTGGGCACTGTGTCCCCTGCAGCCCCGGAGAGAGTGTGCCTGGGGTGTCGGGGGGCTTTGCGGGCTGGGTGGGAGGGCGCTGCAAAAGTGAGGGGTGTCTCTGTCCCTAACGGCTCCTTCTCATCCCAGGAGAACTCGGATGTCTTCCTCTCCACTGTGGACACAGACTGGAAGGTAGGACCAGCCGCGGGAGGTGCTGCCCACCGCTGGGTTTCACATGGAACAGCAGCCTGTGCCTGGGGAAGGCTGTGGGGCACTGAGTGGACTCAGGGGTGTTGCTGTCCCTTCTTCGGTGGGGATGCAGTGCCTGGTCAGTGTCTCTGCATAGGGTTGCACATCCATCATGGTCCTTGTCAGGAGGGGACGAGGGGATGCTGCCAGGCATCTCTGTGCTGGCGCTCAGATGTGGCTGGTGGGCACTTGGCCATGGGCTGGGGACAAAACCTTTAAAACAGGCGATTTCTTCTCAGGAAGGCTGAGCTTCTTTTCCAGCCCCTCTACCATTGCCATGGCAATGGTTTCCCAGGCGATGCCAGCTCCCTGCTTACATAAGGATGGTTGAAAGCCTCTTTCTCTTTTGGAGGGCTGGGGCATTGCCCCCTTTACCACCCACCTCTCTTGGAGAGCAGGACCCCTCTGCTCCCTTGGCTGGCACCTCTCCATCTTGTACCTCCATTTGTGCTCTCCAGAGGAGCCCCATGATACAGCTCCGGGACTCATGGGAGCTCAGCTCGTGCCTGGCTCCCATGTTGGTCTGCATCACTCTCACACCTCTGCCCAGGCCCATCCTGCACCAGGCTCCCTCTTTGGGGACTAGGGTGGTAGGAAGGGAGGGTAGTGGGGCTGCCTGTCCCTCTCCCAAACTGTTCCCCTCCCAGGGGACACCAGTGTTTGACTTCAGGTTGTGTGCTGCCACTTTGTCAGCAGTGGGACCATGGGGAGAGTGGGCTCAGGTGGTGATGGCTGAGCCCTTCCAGATATGGCACTGAAACAACAGCACCTGTAAGGACAAAATAAATGTGGATTTCGTTCATCCTGGGATAAGGACAGGGGAGCACAGGTCCCTGTTTTAAGCAGTGCCCAGAATTTTGGGGCTGGCCCACTCAGTGTCTGTCACCCATGCAGGTGGGAAGGTGCAGCCAGTCAGGGGGCAAGGCCTTTGGCAGGATGCTGGGTGGTGGCTGCTGTGGTTCACAGTGTGGGAGGTATCTGATGGCCCTCTCAAAAGCCACAAAATAATTAAAAAATGGCAGTGGTGGAAAAGAAATGGTGCCCTCCCCAGCAGCTTCAAAGCTGGTGAGGTGCTGGGGCTGGGAGCAGCAGGGTGTGCAGGGCTGGGCTGCTCCTTGCTCTGCTTGCTCAGGGCTTCTGTTGGCCACTGCAGGGGAAACCAAACCTCCTGGTGTCACCAGAGTGAGGAGGGAGAGGGAAGCGAGGAGGGGAGGGAGGTGGCAGTGCCAGGCTGCCCAGAGCTCTCAATAGCACCAGAGGCACCACGATGGCTCTCGCTCAGCTGTGCTGGGGCAGGGCTTGGCTGGCACACAGGGGAAGTTAAAGAGCAGTGACCCTCCCAGGACAATCCTTGTGTACTGCAGTGATTGGCCCACGGTGCCACTGAACCATGTCCCTGGTGCTGCCCAAGTGGAGCAGTTCTGGACAGCAAATGCCACAGGGATGCACATCCATGCCCTCAGGACCTAAAAAAGGAACTGGGCAACGCTTAAGGCAGCTTTTCCCAAGCCAGCCAGACCCTGCATCCTCTTGGTTCCCCTCCAAGAGCCTCAGGGTAGGGATGGGATGAGTTTACTGGGCTATGCCAGGGCAACCACCTTCTTTTCCCCACTCTGCCACCAGCAAAAGTAAAGCCCTTGGGACATAAGCCAAGGTGCAGGAGAGCTGGGGGCAGGTGCTCTGGGACCTGTGTGCCCTGGGTCCTGCAGGAGGTCTGGGCCACCTGCCAGGCAAATGGGCTAGTAGCCAAGGTGGTGGCGATCCCATTTGATACTATTCAAGCAGAGTCAACCTTGCTCAGCCCTCCCATCTCCCTGCAGCCCTTTTGCATTTGCCTTGGCTCTTCCACTCTTTCTGTCTTCTATTTAGCCACTTTCTGTCTTTTTTTGTCTCTGCATCTCTTGTTTTTTTCCCGGGGGCTGTGGCTGTCATGGTCTTTGGCTCTACAGACAGAAGGGCTGGGGAAAGCAAAAATGGCACCTGGAGTGCCAGGAACCACCCGGGAGCTGGGCTTCCCCATCACACATGGTCCTTCATTCGCAGGGATGCCTCTTTCCAGGCCTGGGTCTGAGCTCCCCATGGGGCAAAGCAGCGCAGAATAAAGCCTCTCTGGTGGAGGCAGCGTGAATGCCATCCCTCTGCCTGCCTGTCCTTTCTCCACATCCAGACCTTCTGGCTGTCCAGCCCTGATTTGTTTGTAGGACATGGCTTTCAGTGGGTCACTAAAGGGCATTGAAGGCACTGTGAGATCTTTTCTCCATCCATGATTGCCCAGCTTTGTGCCAGTCATGCCAAGCTGGGCAGTGGTGCTGGGCTGGGCAGGGGCAGGCGGGGTGCAGGGGGAGGGAACCCAGAGACTGCTGGGGGGTTTTGAGACTGTGGTGGCAGAAGGCCTCATTGGAATCAGGGAAGAAACCATCTGCCTGCACACATGTGCACATGGGAATGCTCACGTGTGTGTGTACGCACATGGCATGTGTCAGTCCAGGGACATGATTCAACCCCTTGGAGCTGCTGGATTGTTGTTCCTCCTGCTTTATTTACCCGCCACTGGCAATGCCCAGGTCAGGGCTAAATCCTGCACATTTCCTGTATGCCATCATCCTGCATGATGGTTGGAGGAGTGTGCTGCTGGGTGAGGTAACACAGGTGTCTGTTTACACGTGTGCATGTGTGTGCCCCTCCGTGGATATGTGTGTGCCCCTCCGTGCACACGTGTACAAGGTTCTGCAGGTGTGCAGCTCGCTGTGCATCCACGAGCATTAGTGATGGCCATGGCATCTGTGCTGAGCACACGGGAGGAGGATGCAGCAGGTGTGCTCTTGGTGTGCACATGACCACAACACACATGTACAGGAACACATCCTCACACACACACAGGGCCTGGGCCTGGGGGATATGCACAAGCATTTTGTGGGGTGCATGTGCTTCGGTGTTGGTATGGTATTAACTTTCCCAGTTTTTCCACTCACAGACAAGGTTTTCCCAGCCCCTGTGTGTCTGTGTCGGTACGTGTTCCTGTGCATGTACACGCGTGGTCACATGCACGTGGCACAGCGCGCCTGCCGTGTCCTTCTCCTGTTTCTCAGTGTGTGCCCGTGCCCATCTGTGGCTCTGTGTGTGCTGCCCGCTGCCCGGGCATCGCTGCGGGGCCTTGGCCCGGGCGGCTGCGGGCTCGGCCGTGATTCTGTGTGTGTTCGAGTGGGGCTGGAGCCAGGTGTGTGCAGCGGGCACAGCGAGCGCGGCCGGGCTCTGCCCTCACCGTGCTGGGGCTGCTCCACGGGATGCGACTCCAGACACCCCCGTCTGTCTCTGTCTGCCGAAAGAGGGAAGATGGAGAAGGTACCGCGCGGTGCCAGGCGTTTTTTCTTCATAAACAAGGGTATTTGGGGCCAATTGGAGCATGAATAATTCCCGCGGCAGCCAATGGCTGAGTGCCGGCTCCATCGCGGCGCTCGCCTGCAATGGAGGCCAAACCTGCCGAGGGGGAAGGGCGAGGGAGGGCTTAGCGCAGGGCTGGGGCTCCGCTATAAATCCAGGCGAGGGGCTGAGCCAGCGCAGAGCTCAGCTTCGCCCCGGCTGCTGCGTTACCGTGCCCCACACCGGGACCTCCAGCTTGGCCCACACTGCCTGAGCATCCTCGTCCGCCCAGTTCCTCACCATGCCGGAGTGCTGGGATGGGGTAGGTACCACCGTTCCCGTGCTCGCTGCCCTCCCTTCCCAGGTGTTTTCCTGTCCCGGTGTCTCTCCTGCTTGCCCAGGCTGGGCCTTTGCACCCAGCAGGGCTCGGCGTGGGTCAGGCAGGCATTGGGGCAGGGAGGACCCACTGCTGGGTAGCCCTTCCTTCTCCCAGCCCTGCTGCCGCATCCCTGATGTGCTGCAGGTTTTGGGGACGCATTGTCCTTGAGCATGTCCTCCCCGAGCCCGGCAGAGATGCTGCGCCGAGGCTGAGGGGGAGCAGCTGTGGCCCGTGGTGGGGTTGTGTGCTGATGGGGGGCACGCTGCCCCTTGCCCGCCCCCTGAGCTGCAGAGGGAGAGGGTCTCTGGCTGTTTTGAAGCAACCCTTTGGTTGCTTTCTGGCCTCTGCAGTGATGGCAAAACCTGATGGCAACAGGCTGGTGCAGAGGGGGTGAGTGAGGTGGGAGCGCTGCAGTGGTGAGCAGGTAGCCTGGACATGGATGGGATCTGTCAGACACCTATGGGTGCTGTGAGCCCCACGCCCCTCCTTGCTGGGGCTATGGGTTGTTTGTGCTCCTCTCTCCTTGCTTCCTGCATCCCCTGCATCCCCTGCATCCCCTGCATCCCCTGCATCCCCTGCATCCCCTGCATCCCAAGCCTCTTCCCTCAGCGAGCATCCCTGCGGCAAAGGGCAGGGCTGTGGTACCCAGCGGTGCTGCAGAGGCTGCAGCACGGGCAGGATGTGCCTGGCTTGGCGGGGGGCAGGGGGCAGGAGGCAGGAGGGAGCAGTGCTGAGGATGGATCTGCTACCCTGGGCATGTGATTTTGGGGTAGGATTGAAAGCAGAGCTGTTTGGGCTGTGATGGGGACCATGGGCATGGTGATGGCAAGGAGGCAGCCCTGTGCCCACAAGGATCAGACCACACGGATGCCTCCTGCTATGTGACCTTGGGCCAGGCCCTTCCTGTGCCTCGGTCTCCCAGTCTGTTATTGCAGAGGGATGTCACTGCTCATGGACTTCTGCCTGATGCAGCTGCAGGGGGTGGAGGGACAGCTGTGGATGAGGGCTGGGGTCAGGGTGCCCTTGGGAGCCAAGAGATGTCTCCACAGAGGCCTGGATCTGCCTTTGGCCGCTGTGTTCCCCCAGGGACAGCAGGTCTCAGTGAGGGGAGGCACTGCAGTGAGGAGACCCTGTCCCCAGGCGGTTCCTTCCACCTGAGGCCCGTGTCCTTCAGAGTCCTTGGTGGCGTGTAACCCGCGTGAGCATCCACGTACCTGCTCCCCTCCCACCAGCCCATCCATGGGGCTGCCAGTGCCAGCAGCAAGGACCGTGATGCTTGGGCACCCTGCCATCCTCCCCTCCCTGCCCTGCCCTGCTCGGCGCATGATGCTCCTGCACCCACCAGATCCCAGCCTCGAGGTCACTGCTGCTGGACTGGCTGGCAGGCATGGGCATCTGGAGGGGACCTCTGCTTCCTTGTCCTTGGGGAGCACCTGGGCTCAGTTTCTGATGCTGGCTGGGAACAAGGGCCAGGATGTCAAGGCTGGAGCCCTCCTAGACAGGGAAACTGAGGCACGGGGGTAGTTTTCATCTCTGTATGGGGGCAGTGCCATTTCAGATCAGGGGTTTTAAAGTTACTTTAGCTGTAATTTTGGGATCAGGTTGCAGCATTTCCTGAAGTGCTGTCCAGGGTCTGACCTCTGCCTGTTTGTCCCAGATACATCGAATCTGCACCCAGCTGGGCTATACTGTGAACCCCTACCCTGTTGCCAAAATTTCCTCAAGCTCAAGCCCTTGAAGATCTCCTCTCCTGTCCTGTGGCCCACCTTTCCCATTCTATTATCCTGCTCTCTCGAGCCCTCTTGGATCCATCCCTTGGTACCATCCTGTGATCCCATCCCATGTTACACATTTCCAATCCTACATCCTATGATCCTATCCAAAGTCTTCCCTTCCTGAGCTGATGGAGGCAGTGAGCATTTGTATGTGACTTGTCCTGCTTTCTACCCCCTTTGGGATGCCCAGAGCTAGTTTTTTTCCTGGGACAGCTTCTCCTCTTTCCCATGTCTTCCCATGGGACCCAGCCATGTGGGGAAGCAGCAATGAAGGTTGTGATGGTGGGGCAGGAGAGGATGAAAGGATGTCTTAGGGCAGGTGGGCATCACCCCATCTCTCCTCTTCCCCAGGAACATGACATTGAGACCCCCTACGGGCTGCTGCACGTGGTCATCCGGGGCTCTCCCAAGGGGAACCGCCCGGCCATCCTGACGTACCACGATGTGGGCCTCAACCGTGAGTGCTGCTCCTGGGCTGGGGGTGCAGGCCAGGCAGGGGTGACCCTGAGGCTCCATGGGGTGCCAGGACATCGCCCCCGGCTCAGCTCCTTTGCCTCCACCCATGGCTGCACTGGGTCCCCCCAGGCATCTGAAAGCACCAGGGGAGTTTGGATGCTCAGCTGGACACAAAGCCCAGGCCGGGCACAGCCAGGAGTGCTTGGCCACCCCGGTGCTGGCTGCCTGCCTGCCCACACCAGGCAGGGATGGGACATGGGGGATACTGTGCTGCTCCTCGCTGCCGCCGCCAGCCCGTTGGTATTCAGAGCATGGACCCAGCTGGCAGCAGGACACAGTGGGGGACAAAGGAGACTGGGAATAGCAGGGAAGGAGGGACCCCAAGCTGAGGCTCTGATGTGGAGATGCTGCACTTTCTGTCAGCCTGCAGGCCTGGACCTGCACCCCAGAGCCCTGTCCTGGGCTGTCTCCTCCAGCTGAGCCAGGATGCCCAATTCCCTGTGAGTGGGGAGAAGCATCTCCCGCTCGGCTGGCGGCTGAGGCTGAGTCACTGACACGCTACTGAGCTGTGTCACCATTGCAGCAGCTCTGGCACATCATGCTGGCTGCAAAGGGCCTTACAACTGCCTCACTCCCACGTTTTGGGAGGGATGTCCCAGCACCGATGCCATGGGACAGGACCTCTCCGAGCCCAGGCAGTGTCTGTATCCCACTGCAGTGGTGGGGTCTTGTCCATGGCAGCACTGGGGATGTTTCTTTGACTCTTTCCAAGAGGGGAGATTTGCAACTGTTCCTCAAATTTTTTGAGTATTTGCTTGAGTGCTTTCTGGGGATTTTGGACAGGGCTAATACCCCAGGCTGCTAACCCTGCTGCCCACTGGGTGGTCTTGTAGTCCTGGGCTTTGCGTTCCCCAGTCCCATCCTCTGAGGCTCACCAATGAGGTCACTCCAAACTCCTCATTCTCCTGGCCGTGTCTGTCCATCGCTGTGCCTCCTGATACCTGGGGGGATGCAGCCCTTGCTAATAGTAGCTGTGGTCTCTGCTTTGAGGACAAGGAGCCTGGAGGGAAGGGGATGGGATGGTTTTGGTTGCATGTCACCTTGCGGTTGAAGGGCAATGGGAGGGTGGGCAACCTCTGTCCGTGCTCCCCTGGCCCACGAGGCTCCAGTGTCAGGGTGTCTGGTCTCTGATACCCACCTGCCCTTTGACAGACAAGCTTTGTTTCAACACCTTCTTCAACTATGAGGACATGCAAGAGATCACAAAGCACTTCGTGGTGTGCCATGTGGATGCGCCAGGCCAGCAGGCAGGAGCCTCACAGTTCCCTCAGGGGTAGGTGCCAGCTTCAGGGGCTCACTGTGCCTGCTGGGATGTCACCACCCTGCCCCTTGGGTTGTTACTGCCTGGCAGTTGTGCCCTGCCTGTGGGTCTTTCCAAACTGTGCCAAAGCCTGTGGCAGATGACTGGCCCGGGGTGGGCAATAGGGTGGTTTGCAGGTGGGTGGCATTTCCCTGCCCATTTCAGGCAGCCCAGATGCCCTGTCCCAGACACCCTGCTCTGAACAGGGTCCATAACCACCATCCTGTGCCTCCCTGTGCCACAGGTACCAGTATCCATCCATGGACCAGCTGGCTGCCATGTTACCCAGCGTGGTGCAGCATTTCGGGTGAGTCAGCCTCTCTTCCACAGCTGCTGGCTGAGGGTCCTGGGCAGGGAGATGGACAGAAGGCAAGGATTTGGGGCTGGGGGAGTTGTCCCTGTAAGATGGCATCCTGCAAGTCTTCTTGCTGCGGGTGGAGGGGTGTCCCAGGGAACATGTGCTGGAGCCCACTGTCCCCTCTCCATATTTCCAGGTTCAAGTACGTGATCGGGATCGGTGTTGGGGCAGGAGCCTATGTGCTGGCCAAGTTTGCGGTGAGCCTGGGGCTGGGATGGGCTGGACCTGAGTTGCTTGTACCTGCTGTCAGCCTAGGGCATGGGGAAGAGCAGGAGCTGGTACCTCCAGGCAGTCTCTGCTGCTGCAAAGGCTCCCCGAGGGTTGGGGGACCCAGGATGGCAGTGCCATGGCCACGGTGGTTGGGCAACCTCGCCACAGGTCTCCCACTGCTCCCAGGAGAGGGTCACATCATCTCCATGCAATGCCTGTGCAGTGGCTCTGGTGGGGGGCTGGCCAGGGCACATCTCCCCTCCCCTCTGAGCCTCTCCCCTCTTGCTCACTGCAGCTCATCTTCCCTGACCTGGTTGAAGGGCTGGTCCTTATGAACATCGACCCCAATGGAAAAGGCTGGATTGACTGGGCAGCTGCCAAGGTGGGCAGGGCCCCGACCCCTCCTCCCAGTCCTGGCGGCTTCCTGGGGCAGGAGGCAGCCACGGCAGTGCTGTAACTCCCTGTGCTCCCTCCACAGCTCTCTGGCCTCACCAGCACGCTGCCAGACATTGTCCTGTCCCACCTGTTCAGCCAGGTAAGGGCTGTGCATCCTCCGGGCCCCTGCCACCAGCCCCCAGCCCAGCATCCAGCTGGGTCACCCGAGCTGTGCCCTGCCAGGTGCCACAGTGCCACTGGACCTGTCCCATGGCCAGAGTTGGGGCTAGTCAAGCCCTGCCTGGTCTGAGGCTTAACCTTGATGAGTGTATGACTCATGCCCATGTCCTGCCTGGGTGTGCTGCCTGCAGCACCACCGTGCCTAGCTGCATTGCCCAGCATCCTCCTCCTTGTCCCTGCTGGCTGGCATGGCATGGGCAGGACTGGGGGAGCAGGGTGTCTCCCCAGCACCTGCCCTGATCTCCATCCCCTGCTGGCACAGGAAGAGCTGATGAACAACACGGAGCTGGTGCAGAGTTACCGGCAGCAGATCGGCAGTGTGGTGAACCAGTTCAACCTCCAGCTCTTCCTCAACATGTACAACAGGTGAGGGCTCCAGGCAGCCCCGCTGCTGGGCTGTGTCCCTGTCTGTGTCAGGGCAAGGGGCTGCAGTGCTGGTGGGTGGCTCTGAGGTCACTGTGGGAACCCAGACCCCTGCTGGGTACTGTCATCACCCTCCAGTGCATGCAGGCAGCAGTGCAAATTTGTCTGCCACTGCTGGCTGGGCATGAGAGAGTGGTGGTACCTGTGCCAGAGCCCACTGCCATGGGTACACATTGCCAAGTCTCCTCCTGCACTGGGTGCTGGCACAGGCCTGCGAAAGGGGGCAGAGATGCTGTCCCATGCATGCAGGGGTTTGGGAGCCCTGCCACTCCGCTGCATGCTGCACCTCGTGGCACAGGCTCCGCTTGGGCCGTGGCAGAGGTCACCGTGGCATCCTCCAAGCACAAAGTGCCAGGGCAGTGGGGCTGGGTGCTGCTTCTTGAGGCTGTCAGTGGTCTGATTCTTGTGCTATGGCATCAGTGGTGGCATCTGCCCATGGGCTCATACTGGCCGTCTTTCTCCTCCATCAGCCGCAGGGACCTGGACATCAACCGGCCTGGGACTGTGCCCAACGCCAAGACGCTGCGGTAGGAGTCATGCCAGCAAGTCATAGAGGGGTCCCGGGGCAGTGGAATTCCCCCAGGCCAAACCCTGACCAGGCCCCTTTCTCCTCTCACTTCCAGCTGCCCCGTGATGCTGGTGGTCGGAGACAACGCGCCTGCTGAGGAGGGGGTGGTGAGTGATGGGGCAGTGCCTGCAGGGTGGCGGGCGGGGGATGCCCACGCACGGGCACGCACATGTTCCCTGCCTGCTCAGACACATGGCAGCGCCCGGGAGTGGGAGCGTGCTCGTGTGCAAACCCGCCTGCTCGTGTGGGCATCTGTGCACATGCAGCTGTGTGGGGTTGCCACGTCTGGAAAACTTCCCCTTCTTCATGCGCCCAGATGTGCTCACACTGCGCACTCGGATGTGTTGGCACACAGGCACACTCCCTGCTCGGCCATGTGCACCCACACAGCCTCTGGCACACACCCACAGCATTGTCCACCCTTGCACGTCAGCTGCAGGTACAGTGCAGGTGGCCACATTTGTACAGAATGGGTGACTGCACGCACACAACTCTCCTCTGTCACATGCACCTGAGCACGTGGGCACACCTGTGTGCATGTACACATGGATGTGGCACAGAACGCCTCACCAGTCCCCTCACCTCCCGTTCCAGTCCCCATCCTTGCCCAGACTGATAGGAGGAAATTCCCCTCTGTCCCACGGCAGGGGATGGTGGTCCTGCAGGCTCAGGGCTCCCCTAGCGCCCTGTCTCCTCCTGGCTGAGGTGGGATTTGCCAGCTGGAATGCTGTGGGCCAGTGGTGGTACATGTGAACAACTTCTGCTTGGCTCCTGGCTTCCTAGGGTGCTAATATCATCTCTCCTGCCTGCAGGTGGAGTGTAACTCCAAGCTGGATCCCACCAACACCACATTCCTGAAGGTAGGCTGGTGGCAAGGGGCAGCTGGGAGGTCCCTGCTGCCTATGAACTGCCCCATTACCTTCTGCCTCAGGGATGCAGGGTGTCCCCATCTCCCCATTCCGGCTCTGTCATGGCCCTTGGAGCTGGGGGTGTATGGGGAGAGCAGGGTGACCCCAGCAGTGGCATCCTGCCAGCAGGTACTGGGGGATGGTGGGTGGTACAGGCACCCTCCCAAACTAAGCAGGACCTTCTCTCTGCAGATGGCTGACTCCGGTGGGCTGCCCCAGGTCACACAGGTGAGCCCTCACAATTTCCCCAGTTAACTGGGCATACTGGGCCCTGAGACATGCACTGGTGCTGTCCCTGGCTAGATGGGGATGGGCTGATGAGGGCATAGGGGTCTCACGCTGGAGCTGCCAGCAGGGATCTCGGCCTCGGTGCTGCCTCAGCTCAGCTCAGCCTGCTCTCTCCCTACAGCCAGGCAAGCTGACCGAAGCCTTCAAGTATTTCCTGCAAGGCATGGGCTACAGTGAGTGCCGGGGCTGGGCGTGGGGCTGGGGCGGGTCTGTGTGTGCTGACCTGCTGCAGGAGAGGAGCCTGGCACCCCTTGTGTGTCTGTCCTCACTGAGCTGCACGTGCGTGTGTGGCACTGTGTGTGCAGCTGTGGAAGGTGTCTGTCCGAGTGTCCGCAGGGATGTGGGGTGTTCAGGCTCTGTGTGCACACAGATGTGTGTACAAGGGCTCTGTGTGTACATATGTGTGTGTCAGCCTCCCTGTGAACACGTGTGTGTGTGTGTGCATGCATGAGCAGGGGCTGTGTGTGTGCAATAAAGACAAGCAGAGCCCACGTGCACAAGTCTGTGTGCATGTGTGTGTGCACAGTTTATGACCGTGTGTGTGTGTGTTCATACCTGTGTGTGCATGCATGCAGAAGTCCACGTGTACATGTGTGTGTGTGTGCAGTCTGTGTGCGCAGGGACAGCTCCGTGTGCAGGCACACGTGGGCTGGGCAGGGGCTCCTGGCCCAGTGGAGCGGCCAGCAGGGCTGACACTCTCTCTCTGCCCTCCCTGCCCTTCTCCTGCCCCTGCCAGTCACCCACCTGAAGGATCGGAGGCTGAGTGGAGGCACAGGTACCGCTCAGTGCTGCTCGGCCCGTGCCCGCTGCTGCATGGTGCCTGCCTGGCCTGTGCCCTCGAGCTGCCTGGGCACCTTCGGGAGCAGCCTGGGTGCAGGACCGGCCCTTCCCAGCCGGATGCCCACTGCCTCGCTCCGCTTTGCCTGAGATGGCACCCTGAGCCAGGGCTGGGGGCTGAGAAATGGCATTTGGAGAACTCCCCCTTCATGCAGGCACAGCCTCGGCGGTGTGCCCACGGTGCCCTCCTCCACGTGGGCCAGGAGCTTTGGCCGCCGGCCATCCTGGCTGGGGGAGGGTGTCACCTCCCCTGCACACTCTGGGCAGCCAGGGGAGCTCCGATCCCAGCTCACTCCTTTCCTGGAGCGTGGTGGTCAGGGGTCCCCACTGCCTGATGCCCAGAGGTTGCATGCCCAGGAGCGAGCCCGGTGTGCAGCCTGCCCCACAGCACCCCTGCCCTGCTGTCCCTTACCAGCCTGGAGCTGCTCGTGTTGTCACAGCACCGCTTGCTGCAAGCTTGTGCCCAGGCTCAGTCGCATCGGGGAGCAGGGCTGGCGGCAGTGTTGGCTCGGGTCCCTCAGGTTTTTGGAGGGATCTGAGCACCCCGGCCGTCTCTCTGTGCCCGTGCAGTGCCATCTGCCAGCATGACCCGCCTGGCACGCTCCCGCACGGCCTCCCTCACCAGCGCCAGCTCCGTGGATGGCACCCGCCCACGTGCCTGCACCCACTCGGAGAGCACCGAGGCCATGGGGCAGATCAACCACACCATGGAGGTATCGTGCTGAGGTCCACGCCCACCGCCGACGTCTCCTTCAGAGCCATCTCCCATCCGTCAGCATCCCGCCAGCACCCACCCACCCTGTGGACATCCTCCACCAGGGCCCTCGCTTCTTCGGGGTCAATTTGTCTTCTTTGCCGTTGGCCTCATCCCCTTGTCTGGTACAGGAGAAGGAGAGGGGCTTCATCCAGCAGTCACACATGGTTCTGCATTGGTCCTCACCCTCCCTAGCATCGGCTTGGCCCCGGCTTGGGAGGGTGGGTGGCAGGGGGACAGCCAGGATGGGGTAGCAGAGTAAGGGTGGTGAGATGGGGACAGGATGTTGGGATGGGACGGGATGATGGGATGGGACAGCAAGTGGAGAGGACACAGTGGGTAGGTTGGTCTCCCAAGTTCAGCTGATGGCTGACCAAGTCAAAAGGTAGACAGGAACAGGGAGCAGCGCTTACTGGGAGGTCACTGGTCTGTTCCTAGGGATGCAGTTTTCATTTTTCCCTGATGGCCCTCTCTAGTGAGAGCTAGCACGGGATCCCCCAGCACACCCAGGACCTGCTACCCCAGAGCTGGCTGAACCTCGTGAGAAATCACATCCCAAACTGTCCCTTTGCCCCGGTCATGTACATACCCTGAGGGCTGCCCTGGGGCAGATGAAGAGGGGTCAGCCCTACTCCAGAAACTATCAGGGCAGGAGGGTTGCAGGAATGTCCCCCTGCCTCTGCCCATGCCCTCGCCTGTGGTGGCACTTCCTTTGTCCCTTGTAGCAAGAAGGACAATTACCGCCTGCCACCAAAAATGCACTGGGGAGGGGGGAATTGGCTGGCTTGGCCCCTGCCACACTGTCAGTTCCACTCCCAGCTCTTGGGCTGAGCCCGCCAGGATCCAGAGGCCACTGTTTTTGGGGATGTCACACAGCAAATCCCACCTCAATTTTGCCACAACCTGTGGGTGTCATCACCGTGGAGCCATTAGCAATAAGATGAGACACTCCCCCCACCATGCTGGGGAGCCCTCAGCACCCTCTGCCCCGCAGAGTGCCTCACCGCAAGGTGCTGGCAGTGTGGGGTGACCCCTGGGATGTGGGGAGCACTCCATGCTCTGGCTTTGCCCACACAGCTGGCCAGACCCCCCATGGCTCCCCAAATCCACACCCCCACCTCCAGCATTTTGCCTGCACAGTGAGCGGGGCGTCTCTCAAGGGCTTGGCTCCCCCCGGGCCGTGGGGCCCCATCTGACCACTGACTCCAGGTGGCTCTTGCCTCTCGCACTCGGCATGGAGACCCCTGTCATCACACAACCCCAATGATGGCCACCCAGCCTCTGCTGCCAGAGCAGCAGTGCCCAGCCCCTCCTGTGCCCACTGGGAGGCACAGTAAGGATGGCCCTGGCTCTGGTGATGGGTGCTCAGGTCTCTGTAGGTGGTCCGTGGGGGACCTGAGCAGGGAACCCACCAGGTGCCACCATCTGGGCGAACAGAACCAGCCCGCTGGAAGCAGGTCCCACCCAGTCCTACAAAAGCATTCTACCCCCCCAGACCCCATCCCTGCTCCCCAGTGAAGGGCACAGAGGTCCTGGGGCTCCCAAGCGGGTGTATGAGGGCTTTTGGCTCTGAGACCCGTGCCCCACCTGACCCCTCCCATAGTAAAAGGCCACCCCAAAACACCAGTGTCCCCGTTTGTCCCCCACTTTGTTCTGGTGTGTGCTTCCTTCTTGGTGTGACTCTGAAAGCTACGTAGCTCCTTTTTATGGTAGATACCGCTGCGATCTCTTGTTTTCTCAGCGTGTCCTTCCAGATGATATATATATATAAATACCTATACATAATATATATATAAGGGTTTGCCCAGTCCCTGACCTTTTTGGGTTCACTCCTCCTCGCATTCTTGTCCAAGCAGTGCCGTGTGGTTTCCCTGGAGGTGGTGTGGCTGTTCTCGCCTTCAGTTCCTCACCTTGGTTTTGTTGGTTGGTTGGTTTGGTTTTCCCTGGTGGTTTGTTCTTTTGATTTTTGTTGGTTTTCCTTTTTTTCCCAGTCACAGCGGAATTTAACACATTTTCCTGTCTGAGTGCAGCCTGGTTTTGTCACAGCGGCATCGAGGCCGCAGCACTCGTGAGACAGCAATATGTAAACCGGATTTAACTAACCTGTTGCTGTAGAGAGGAGTTACTGTATTGGAAATAAACCAACAAACTAATAAAAATATTAAGAACCTGCTGTGCTCTTTACAACATGCTGCAGGGAAATGTGTCTGAGCCCACCTGGGGCCTGCCTGCAGAAAGCTGGCAGGCACAGAGGACAAAGGGGACACACCCTGGCCACCAACCCCACTAGTGATGCCTATGGAAGAGAGCCCAGGACCCCAGGGTGCACATGGGGGAAAGCTGTGGGGTGCTTTGGCTTTGCCATAGGCAGGCTGCCCTATATGTAAAGAGTGGATGGAGGCTGGAAAGCTGCCAGTTGTAGCCCAATAAGGTTGGATCCAAGGGATGTCCACTGGGGAAGAAAAGATCTGTGGTTGCACAGCTCTGGGAATAAGCAGGGTGCTTGGGAGATCCAGCCTCCCTGTCCACTGCCAGCACCCGTTTGTCTCCCTATCAAGGTCTGAGTGTCCCAGACCATAGCCCTTTCAAAGTGCATGAAGGTCTTCCTGGAAAGGATCCTGTCCCTACATCCTAGTCCTTGTCCCTGCTCGAGTGTGTCAGTGTCTGCCTTGTGCTAGGTCACTCCAGACTGGTCCCAGTCCCTGAAGAGGGTCCAAGAGCCAAAGCATGGAGACAGTGTGGCTGTGTAGTCCACACTCATGGTTGCCTGGGGTGGGCAGAGAAAGCCTGGACACGTGGGGAGGGAATGCAAAGGCCAAGTTTGAGCCAAGGCGTGGGAAGGCAGCCCGGGAGCCTTTCTTGGCTGGTTTGGTTCTGCTGGTCAGGGTGAGCCTCACCTGGGGGATGGGGTACACTGCACAGACCCTTATCACTGAAATGCAGTAATGCTGTGTACATCCAGGGCATAATGCACACTTTATGCTGTACAGATGGCTGGGATAGGATGTCAGACAAATGATTTCCACATCCCCACTGAATGCAATTCATGGAGTGCTGGATGCTGAATACTGACAGACTGCAACAGGAAGAAAACTAACAACTACATATCCCTACAGTAATACTGCTAGATTAAAACTCTTTCTGTACTTCAGGTATTAGCCTAAATAATCTATTTTCCTGGGACCTGGCCCATCTCACCACTCAGTTACTTTTTCTTGGACCAGAAGAAAGTATGTCACTGAAGTTTCCCTTCCCATATTTACCCAAAAAAGTATGGTCACTGCTTTTTTTGATACTGCCAGTAATACTCACATGAGAACAGGCTGTTGATGATGCACAAGTTTTTATTTCTAGCAGGAGGAGATCATTTAGTATGTGTAATCCCTCAGGGGAACCTGCAAAGCAACGGGAGCAGCAGGGCAGTAAAAAAAACTCAGGCTGCTTTTTCTGGCCAGATATGGATGCCATTAGTGGGGAGTGAGGGAGCCATGTAGGTCAGTGTCTCAAATAGTGCATGAAAATTCTACTTAAAGGGTCAGAGCCTGCGGTGCATCTGTGAGGCTGCACTGCCACCTGGTGCGGTCTGCAGCGCTCACAGCCCCTGCCCAGCGCCGCCTTCGCCTTGGTTTTTGTTTAAAACACCTGCCAAAGGACAGCAGTGCTGTTACAAACGCTGACTGCTGGGTTTGGCTATGCAAACAGATAGGAATACGACAACACACAGGTACTGAAATCAGAAGCAGCTGAGCAGTGGTGACAGCCATTCCCTGTCCATCTGTCACAGCTGCACAGGGGAGAGGGCTTCAGCTGCCAGGACACAGTTACTGCAGAGTACTGCCAACTCACTGAATGCTTCAGCCTTTGCAGCTGACTGTGTTGTGTCACCAGGTGAGCCAGGCTTGGCAAAGGTGACTGTATTTGTGCCTCCGAGCAGGTGAAGCAACATGGAATCTCCCAGGTAGATGTTAGCACAGCCAGGTACTTCTCTCCAGCCAGGCCTTCCTCAACAAGGATCCCTGACTAATGAGGAAGAGTCTCATCCCTGAAATGAGGTGGTGACAGCTAAGGGCAAAAAGCTTAAAGAACAGTTAATGCCCCATTGCTTCCCAGGGCCTCGCTGTATTCACACCTGTCTCTGAAAACAGAGAGCTGGAAGCACTTAATGCCTCTGAAATCACAGAATTGCTCAGACGGGAAGGGACCTTTGGAGATCATCCTGTCCAATCCCCCTACCAAGGTGGAGTCACCTGGAGCAGGTGGCACAGGAAGGTGTCCAGGTGAGTTTTGAATGTCTCCAGAGAGGGAGAATCCATGAGCTTCCTGGGCAGCTGTTCCAGTGCTCTGCTACCCTCCATGTAAAGAAGTTCTTCCTCACGTTCAGATGGAATTTGTGTTTTAGTTTATGGCCATTTCTCCTAGTCCTGCTGCTGGGCACCACCACCAAGTGCCTGGCACCATCCTCTTGGCACCCGCCTATGAGATGCTTACACGCACAAATGAGATCCCCTCTCAGTTGTCTCCCTCGTACTGAAGACCCCAGAACTGGACAGAGCACTCCAGCTGTGCCTCACTAGGGCTGAGCAGAGCGGCCTAAACCCCTGCGATTCCTCTGCCGAGCTCAGCCGGGGCCCCTTCTGGTGTCCATCCCCTCGGTGACCGGAGTGACCCCGCCGCACGGGGCGATGCTGCGGGAACTACAGCTCCCATGGTGCCGCGGGGCCGGGCGGAAGCGGGGCGCGCCGGCGGAGCGGGGCCGCGCCGAGCCCATGGCCGCGCTCAAGTACGCGGGGCTGGAGGACACGGACAGCGAGGAGGAGCTGCCGCCGGGCTGGGAGGAGCGCACCACCAAGGACGGCTGGGTTTACTACGCCAAGTAAGGGCGGGAGCGGGGCGAATCCGCCGGGAGAGCTCTGACCGCCCGCCCACCCCCGGGGCAGCGTCCGCAGAGCCGCCCCTGAGTGCGGGTGTGGGGCAGGACCCGCCGCTTCCCCCGCGCCGCCCGTCACGGACGCGCCGCGGGGCTGAGGCGGCGGGACCGGGATGCGGCTGAGGCGGGGGCTGTGTGCTGTGTGCGGTGCCCGCCCGGCTCCGGGGAGCGCTGGGCAGTGTGCGGGACGGGCTCTGACAGCCGCAGCCGCCCCTGCGGAGCCCCTCCGAGCGGGACAGCGGCCGGAGCGGTGCTGAGACACCGCCACCTGCTCCGTGTGGGAAGGATGCTGGAGCCGCTCCTGGCAGCGGCCGGGAGCCGTCCCGGAGCTGTTTCAATGCACCTCAGGGCTCCGTGGGCGATCTTTATGCATTCTGGTGAAGCCTTACACAATACTGCAGACTGGTCAGTTTGCTTCCTTGTGGGGACAGAGAAGAAACAGGTCCGATGGAAGTTAAACGGTGTGCGTGCTGTTCCTCAGCTCTTCGGTAAACCTCGGGCCAGAGATATAGAATCGCATTTAGCACCCTCTGGACGTGATTCCATCCTCCCGGGTTACAGAGGGGATGTGCTGCAGGATGAACTAACTCGGTAGAATATATGTTTATACGCTTTCTCCGCTCGTGCGGTTTCTGTAGCCATGCTGATCTTGGGATCTCCTTCGGTCTGTTTAAAGCTACACGATTTATTCCCTTCCACAAAAAGGTGGAAAAGTATGGTTCATTCTCACCCGTGGTGAGTTGGCCTCTTCCTCCCAAGTTCTGCTCTTACAAACACTGGGCAGAATGCTTTAGTTTATCCCCACTTTGTTTGTAAACACTGCAGTTTCTCTCTAGGTGTTTGTTTTCCTTAGGTCAATTGCATGTATGTTTCCTTTGACTTCAAAAGCTCTCTCAGGCAGGAATCACTTGGTGAAAGTAACAAACCTATGAAACAAGGTATTACTGGGCAGAATTGTTACACAATCAGTTCAACAGGTCAGTTTCTGAGCTCTTGTGAAACTGGACTGGTTCAGTTTAATGACATAACATGAAAATATCTTTACTGTCTGAAAATCTCGCCCAGTGTGTCTAAAATTATATTGGACATGAAGAGGTGTTGCACTGTTGCTGCCTTTAATATGCACTCTGTATGTGTGATACTTCTGCATATTCTGGGAATTTATTTTAAACCTTCATTCACCAATATGAACTTTTAGCTGGAATAAGATTATTTTGATTTAAGACTTTTCAAAGTGTTTATGACAAGTTAGGTGTGCACACAGGTGGAAAGCATTTGTTTGTCAGGCTGCTGTAATTTGGTTAAATATCTCCTATTTTCAGGTCATACAGGTGCACTTGTTTAGTCTCAGCTCCCCAGCTGTGATCCCTGTAATACCATGTGCTGTCACTGTGGGGTTGCTGAAAGAAGGGAAAGTTGCTTGTGTTGTGTGTAAATCTCTGTTGGGCCTGTAGGTTATTTGTGGTTGTTTGTGTGTTATTTATTGCTGTTGTCACTCTTTATTTCACACTTGAGCAACTATCAATTTAGACACTCAATTAATCCCTGCCTGACTCTTAAAACTTGGTTGTTATTTAAAAATACTTAATGAAAGGTGAGATTTTAATATCCAACCCTATTTCAGCCCTTTGGTTATTTTAAGACCTTGTTTATGTGCACATCACTTTGCTTATTAGTCTATAGTGCAGAAAACCTTATGATGGAGTATTTTAATTCTGCTAGTGATTTAAATGAATAAAGTCTCTAAATTAGAAGAAAGGATGGGATACCATTATTATGCATATTAAATAAATGTCCTGCTGGTCAAGGCCTGCAGATAAACTTATCTGTCCAAAGCTACAATTGCTCATGTAGAAATCCAACTTACTTATGTTATACTCTGCAAATCAATATTGTTAGGCAGGAGTTTTAGAAAAGTGCTGTTGTAATTTGAAGACTTTCTATACTGTTACTGTTAGTTTGTGATAAATTCTTTTCTTGCTTCTTTCTTCCTTATTCCTGCCAAGGATCATAATCTTTTTGAGGTGTTTTCTGAGTCTGTTAATGTTTTTTTTTTTAATGAGTTTTTTTCTTCTCATAAGCAACAAAACTTGGATTGGAAGTCAAACATTCATTTGAATTTTTGTAGGCTCCCGTGCTCCCTGGTTTGTTACTTTCAGAACTGTCGTGATATTTTGGACTACATCAGAAAGATTATTAGACAATTTTTAAAAATCTTAAACTTTTTCTTTTCTTGCAGCCACCTAGAAGAAAAAACACAGTGGGAACATCCTAAGTCTGGAAAGAGGAAACGTGTTGCAGGAGGTTTGTGTTAAACTTCTGTAATGAGCTGACATTGTTACAAACATTTAGTTCCTCCACAAACTCCAGCTGATCTCATTTTGATCTCCTAGTTGTCACTAATCACCTAGGCTGACTGAGCTTGCAGAATATGGCTGATTTCTGTGGGGTTTTACCTCTGTGGTTGTGTCTGTGTAGAGTGATCACTTTGCAGTTTTATGGCTTTCCTGTATTGCTCCATAAAGCCAAAGTACTAATTCCAGGTTACAGGGTTTGTTTTAGTGTGGCTTATAAAGCATATAGTCAAAAGCTGGAGTTCTGTGTTCCTGGTGTCCATCAGATAATATTTATAGTTGGATTATATTCTTCAAAGATATATTTGATGTATTTCATCAAGGAATATCCCTGGCACAGAAGGAAGCCTCATTAGTTTTCATTTTACCTGTTTCCCCCAACCCAACTGAATATTTGTGCCAGAACAGAAGGCAGACAGTGTTGCAGGACACTTCCAGAGGAAAATGACTTCTCAAGGACCTTGGATCAGTGCCTTAAATCAGATCTTCCCAGAAGCTTCTGTACCTGGGGGTATTACACTATTGGCAAGCCATGTTTCTTTTGGCATTGGTAATCTGGCTATAAGTGGAATGTTTTCAGTAAATCTTAAGTCAATCAAAGTGAAATGACTACTTTCCAGCCAGGATTAGAAATTCTGTGAATGCCATCTGTTAACTACTTTTGTAAAATCTTTTATATAAGAATTTGTTATGTAAGGATTTGTCATTTTTGTTCTTTTATCTCTCCTTCCAACTTCATTGAATCATTTAGGTTTGATTTATTGTAGCTCATGTCCACTTGAGGGCTCTGATCTTTCAGCTTTTGGTATGTGTTGCACATAACTTTTCCTATATGATTTTGCTATTTATTTTAGCAGGGATAGCTACTGAACTGTGAGTAGTATAGATGTCTATGTGCTTGGAAGCATGGTTGCATTTTGCTGGGGTTTTTTTTGTGCTATCACATGAAATAATCTTTATAAAGATTTTTTTTTTGGACTGTCATTATACTTAATCTGCCAGTCATTACACTTGTACCAGATCTTCTGTGTATTGTACTTCTATGAGAGAGCAACTGTGTGTGATTAGGGAAGCAATCCTCCTTTCAAGTTCTGATATTCAAGGGCAGCAGGTAGCTGCACCACCTACAGAAATAATGCAGAATTGTGTCTCATCAGTCTGAGAAATCACTTAAACTTCAAATTGAAGAGTGTTCTAATGCCTGAAAATAAAGGTAATGTTTTATGTGCTTCCTAGATCTGCCATATGGATGGGAGCAGGAGGCTGATGAAAATGGACAAGTCTATTTTGTAGAGTAAGTATCTCAAATTGTGGAATATGTTCAAGGAGGACAGCTGGGTTACATGCTGAGCAGCCTTTTGAGTTATGATACTGTGACAATATCAGCTGGAAAGACAAAGATTAATAAATACAGCTTCAGAATCCATATGCAGATTTTGCAGTGTCTACTGTTTCAAGGACAAGAGTGGGGTCCTTTTATAGACTTGCTGTGAGAACGTGATCTTCCCTAATATAACAAGATTTTTTTCTTTTTTCTCCTGACAAAATTCTGCCTTTTATGTCGGGGGTTCACATGAAGTTCAGAACGGCTTGTGAAGTATGTAAATGCAATTATTAATGGATGCTGTCACAACTGGAAAAAAGTTTTATTAAAAAAAAGGCATTGGCATGATTTTAACCAAACTGAAAAAAAAGGAATTTGATTTTTGGGGATTTAAATAATCCACTGGAATTGTACACAGCAGTGGTTGAAATACATTTAAAATCTGAATGCAAAGTACAGAAGAGTTCAAACCATTGAATTTTTATGTTCTTTTGCAGCCACATAAACAAAAGGACTACCTACCTTGACCCAAGACTGGCCTTTACAGTTGAAGATAATCCAGTAAAACCTACTACTAGACAAAAATATGATGGGAACAGTACTGCAATGGAGATTCTCCAGGGTCGTGACTTGAGTGGGAAAGTGGTTATAATCACAGGAGCCAATTCAGGAATAGGTAGGTTAATGTTGCATGTAAGGTAAAATATGGCAAACTTTATCTTACAGGCTACTTGGTTGTTTAAGTATCTGTGTATTTTTGGCTTTCAAACTTGATTTGCACTTTTTTCCTGTAAAACCTCTAGTTAGGAAGCTATTTTAAAAAATGTGTGGAGAATTTGGAGCTTACAGGAGAGCTACAGGAAGGACATCATGCACTCAAACAACTGATTTTTGTCTAGAAAAATATTGATGGAGGCATTTTACATGATGCAAATACATAAAGGATGGCTGTGAAAGAGAAGGGAAGTTTCTTTTTATGATTTTGGTGGCTAAGACAAGGAGTGAGGTTTGAATGGCTGCGGGGCAATTCAGGTAAAGTATTCAGAAAAACTTCCTAATGCCAGCAAGTAAACTCAGGTAAAGATTTTCCCAGGAGGCTGCGGAATTTTTGTCCCCGAAGGTACTTTCAAGTGAATTTGATGATGAACTTGTGTCAGGGTGTTTTACTCAATGCTCCTTTAGTTCAAAGAAATACAGTTTATGACCTTTAGTAATTCCTGTTAGTTGTGTTGTCTCACAGGTTCACAAATCCTTTCAGACACCCAGCTTGTTTAGACATCTGTTGAATATTACTGCTTCTGTAGTGGGTGAGTGAGAAATTCAGATAACTGTAGATCTTTTGTTGCCTTTTGTTGTTTGCATTTTTCTTTGTGACGGGATTACATCATTACTGAAGGAGTCTTTATGCAAATTATTTGGTGGTTTTTATTTTAGTTCAGAATTCTGACTTAAATGCATTTTTGAGGACATTGGGAAACCTTGGAGATGTTCTGGAAAATGGGTTAATAGCAGGACTTACCACTCTGAGTTTTCTTGGTCTTTATTTCTTAATTACTTAAGGGAGTGTTATCCCACAGGAGTAAGATGAAGAACTTGGTGTTTTACTGTGCCTTGCAGTTCAGGCTTTCACAGCACCTGTCCTGCTGTCACTGCCTGATGTGCTGCTACAGATTGGCACTGCAGTTGGGGCAGCAAGTGTTGTACTTACCTGGCTCAATGAATTTGGGCTTGCTAGTGCAGTTCACATTCCAAAATCTTGGAAACTGCCTGTCTCTGCATTGCATCCAGCAGCACAATTTGCTTTGTACTGCAACTTTGCAGTCCCTGAACATGTAAAGAATTACCTGGACTCAAAAGGAATTTGCCTTCAGCAGGAGCAGAGCTGCCATTCAACCTTGCTGAATGAGTGGGAGGTGTTTCAAATATGGCAGAAGATTAATACAGTATATATGATGGTTTTGTCAAGATTTTTTTTTTCAATGTTTCTCCCTTAGTTTATAATCTGGATTGGTCACAAGTAATCAATCATGTCCTTGTTCCAAATCTTTTTTTCCTGTGATACACATGCCTAAGTAAACACACAGACACACACACATCTATATTTGTATTTATGTATATATACTTTCTTGATTTCTATTGTGGATGAGGGCAGGGAATCATCCCTGTCCAGAAGTATATCAGGAAGAGTGAGAGCATTAGTGAAATAAGCCTTGGGCTTGTGCTGCCATGTGAGGTTAGGACAGAAAGAGTCCATAAGTATGAAGGTGGCAAATTTGTGATTAAGATGATATTTATGGCCTATATAACTCAAAACTTTTGCATATCCTGTTGCATTTAGTGCTGCTTTAGTCCAATGCAGTGTCTGATGTTTCTTACCAGTTGCCACAGAGCATGGATTGATTAGCTGGTTCAAGGGACTCTTACCAGTTTTGGAGCTTATTTTGCAGTTATTTTAGGATTTCAGTGCTGTGCTCCATTTTGTGTTGTAGATATTCCTTTTAAATTTTCTGTATATAGTGGAGGTAATAGTTTCTTCCCTGAGTATTTTGAGGAGTAAACAATTCCTGTGCTTTTTTTTAGAGGTAAGCATAAATAATTCCAGGAAAGTATTGTTGTCCATTAAGTAGAAAGAGATAGAAAAATAATGTATTACTTGTTGAGCACTTGTACTCAATAGTGCAAGGAAAAAAAATCACTGAACCCTTTGATTGTTGTTCAAATGAGTTTCAGTGATATATTTGAAAATAAGTAACTATGGTGTCTGTCCATTTGTTGAGAAATGTTTCATTTCAGGATGGGTAGAACAAAGATCAAGCTGTAACTTGGTAGACTGCAGTCAGAAAAATGCATTTTCGATTACTGCATTGCTGGATGCTCAAGATAAAGTTTGGCAAATGCTGAGAATCCCTTGAAAGATGGGTGAACATTATAAGTGATGTTTTTATTCATCCATATACACTGCTTTAAGATAGCAATGTTAAAAACAGATCAGCAAAGATGGAATGATATCTTAATTCACTTTATTTGTGAATCTAATACAGGAAATCCTATGTAGCTTGTCAGGAACACTTCTTTTTTTCTTATAGTTGAAAAATCTCAACTTTGGGAAAATAGAGCTGCTTGCTTAGTTACTGAGGGAATACTTTGGATGACTTCAGCAGTTTTAGGGTTTCAGTGGTGTCACATGTTGCCTCATTGCCATTAACTTAACATGTGTGTAAATAGGGAGACTGTCTGCCCTGTGCTGGTTCTTTTCATTCCTGGTTAGGAAAGTGGGCTGTAAGAATTTCCTAGATTGCATATCCACTTTCTTAACTTAATCCTTAAAATTGCTGTGAAAAGTGTGAGGGAAAAATACTGAAAAATGACACTTATAAACACAACTGTTTTAAATTAGCAACTTGGAAAAGGTTAACAAATGATTCTTACAATACAAAGGGGTCATAGCAGATCAAGAGTTATTAGTGAAATATTTTCATTTTGGAAGCTTTTTCTTCTGACAGTGTGGTCCAAGTATTCTTTAGGGTTTCTTTTGTCGTCTATTTTTTTTAAGCTCAATCAAAATTTTAGTCTGAATATCACTTTAGAAATTTTAGGTAACTTTTGGTCCCAGTAAAGCTGGTCCCATTTAAAAAGAAGTAGGACAGACTTACTGAAGAGTTTAGTATTGTGCTGTCTGTCCTGGTTATAAAAGCATATTGTTCTCTGTACATTTAAACATGAGTAGTGTGAATTTTCAGTTGGTTCTGTTAGACTCAGTAAGAGTTACTCCACTGGGAGGAATTGAAGGTGTTTGTGCAATTTTGAGGGTTGTCTTTCTTTTTAAAGGTCTCAACATGAGCTTACAGAGAAAGGCCTTCCCCAGCTTGCTGCTGGTATGAGCCAAGTCTTGCTCACCGGTGTTGCCAGTAGAGGTCTGTGTTGCTCTTTGAAAATACTGAACAAAAGCAACCTGGTGCTTTTTCCTGTTCTTAGGAAATGCTCCTGTAGTTATGTTGTTTGTGTTCTTAATTATTAGGGCTAGAATTGTAAATTTATAAAAGCATGTCAGCAGTTTCTCTAGGTTTGATTTTATACAGAGATGTGGTATTTTCAGCTGTATGTGCCAGCGATCTCAAATAATACTTTTATTTTTAAATACTCTAACTTGGTTTTAGTATCAGAGAGACAGTTGTGTAGCTAGTGTATGATTTTCTGACTTAGATAAAAATTGCTGTCTGTTTTTAAGGACCATACAGGACCTGTATGACCTTGGGACCACAATGTGTTCTGGTTTCTGTGTCAGGTGCAGTTGCATCTAACCCATGGTGACTGTGGAGTGTGTCTGAGTAGTGACGTGCAAGTGGTGTTGCAGTATATTATGGAAGGGCAAAATGGATCTGTTCTGTCCAGTCAGGCAGATTCCACAAAGTAGGGTTTTTCTTAATGCTTTTCCAAGATTTTATCACAAAACTGTATTGATAATTACAACCAAGCAGTTGCTCAAACTGGGATTCTAATTTTTCTGCAAGATGAAGGTCAAAAGAAGCCTGTTCATTGCTTTTGTAAGGGATGCCCAGAACAACCAGATCAGTTTTTTTTTTTCAGATGCTTAAGAAAATCCAGAAGCTCCAGCCACAACGTGGCTTGCTGTATTGCTTTCCTTGATTATGTTTTAATGTTTTAGATTGTTTCCTCAAAATAATTGCTGTTTAGTGTTTTGTTAATTGGAATTCTCTTTTTTTCTGGCACTTTTACTTCTGTGCAATGGAGAAGCCTTAACCAGGAGAGAAGCTGTGGATTAGGTACTAAATCAGTGCTTAAAAGATGAGTCCCTGCTCCAGTGAGATTCTGGTGTGTATTTACATTAGGTGTGAGAAGTTACCATGTTTCTTTTCTTTCTTGTACAGAATTTCAGTGTTAGCAACTTTTGTCACACTGATGCAAAAGGTTGGGAAATGTGCTTGTAATTTATCTCAATTAAACATCTGCTTTGTGATATAAAAAATTGTTTTGAATGATGGGCCATTTAATTTTTATAAATGATAAACAGAAGTTTTTCTGTTTTATTCTTTTCTCTTGTAACTTTTTCCTTAATGACTCTCTGAGCAACTGGTCTAGTGGGAGGTGTCCCTCTCCATGGCAGGGGGTTGGAACTGGGTGATCTTTAAGGTCTCTTCCAACCCAAACCACTCTGTGATTATGTTTTTAGATGAAAAGCTACCTTGAAATAGTAAAAAAAAAAAAGGTTATTGCAAAACTTTTGAAAGTTAGATTGCAGCATATCACTGAGGTTTTGAAACTCTAAAAGTCTGTTTAGAACTAAAAATAACTAGTACAAATTAGCAGAAGGTGATGGGTTCCATTAAAATATGTTGTTACAAACTAAGAAAATGCAAAGCAACCTACTTTTTTCCTCTTAAGTACTAAAATAGGTTTAGCAGCTATACTCTTTCATTCTGGCTTTAAAAACTGATTTATGTCACACTCACAGCTGATTTGCATCCCCTTAAAGGTGGTCAGTACTTGAGGATCAGGTGTATGGAATCAGGGGAAAAGATTTAAAGCTTAAACTCTGCTTTGAGCTCAACTCTCAGAACAGGGCTCGGTTTTGAAATGCTTTGTGTATTTAGTGAGCTGCATTCCCAGTATTAAATGTTGTAGTTAATTGCAGTGAGGGTTTGTAAACAGACACAAACATACCTGAATGCTGTGAAACTGTGGAAGGTAACATTTTGGCAAGGAGTCCAAGTCTTGATAATTTCTGATTAGTATTAATCATCATGGTAACAGGTAGATGGTTTGGTTTGGTTCACACGTGGTTGTGCTTTTGTGAGAAATACAAATTGTGTAGCTCTGCAATTTATCTTGTGTCTTTCTCTGTATCACCTGCACCTCCTTCTGAAATCCCTCTCATATGGGACATTATCTGAACATTTCACATCTGTGAGCAGTGTAGAATGGCTACTGCTCTTAAATCCTTCTGTTCCCAGAATACTAGGAACTTTTCTGACTCCCTTACTGGAAAAATACAGCAAGGTTTTAGTGTTTGGGGATGTGGGATTAACTGTGTTAATTCTAGGACCAATACTGTCCAAGATCAGATAATATCAAGGTGGAAATAAACTTTAAACTATTGGAAAGCTGGGAATATTTGTTTTCAGTAAGCATACAGTGCTTACTTTAATTCAGAAAGAGCCCATGACCATTTTTTTTGGTCATCACTTTATTGTATTAGGAGAGAAACTGCTTTCAGTAGGTTTTTACCTTTTTTCTATTTATCAAAGTAGTATAGAAGATAAGTGAACCTGTCCATAACCAGTACAATGCACGTGGCCAGGCTGCTGTGCTGTGACTGTGCTTTTGTACTTTGGAGCAGCAGAAAGTGATGAAACTGTGTTTAGTGGGAGAATTCCTGAATTCCTGATTTCTGAGCTATCACTCTGTGTGTAGCAGTGTTTGAGCACTTCCTATGTTCGTGTTCTGAATCTTTCTTGTAGTTAAAACATAGAATCTACCTTGAGAGCCTTAATAGAGACACGTGTGGTTAACCTTTGTTGTATTTCTTAGGGCAATTAAGTGATCCCTAATTGAGTAATGGCTATTTAAGCTACTACTTGTAAGAGAAGAAAAATTAAACTTTTGAGACTTACCTAAATTTTGTGTGAAGACTCTTTAAGGTCTCTAATAGATGCTGGCTGGTTCTCACCACTATGCCCTAAATCTGTTGGCAATGGAGAGATCAGAAAAGTATGATTAAAAAGAATATTTTTATTTCTTAAGGAATCAAAAATTGACTGCTGTGTACCTGCAGAGAAGAGACTTTTGTGAATATGGGGGGCTATTGTAGCTCAGAATTTACTGAGGTTATTTGTGGGTGACAGCATTTTTACTGAGGCTTCATCAGCCTTCAAAAAGAACGTAACATTTGCTGAATCCTAATTAGACCACTGAATGTGGTCTCATTTAAGTCAAACTCTGATCATATGGGAGGAATAAACCAGACCCTTCACATACCCCTGAGTACTTGATTTTATTAGTATTAGTCTGACTGTCTTAAATATGTTCACTGTCTTTTGCTGTACTGCCTGGAGTTTGGTGGTCTAAGCCCACAGATGTTTGTCTGTCAGTAAGGAATTATTCAGCTCTATTTTTGAGCTAGATTGCAACTTTTCCTTGAAAAATGTGCGCATTTTTGTTTGAAAACACTGTTTATTTTCTAATTTCTCTCTCCTGTTTCCACATGAAATAGTGTTTGAAGGTTGTGCAGCTGGCAGGGCTTCTATAAAGGAGCTGCTCAGGGTACCCTTTGTTTCAGATTCTCTTTATGATTTCTTGTATGGTTTTGGAATTTCTTATGCTGGAACACCTGAACTTTGTCATCCTTGAAAAAGTCAGCTTGTTTTTGTTAGATAGTTTGTTTTGGGAAAAGAAAATCTCTGAGAGAAAATACATCTGTCTGATTTTGGTCTGTATTGTTATTTTTCTCAGTTCTATTCATATGATGATTTTAAGATTTCTTAGTGTAAGCTTCTTTTTTATACAGTTTATTATGATGAAGAAAGAGCAAGGTGTTTGCTTTGTAGTAATTATCTATTATTTGCATCCTGTTTCTTACAAGAGCAGAAAAAGGGATGTGAGCTGGGGGAGCAAACTTGTGACAATGCCTCTTGAATGGTCTTTTCCCTCTTTTAGTGAAAAGAGTTTGTCTGAATCAAAATTAATGTTCATAAATGTGTGAAATCCTGTGGATTAATAAAACTTCTGCTTGTTTTTATTAAGAAGAATTTCTGTACCTGATTCTGTTGTAGCTCAGTGGTGCACAGAGAAGGAAATGCTGGATTTTGCTACGCAGATGGGTCTCATGTTCTCAGTAAACAGCAGAACTTGTGGTGAAGGAACTCTTACAGCCTTTGCATGGCTGGAGGTTTCCATGCTGGAAGTGTTTCATGTGTGGAGAACTGGAGTGGTGCTTATTTATGGAGGTTTGGGCACAAAGCTCATTGTGAGGCAGACAGAAAGATCAGCAACATATAACCTTGGATTATTTTTCTTGGTCAAGTCCTAGCTGTCCCTGAGACTGTTTTCATGGGATACTTTAGTATTTATTGGGCTTTTAAAAGCATGGAAGAGTTGTTCCTTGATGTATATGTTGATTTTTTGTGAATCTTAGCCTCCATGTATCATGAATTATCTTACACTGCGTGACTAACATGAAAATGTTGGTGCCTGTGTAGAAGTTTTGTTGTTTGCTTGTTACTTAAACTGACACTTAGCTAGTTTTTTTTCCAGGCATTTCCTTTGTGAAAGTCCAAACCTTTGTATCAGGCATGAATTTTGTTGTACCAGTTTTTTTAGCAATTGGAATATTGTGCTTTTCCAGGAGGGCCTGGGTCTTGCAGGAAGTGTGTTTTTGGCCAGAGGAGAGTATTGGGGTAATTGATGTAGAAAAGCACAATTTATGGAGGGAAATGTGCCTGTGGGATGGAACTTTTAACCCCTTCTGTTGTGGGATGTTTGTAGCTGTCAGTCAGGGATTAGTACTGATGTAATTTGAACAATTAAAAATCCACTAAAAGCTATTATTTTCAAACTTTGCTTAATAGAAGAGGGTTCTCTTTAATATACAGTGCTGTATTCTTAAAATTTATGGCAGGTAATAGTGAG
This sequence comes from Falcunculus frontatus, assembly GCA_013398115.1. Lineage (NCBI taxonomy): Eukaryota > Metazoa > Chordata > Aves > Passeriformes > Falcunculus > Falcunculus frontatus. The sequence continues at coordinate 3,551,673 of VZRV01004347.1, read as the reverse complement.
TTTCCATGAGTGCCATCACTCTGTTTTAACTCTGGCTTAATATTGAGGAATATTAATATTGCTCTGCTTTACATAAGGCTCCAACTGCTTACTTGTTACATACTGTAAATATTAAGAGGTCCTCTTGGACTTCCTGTAATTTATTTTTCTTATTGAGTAAGCTGAAAATGGTGTCAGATGTTCATACTGCTTTTTCATGTCCATTTTGATGAATCTATTTATTACTTGTGTAATGAGCAGTACACATGGTTGGTTAGCCAAGTTATTGAACTTCATCAACCTTGGCTGAAATTCACAATGCATGTGAACTTGTTGTAACGTGTAAGAAATTACATCTGGGCTAAAAGGTTCAATAATGATTACTACTTGTAAAGGAATATTTTCACAAAGGATGGGATGGAGCTGTGTGCCTGTGTTATACTTTCTGGTATTCCTTTTACAGAGGAAAAACTTATTTGTAGAATGGGAGCTTTCCTAGGTGGTACTTATTTCTTGTCTGTTCTCTAAGAGCTAGAAAGACTTTTCAACTTGTTTGCTTTTCTGTCTTTTGAAATATTTAATTTCACAGAAGTTTTTCTTATTATTTTATGCATGCTTTATAGTCCAGAGGTGAAACAGACCTTTTGCATGATTCAGTTTGTCTTGCTGCAGCATCGCGATTACTCTTTGCATCATTTTGTGTCTTCATGTTTTGAAAACTCATTGTGCTCCAAGAATTGTTTGAATACATACATGTGCATCTGTATTATTTTGGAATGCTTGTTAGATGGTGGAGAGGGAAGAGGTTGCTAAATGCATTTTATTTTCTAATGACATTGTCTTCTGAGACATTTGGGACTTTTCTGGATACTGACAACTCTAGTTACAGCCTGTAGATGTACGTTAATGTGGTGTTTTTGGCTTATTAGCAGAAGATTTTTAGTGACTACATCCATGCTAAGTAGACCCATAAGGAGGAAGGATTTCAGTATCTTGTGTCCTTTTTAAGTGTCTCGTGCTTGATTGTGTCAAGGTGTTGCAAGGTTTTGAAACTTAAGTCTGAAAGACATCAGTGAGAAAGCAATTGATCTTACATTCATCCTAAAGCTTACAATACACTGAGTTTTTTAGAAGACAGTGTGTGATTTAGTAAAATATGTCAAATGTCACATTCTTTCAGGAGTTCCCAGGGGAAGACCATCAAAAACAAAAGTACTTTTTTCTTCCTTCTTTTTATTAGTTAATGGTATTTGCAGTTTTTAGGTCACACATTAAAAACTCTTATGCTTTCTTCTTGTTTTTATTTTTCTTCTGTGAATGGGAGATTTTTTTTCTTCTCCTTTTCCCATTTATTCTATTGGCTTGTCGTTTTAAAACGTGTGATCTCTGTAGCCTTATGTTCAGCTACATAACCTCAGTATTTTTGTTCATGTAACATCCAGCTGGTTTTGATTTCTTGCTATACTTCTACGTTGTGAATTTCAGTACTTCATCTGTTGCTACAGAAAACTCCCTACAGTCTATCTTCAAATCTGGATAGTTTCATAGTAATACACTTTGTTTCCTCTCCTTCAATTAATTATACTTACCTTTCTCACTAAGTTCCTATTCTTAGTTAATATCTTCTTTGTATTAAAAATACTGGTGAAGTTAGGTTTTCTGATACTTTCTTGATAGAAATAATATATGTGTGAGAAAGGAATTGTCACAGTTCAGTTCTGGATGTATTTATTTAAATCTTGTGCGTGCACTGTGACTTGAGGCTCCAAGCAATGAGTGTTGCTTAGAAATGTTTCATATTTTTTCCAGGTTATGTTGCCTTTTCAGAAGGTACATTTGGTGCCTCCTCATTATTTATTCTTTATCCAAGTAGGTTTAACACAATACATTCTCTAACTGGGTTTCCTTTATTTTTTTATATGAAAATCAAAATCATAAAGCTTGTGGAGCATTTTCCTCTTGTGGTGATTAGTCAAAATTCTGCCTTTGTGCAAATAATTAGTGTTTGAAAGTTTGTGAGGAGGCTTGCTAATTCTTCTATATTACAACTAAATTGAAGAAAACAATATCATGTTGTGTATTTAGAGATTCAGGAGCTGTGAGAGATTCTGGTCACGTTCCTCTTCTGCCATTGGCAAGCATGAGCAGCGTATCTGGCTTCTGTACATTTGTACATTGTAGATATTAACTATGCTACTTAAGATTCTGAGAAATGTGTTATTAACCTTATTTTACTTATGGAGCAATGTATGGATGCAGTAAATTACCTAAATTTACAGATTATGTCCATATTTCAGCTTAAAGTGGGAGTTGGATTGTTCAGTCATAACATAAAATATGTATTTCTCTGAATTCTATTTTGATTCTTCAGCAGAGGGAATTAAGATATATTAAGAGTAGAAAATATGGCAACTAGAAAAGAAAGCTTTTTTTTTAAGAAAGCTTTATTTGTTTGGATCTGTGTCCAGCTGTGAGCAGATGCTGAGGGGTATAAACTTACTCTGGCTGAAGGATTTCTAATTCTGAAGGTAAAACTGGATAATTTTGTGCCTTGCTGAGCAAAGAGGAGCGTATAAAAATGCGCATGACCTTTTTGGCAGCACGCTTTTGGCCATCCTGAGTGAACGAAGATTGTGATCTGTGAGAAGGTGTCTCACTGTCTGTTTCTGAATCGAATCTATGGTCCAGGGAATAGAGCCCGAGACTCCCTGGTTCTGGTCTTTGCATCTGGTACTTTAAACTCTCATCTCTGGCAAAACAAAAAGTTATGTGTCTAGAATGTGAGGCAGAGAGAGGCTTCATAACAGAATAGATGAAAAACCTCGGTATGGAGTATGCAGCTGTAATTGGTCCTTGGCTTTAGAGGATGGTTGTCATTGAGCTCTTGGGTGGGCTGCTGGTGTTCCAGCTGGTAGCAGATAGACTTTAAATGTCTTCTAAAAAAATACAAATTAATTTTGGTGTGGGAAGACACATGGCATGTTTTCATGCACTCTTGTAGGCGTGGAAAAGAGATCTTTGAATTTTTTTTTTTAAATTTTTTTGCCCATGGCCTTACATTGTAATTAATGACTTCTAATTCTTGCTTGTTCTCCATTCTCCTTGCTTTTGTGTACACTTTTTGTTAATACTGTTCTTATTCTCCATCTTTTGTTTCAGAACTCCATCTCCTGCCTTACTTTGTATGTCGGAACCACATGATGGATCATTTGAGTTACATAACAGCTTCCCACCTCCCTCTTTCCTTCGTAGTTTAAAGCACACCCAAAGGTTTGCCAGTTTTGAACTAGAGAGACCAATGAACTGCACCCTCCCCGTATTCAGGTCTTTCTGCAGGATCCTCAAATGACTCTTTTATTAAACTCTTCCTTTGCTGCCAAACTAAACAAATTGTCTTATCTCGTATGGCCCAAAGACAGAGGTGGGTGGTGACTGCCAGAAATCAGATAGTGTTGTTTTAATTTTCAGTCTGTTCCTTTCCCCCTGATACAAACTGTGAGCTCCTTAGAACAGGACCTGGCTCTGTATGTTTGATTCCCTAAGACATCTCTTTTTTTTTTATAAGCTGAACTGTGAGCTTTTTAGGACAGAACCTTGTTTTATTATTTATCTGTGAAATGTCTAGTGTGCATTTTAAAATCTTCCACTGTTTGTATAACTGATATAAATAAATATCAAGTTTGTTTTAAGAAAAAATTGGTCCAATTTATGTTGTAGCACTTTCACTGTATCTTTACATAACACTGAGCCTTTCTCATGAAATGACTTTGAGATTAAAGCTGGGAGGATCTAGCACTTTAGCTGACAGCACAGTATGTCTTTTAATTATTCTGCCTTGGATGAAGTATTCCTCTTTATTGAATTTACTTCTTTTATTAACATTGCACTGTTGTATTTGCCAAAAGGAGATTCAAAACCTGCAACTAATTTTTTTATTATGTTTAATTAGGGCTCAGCAGTACAGAAACCTATGATAGTGTTGGCTAACAGAGGAACAGAAGTGTACTTGAAAAGAAACTAGACAATTTCTGGCTTTTTTCTCCATTTTTGCTTTGGTGGGAAAAACTGTTGTGTTGCCTACAGCTACTGCTGATGCGAAGTGCAGCTTTAGAGAAGAAATGTTTGCCAGCCCCATTTCTCTGAACTTGGAGCTTTTTTTTTTTTAAATATCTGATTTTTTAAAAAAAGCCCAGGAGACACAGTCAAAGATAATTTTTAAATTCTCTGGGATTTTTTTCTGATCACTTGAGTAAGCTTGTCTAAGAAGATGTATTAAAAATCACAGCAATAAGGGAGGAAAAAAGCCCCAAAGTTTTGGGAAGGAGTTGGAGGGGGGAAAAAAAAGGCAAAAACCCTACCCCTCGAAACAGCTTTTAGAAGCTAGTTGGTGCTGAATGTCTGATCAGACTTATGTTCCATTGGGAATGCTCTGAAGGCTGGCATTTTTCCAGAACACAGACCCTTCAAGGGTGTGTGGATTAGATCAAAACTGAAGTCTCTTTATTGTTGGCTTTGCTGCTGTTGGTGTTGGGTAAATCCCTGTGGTTTGTGTGTGTGACTGGTGTCAGTTTTGTTGCCACCACCTCTTTTTAACTCACCTCAGCTTTGCTGTTGAATAACGATGGAGCTACGACAGCATGCACAAAAATGTTATTTATTTCCTTAATAATGTGTTCAAGTACTGGTATTTATAAATAGACTGGCTTTATTTAAACAAATAAACAAAATAACTGGTCACTTTTCCCATAACTACTAAACCTTCAGGAATAATTACTGCTGAGATGTGGAGTGCCCTAAATGTCACATCAAATTCGACTGCTCAAACCTGATCTAGATTTCATCAAGATGCTGGTTTGATGTTGACTTATGTTATGGGCAGATTTGTTGTTCTCTGCTACTCCAGATTTCAGTTAAATGTTTAATTTGGAAGTGTTTATTTTGCAGTAAAAATAGAAGTAGTGTCTTAACATAACTGTAGTCTAACAAAATATTTTTTTATCCCTTATGAATATAAGCATATGTAATTCTGAATAATTTAGGGTTTTTGCTAAAAGAATATGAGTCACACTAAAATAAGTTCTGCTTATTTTGAGACAAAGTGCTATTTCAGGTTTCTTTTAAAATGTGTGTAACTCTATTTGACTTGACTTGGTAATAATACATTTAAATGCACTTCTGGGTGGAAAGGTTGTTTTTGTTTAGAAAACGTGAAGTTGTGTGTTGAATTGCTTCAGATTCAGATGCCTGTCTGCCTTCATGATATGTTATGTTGCAATGGAAAAAATTGTATGCAAACAGAAAAATAAACTCTTTAATAAATCCTCCTTAAACATTAAATGATAAAGCCAAATGCTAACTTTTGATGTGTTTTTTTTAAATACAGTAATTGATTTGTGTTAGGAAAACTGGCTGACTTCCTTGCAAGAAGCCACAATGTCATTTTTAAAGACAATCAAAAGAAAACATGGATTTATTCTATGCTTGAAGAAACACTGAGAATAAAAAGTTCAAACAGAATAATCCCCAGCTGCAGATGTAATGCTAAGATATGAATAGTTGTGTTACTTTCTGCAAATTTTTTTGTAATGGTAAAATGCCATAGGACACTGGACTTACACAATACACTTAAAGATATTCAGTAAAAATTTGTTTGGAATTTGGTAGGAGCATGATCCTGTAATAGATAAAGAAAGGCAAGATGAAGATGAAACATGAAAGCTGAGAGGTTTTTTTTTTTGCCCCCTCTTAAAGGAACGTATTTTAACTAAACAGAGCTTTGGGATTGGTTGAAATGGAAGATGCAAATCTGACCCCTTTTTGACTGTGATTGTTGGTCAGTGATGTACATCTAAAGCAAGGAGTAGATATGAAAGAACTGGGATTTGACAGAAAATTCATTTCTTATCTCTAATTCTCCTTCTCTTCCCTTTAGTTTAACCCCTGGCCCCTGTTCATCTGTTCAGGCACGTTACAGGACCTGTTTGTATTTAGATGACTTGGGAAATGAAAAAAAAAAAATCTCTATTGGGATGATCTGTGCAGTTTAGTATTAAATTTCAGTTTTGGTTTTGTCTCCCCTTATGTTTCCATTAGGCTGTTTTAAGACTATCTTAGCTGAAAACCACTCTGAGTGGTATCTCCATGTGTTTTAGGGGCAGACATTTAGTGGTTTGTGGGAATTGCCTTGACACAACCAAAGCAAGGTCTTACCTTGGGACACGACAGGTGGCTTGGCTCAGTATTTAATGTGCTGCGTTCTCATTCCAGGGCTCATTCGAGGCTGGAGCCCTTGGCTGTTATTCCAGTGTTTATATTGGACACTAGCACCTCTACACCATGAAGGATCAGCAATGTGTGTTTGGATCTGCTGTGGGACTTTTGGGTAGCTGAGATACTGATCAGAGTTGGGTGAAACAGCTGAAAGGACTCAAGTCCCAGCTTCCTTCACGTTATGGCATCGTAGATGGGAGATGGGTTGGAGGATGTCTTTGGGTGGTGAACTGGAGCAGATGCCAGATCTGATGGCAACCCCATGGCTCTTGGTGCAGCACATTTGTAGGGTATGTGCCTGACGTGGTCACTGGGCTGGATTCTTGCTTGTGTGCAGCACTGCCAGTCACAAATTCAGCTTTCTTTCCCTCAAATGATGCATTTAAAATTTTTAACAGCAACAACAAGCAGCAGATATTTATAATCCCATTGATTTAAGGGCGTTTTAAAATGTTTGTTTAGTGTTGCGCTCCCTTCAGAGGAAACAAAATATTTTGGGGTTTTGTCAGTGGCAACAGCAGTGCACTTACTGTTGAGAATAACTTGGCCTTGCCCAGGGCAGTGTATTGCAAAAAAGAGTAAGGAGTGCATATTTTTGGGTTGGTTAGATGGAAAACAGAACCAAAGCATTACTCATCCTGTTTCATTTGGGTTGGCTTTTTCTGTGCTTCATGACTCCAAGAAAAACACGTTTGTCCAATTTACACACAAAGGGAGAGGCAGGATCTATCTTTCATATAACATCACACTTTGCAATGAAAAATATCAGTATGTGTCATTGCCATGTGCCTGCAAACACATGGAAACAAAGGCAGCATTAGTATTCCATGGGAATTGCTCATTTTAAATTGAGTTTCTTAAAATATCGTGGTGCTTTAGTTGCTTGAAAACTTGCATTTGGAGCGAGTTGAATAATGTGTCTCTTAAGATTTTATCCTAAATATCCATGCTGAAGCCAAGTGGATGTGGCCAAGCAATCCTGATGTGGAATGCATGGTTCTTTTTTGGCTCTGAAAGGTGTGAGTTTGTCAGTGATGTGATGTTTTGTATGTGACTGTGCAAGCTCTGTTGGATGTTGCACTCTGGAACCACCAGCCCAGGCAGCAGTGATCCTGGCTGCAGAAGATTCCTCTCTAAATCACACCTCAGTGTTGCAGTATTTCAGCCTGAAAAGAAGCTTACCCAGCATTCTTTATCACTTTATCTGTAGCACATTTGAATCTTCTTTACTCCTGTTCTGAGGAAGTGTTGAGTGAGATGAACTGATTCACTGTCACTGGTGTTTAGGTCTTCCAAGTTCGAAGAAATCTAAATTATTTCTAGGACACAAGTATCTTTTTTGTTTATATGTAGTTCTCTTGAGTCCCAAAAATCAGAAAACAGTCTGCTGAGATGCAGCAGGTGGGATGAGAGCCTGTTTTGGGTTTTAAAGACCATTTGTTGCAAGCAAACCCTGTAGGCTTTTACACTGAGAACTAAGCATCGAAGAAAGATGACATCATTGTGTTTCAAATGTGTTGTAAAGGACAGCTCCAAGGTATCCTGGAGTATTTGGGCAAAGGTAGAGAAGCTGAAGAAAACTTGCTATTGTCTAAAATGTTTCTGAATTTTTCTTCTGTATTCAAGCTTCCTCATATTTGAAATAAAGGAATGTTTTAAAACATGTAGAGGCCTGATGCAAATTCTTTACAAAATGTCCCTCAGTGATTGATGGACTGTATGCTCTCTGTTTAAACAAGAAATCACTGAAATACTTTTCCACTCAGTGAATCCCCTTCTCCATTTTATGGAGGAGGTTGCACCATTGGACAGAGCCCTGTGCTCATCTGGTGTGTGTTGACACAGTGTAGTTGGCATTAATTGAGCGATACTAACTGCTTCTTAATTGACACCATTAGCTGAAAATCTGCACCAAAATTCTGTGGCAGTAGTCGACTGCAGATAGTCAGGAATGTGAGAGTATTGAACAGTCATCATAGAAGATGAAGAATGAAATCGAGTGCTAATTTCTGAGTCTTTATGAACGAATGCTGTAAGAAAGGGCTGAAGGGTTTTAAATGTCTCTAACAAATCCCATGTGCTTGTAGCTCTCTTGTTAGTTCTACTCCCAGTCCTTTAGGTTAGCTGGTGATGTAGAACTGTGCCATAATGTTTATCCCCATGTATGTCTTATTCTTAAAGAGGATTTTCGCTTCTGAGTGTCGGATTAGAGCTCGTTCAGCCACAGCACCAGCAGCAAGAGTAGTTGATCTCAGCATAAACTTGATATTTCCAGGGCAATTGCTTGAAATTAGTTTTGTAAAACATTTGCTCAAAATAGTATATTTAAATACTCCATACAATGCAGCGATTACTTTTCCAAAGTGGACATTATTTAAGTATGTTATTCTCCTGTCACATCTGGGGGAAGAGTCTCTTTTATTCCTTGGAATTGATTGTCCTTGATGCCCAAGTATGTAATTCTATGCCATTTTTCTAGTGCAGTTTTCCCTACTTTTAAACCCCCCACAATTAGTATATAACTTGTTGGCAGTGGGCTGTGCTGTCTCTTTTACCCGGGTTAAATAGCTGTGCAATAGCCTGGTGGTGCTGTGATACAGGGAAGATTCACCACTGGAGGATATAACTTGTTTCTTGGAAAAGAAACGAATGTCATTGCTGTTAATGTCCCTTCACTGTGAAGGGGCTGTGCCTCTAAGTGGTGGCGGTCTCAGATTAGGTGAAGTTTTAAAAAAAATCTTTGATTCTTTTGAAGTCCACAAAGTTACTTTTGTGGGTAGAATTAAGTTTGCTTTGGTTCCTTAATTGTGCATGTCCCTTACATAATTATATAGGCTTCTTTTTCTATGTAACCCTGCTGTGATTTTTTTCAAGGTTTTACTGTTTAGGTGTTTATGATCTTCGTGGTTTAACTTCGGTGTATGAAACCACATTCAGTGTGGATGGTGATTCAGTAGTAGTTTTTATAGAGAGGTAAGATTTTTATTTATAGAGTTTAAGTAGTTTGGTACTTTACTCAATCCATGTGTTAGGCGGAGGTTTTAAAATTTACTGTGTATTGAAAATATAGCTGCATATTGCTGAAGAACAAATGCTGTTGACAAACTTAGTTTAGCAGAGTGAATCTGACAGAAAATGTTTTCCACCCTGCTGGAAGCTTTTTCCCCCCCTCTAAGCTTTTTGATACTGGGAGAGCAAAGAAGCATTAATTGTTGCAGAAGAACCAGAGAGCTAAAGCTGTAAAAAGACTTGAATACTGAGGTGCTTCCAAACTCCTCCTTCAGGTGTTCCAGTTAGAAGTTGCATATATATCTAACTGTCCTGAATAAAGTGCAGGAGTTGTGAATTAGTTTAAAATATGTCCAATGGGGAGATGCATGAGCACTTCACCTGTGGCAGCATTCAAATGGAGGTTTTTCTAGCACATGATTTCCTATAAAGATCCAGAACACGTCTGCCTAAAGGTGAAGAATTATTCTTTGGAAGCTCAGAGAAGAGCAAGGACATCCTGAAGAGAAGTGCTTAACACTGATCTCCAAGTTTGAAGGGAAGAGTCGAGATGGCATAAAATGAACTAAACTCACAGTATGGAACTTGCTTAGTTTATAATGAGTATCGAGTTGTGAACTATAGGGGAGAATGGCACGGAATGTATTATTTTGCACAGTTTATTATTTTGCACAGTGTGACATGGGCTAGAGTGAGCAAAACATCATCATGCTTTGCTAATTAATCTGGCCACCAGCTCTTGATCTTTGTTTAACAATAGCAAAACTATTCCCAGGCATTCCAACTAGTTTTTCATAATACGGTCAGCTAGTCAAAATAAGTGTATTTTTGTGCAAAACAAGAAGCATAACAGCTAGCTGATAGTACCCTGGTACGTCTTGTATTAGTTACATGAACAATTCTAGTTAAATATGCTTAAAGTAGAATTAGGAACAAGGGAAACCTTTGCATATGCTGTAGCTGAATTCATGTGCATGCAATGAATTATCCAGGTAATTAAAGTTGCTTGGTGCAGTGAATGGCTTTAAAAGAGATACAGGAAAATTGCTTGGACTTAAATACCGTAAGTATGTAATTGCAGAAAATTGTATAAATTTGCCTTGGTGTCTGTTGTTTCTATAATGTAAGTTATGTTTTGTGCTGTAACTGGATTTTGTTGCTCCGGGGTGTTTTGGAAGTGAGACAGCCCATCTTAATAGGCTTTTTGGTAAACAGTTTTTAACAGGAAATCATGAACATGCTTTAAATATCATAAAGCTAAAACAAACGCCTCTTTTCTTTGATTTCTTCACATACTCAAATTGTTGGGCATTTCAGTTTGTTTCTTTCCTAGTTTAAGCTTTTCTAATTGAACTCATTAAGCCACGCTATGCCTCTCTAGAAGGCAATTCCTGGCATTGTCACAGTTCTCCATGGAGATGGACACCCAGTGATACCACTGAGTGCATCACAAATATGTAGTAGCCTGATAGAAACCCAGGTTCTGGCTCAGTTCTCTGCATTTCAGGGGCACTCTGCTCTCCCCAAAAGTCCTCCTCTGGTGTTAATTCTCACAGATTTTTTCTGATTAAATGAAGTTTACTTTGGACCAACTTCTATGGAGCTTTTCATTAGTGAATTGAACAGTGAAACAGAACGTTTTGTTCCCCCTGCCACAGGTGGTCCTCAGATTGATGACTCCGAGGCTAACTGCATCTAAAGAGCCCTGAGCTCAGTTTTGGATACTCTGACACTTCCAGTGTGAAGTTGCCAGGCACTGTGGCTCTGCAGTCTCTCTGTATGGCACATTGTTCACAGTCAAGCAGGGAAGGAACAAACACAATCCTGCTCTTGGAAAAGCTGAGGGCACTGGTAGGCAGAGAAGTTGAGTCTGTATTTTGAAGATGCCAAACCTGTTTTGCACAAAATGTGTACAATTACTGTCCGAAAGACCTGATCAAATTGAAGTGTCTGTGTTTCTTCATGTGTGCTCTCAAAAGCTGTGACTGTCAGGTCGCCGCAGTGCAGGTAGCTTTAAGTGTACTTAAATGTGTGGCTCATATTTTCGAGGAATTTTATAGCTCTGTGTTGCTACTGGGGTCTGTTTCTGACTAGGACAATGTTTTATCCTAGGTTTTGAAACTGCCAAGTCCCTTGCCCTGCACGGGGCGTGTGTTATCCTGGCCTGCAGAAGCCTGGCGCGAGGCAACGACGCCGTGCAGCGCATCCTGGGGGAATGGGTGAGTGATGCTCACAGAGCCCGACACAGAGCCGTGCTTTCCAAGATGTGAAGTCTTCTGTGCAGTGCCAGCAGTTAAACAGACACAGCATTGCCATGCAAGAATCTAAGGAAAAAGTAATTTGTCTCATTTTGTAACCCCCTGCTCAGTCGCTGGTACATGGGTGGTAGAGGTTTTTCATTCCATCTGAGCGTGTTGGGCTGCAAGGGTTGATGTGCTCTTATCCACGTTATGTATGGATGCTTTGTAAGGGAACAAAAACCACTGGAAGAACCACTGAGGCTTGGTTCATTAGAAAGGACATTCCAGAACCAAAGTGAATAACTAACCAAAGGAGGATGGGCACAATCCTCCAAAACAGCCACTGCTTTGCCCATAGTTTTTCCACAGTGAGAGATTTCAGAGGGTCATTCTTGTGCTTTTCAAACACAGGAATGTTTCTCCTTTTCTCTCTGAGTCCATCAGGCCCAGCAGCCCTGCTGCCAGGCAGTCTGTCTCAGTGGCTTTTTCCTTCCAGCTTCTTCCCACTTTCTTTCATGTTTCTCCCATTTTTGTCACACAAACACAAGCTTTTCAGTCCCATCTATGCCCTTGTTGCTCTTTGGCTCCTAACTTTCTCTGATCCGCATTTTTTAAATTATCTTCTAAGACTCTTATTAAAGTATATTCAGTTGTCTTAATTTATTCCTCCCACAATCATTTACTGGCTAGCAAGGATTGCAGGCTGCTTTTGTCTGAGCTTGCTGGGCCTGCTGACTTCCAGGAGAGAATGTGGTGACATCTCTACACTTAAATGAATAAAAGACCAAAGGATCAGATTCTTGGATTTTTATTTCTTTCCAGCTAAAATTAGTGATGAGTGTTTTGCTTTTATTTCCTGAGCTCTCAAAGTATTTCAACTGCTCCCAGATGACATGGGAGAGTGCTCAGTAGTATTAATATTTACACATAAGTAGTCTACAGATAATTATAATATTTATTAATGCAAAACAAACGCTACTTATTTACACATATTTCCAGATAAGTGATGCTTACAATATTGCTGAGTTTTGTAACCACAAGTTTCATGAAAAAACAGTCTTTGGATTTAGGCCTTTTTCTCTTGCCCAGGTCATATGAATGACTTACAGTAAAGAGTTGGTTGGGAAAAATGTCTTCCTTGCTGCTTTCATCCCATTAAAGCTCTCTTTATTTATTTATTTATTTAATTTCAATGGCATGGAATTCCAAGAGAATTCCAACAGAGGCCAGCATAGTGTCTATTCTCTTTCAATAGAGCTGGATTTGGTGATATTCTGTTGTTTGAATCTGATAGTCCCAGTTCAGTTAAATATGGCTGTTTATATGGGTTTTACCTAACTAAAATTAGGCAGCGGTGAGCACCTCTTATTTGAAAAAATATCCCATTACCCGCTTAATCCTAACCATATCTCTGAGCATTTTGAAGACAATAGGAGTTCAGAATACTTGTCTTAATACCTGTATTATCTCACCAAAAGTTAATGAGTTGTTAATTGAATGAAGAACGTTGAAGGTCAAATTACTTCAGAAACACTACATTTATTTACTAACAGTTTTCAAATTCTAATTGTTCAGAAAAAGAGTCTCATCTGTAAACTGGGTAGCTGGAAAACCTTCAATGCATCTTTGTAATGGCTTTGTTGTTGTTTATTGAGAGGGACTAATTAACTTTGATTATTGCACTAATATTATGGCACTTTGACAGTCCCTCAGATTTATGACTCTGGGAACATAAACAAATGAAATGCAGGTGCTGGAGCAGAAAGAATAAGTTATTACTGAACTTTAATTACTTGGAGTGTGTAACCAGGAGAGAATTAGTTGATGAATTACAAGATGCTTAAAATTTACATCAAATTGTAAGCAATCTTGAGGAAAACAAACACAAAAACCTGCCCCAAAATCAGTTACTGAAAACAAAGAGACAAAGATTAATTTGATTGATTTGCTTCTAATATTAAAATATTGATGTAAAATATTAATTTTAGCTTATAAGTGTAACTACAGGAAGTTGTTAATTGAAAATTCTTTCCTAAAAATGAATGAATTTAAAAAAACATCAACAACCTCTGCATATGATTCAGATGAATTCTCAATATGTAGCTGCAATTGTTCTGCTAGAAAGAACATCAAAGCATGCACAGAATTTTGTCTCCTCTGTTCCTAGGGAAAGCAAAATTATTGAAAGGAAATTGATTTACCTTTCAATTTGGAATCAATTTGAAGAAAAATCCAGCTGGTTAGGTTGCAGCCTTACAAAGCCTCATGTTGATGGTATTCAGGTAGTATTTTCAGTAGCAATAGTGCTACCTACTTGTTTTATGTTTTCTTGTAAATCTTCGAGATTAAGTCTCTGAGCTGCACTATAAATACAATGTTCCTCCAGTAATTTGAGGGGTAGAAATTTGATAAATATGTTCCTACTCTTCAACTGAGTTCCCAAACCTCTTTTAATTTGCATGAAATATACTCTTATAATGAAAAAACCCCAAACCATTGCCAAATTGAGTTCTAGTCTGTTTACCTGTCCTAACTGTGGAGTTTTACTACTGTGTTGTAATTGAACTGGTATTTCTATAAAAACACGTCTATTACCAAAAGCAGTGTGTACCCTGGGCTGACTTTTCTGTGGGACAGTATCCTTTGGTACTCAAGGTTTAGATGTTGGACACTGAATATTTGCTTTTCCATTCTTCATTGATGCAAAAGGGTTCCACATACTTAGCAAGGAGAGAAAATAATTAAAAGTGTGTAACAAAACAACTTATTGTTTCAGATTTTGGTGCAATTATCTAATTGATGGCCTGTATTAACTAGTACCTGATGTATATATGGAAAAAACTGTAATTCTTAAAACCCCAACCACCCCTTCTGCCAAACCACAACAAAACAAACCCAACCCAAATCAAACCTAGTGTAATGCAGCATTTGAAAATAAAGTACACTCAACATAAAATAACAGTACTAAGGAAAACCACCCAGCTTGTTCCCTTAGTGAGTCTGTTTGTGACATCCCTGTCTGGAATGCCACAGACTGAGTGTCTGCAGAAACACAGCTCTGCTCTGGGCCTGTTGTACTTTGAAAGGAGTTGTTCGGCAAAAAATGCAATTTCAATTTGCTTGCAGTGAAAGCTGAAAATCAAGTTTATAAAGACAAAATGGGACGGCTAAATGGCTTGGGAAAATCCAATTGTTCAGATTTAGAGAAAAAAGCAGGAATAATGGGAGAAAATAAGATTTTTTTCAGATTAGCTGCCATTATGTTTAAAAAGCAAATACAAACTGATCTTAACTGGCTGTTGTAGACAAATTTAGAGAACTTTGTTTGTAACAATTTATGCCTGAAGAGCTGTTTTATAGGGAGTTTGAGCCATTTGAGTAGGGATTACCCATATAAACTTGCTAATTACTTTGGTTAACGGACATTTGTTTGCAACCTGCAGTATTCCAGTTATTTTCTTTCTAAACTACAGCAGAATTTTGCTAATATTGCAAATAGAGGGTAATTGCCTTGTGTAAAGCATTGTGACAAGTTTTAACGTGGCTGCTCTGGCTGGTCTGTCAAATATAATTTTTATGGAGGGGTATGGTTGATTGTATTGGTGCAATCTAATGTTTATACACATGCATATATATAGACAGGGAGAGGAAGAGAAAGCATGTAAAGGCAGCAGATAAAGAGGGAGATCAGTATAGCTTTACATTTGATATCTTCAAAATGAGTGTTCATGCACGATGACGTTCAATATCAATTTAAAACTGTTTGATAATTTCTTCCTCGGAAAAGAGGAAATTAGAATTCTAGAGTTATGATTCATTTTAATCAGAAAGAAATTGTCAAACATAAATCTCTCCTTGAGTAGTGAAAAGGCCTGAAAGCAGCCAAGAAAAATATCAATACTTTGCAAAGGAGGAATGATTGTTCCAATTCGTAGCTTAATTGACTTTGAGGCTTAATGAAAAACACTACAGTGCTGTTTGTACACATAGTTGCTCTGACGAACATGGAAATCTATGCTCCAGGAAGAGAGGCTAGGTAATTTATTTTACATTATTATTGATATAATTTTCTAATTGAGTATGAGCAGAATGTTTGGATAAGACTGCGTAGCTCCAGATGTTAGTGGTATTCTCAAGAAAATACTTAAGAATATGAATGAATAAAATATTTCATAAATCATAGCTTTTCTTGCCAAGAAGCTCTCATTTATTTATTCCTGTCAAATAGTCTTTGAAGTAGATATTAAAAGATAAATTGTAAGTTTAATATTTCATAAAAAGTATAATGTTTCTTTGGTAATTATTCCTCAGTGTTAAACCTACAGCTACATTAAAGATTAGATTAAACTGTAAAAAGAACATTTGGGTTTGCTTTTTAAGTAGAGACTTACAAGGTAGAGATGTGACAAGAGAAGAGAGAAAAGCTGTGAAGAAAACCAACCAAACAAACGTGACTCCTTGCTGTATTCCTTTCCCCTGAAGTATTCTTCACTGAAGGGAGTGATTTATATTCTTGCTGATTAAGTAACTGAATGAAATTAAAACCTGATAAGTGAGTC
The DNA here is from genome assembly GCA_013398115.1 of Falcunculus frontatus. Taxonomy (NCBI): domain Eukaryota; kingdom Metazoa; phylum Chordata; class Aves; order Passeriformes; genus Falcunculus; species Falcunculus frontatus. Next base: position 3,535,616 of record VZRV01004347.1, on the reverse strand, counting down.
TTTGTATTCCAATTGTGATCTTAAAAAGTGCAGAAAGACAAGAAGCAAACTGGGCACATTTACCAGACCATGGGCAAGAGTTTTCATGTGGTCATTGTGTGTGATTCCCCCTCGAGGAAGGGGCTCTGCTTTCCCATGTCGTGTTTTGTCTCCACTGCTGTTCTTGGTTTAGAATTTCTTGTAAACCTCCTCATGGTTAGGGGCAGGTTTTCATTTATGGGAGAAGCTGAAGACTGCCTAGAAGATGGTTTTGGGGATGTAGTAAGTACTGACTGAAGCCAGTCTGTTAGTACAGAATCAAAGGGTTTCAAAGTGGTGCTAAATAAAAGCTCTTAAAAATAATCTTCAAAATAGGATATGCTGAAATACTTCCTACAAATAAAGCACATGCATTTCTGTGAGAATATTACTTCCAATATTCTGTTACTATTTTGTAATATTGTCTTGTTTCAAAGAAAGATCTCCTAAACTATATATTGCTGGCTCACACGCCGTCACAGTGTAATATACAGTTAGAAAAGCCTGCAATATATGGACATATTTCATTTTCCAATGCATGAGCAGTGCCCATGCTGAAGAATGAAGTTAAAAGTAGTTCTTCAAACCTTGCTGTGGGGAAAAGGCCTCACAGGAAGGGGCAGTATCTTGTATTAAATGAAATGGTAATGCAATTGAAAAAAAATCTGCATCTACTTGTCTCACTTGCAGCTGTGGACACTCCAACTAAAGAATTATAGTCAGCAGAGGCAATAAGGCCTTTTTTGATTCTTAAGGGTGTGATCCAGATTTTTCTGAAATGAAGGAATCTTTTAATTAACTAATTGCAATGCAATCAGACCTTATGTTACTCGTGGAGAATTGACAGTATAAACATTAACCAGTCCTGGTGCTAGCAACAACTCATTGGGACCAGATTTTGGCCGTGTTCTTAATGTTTAAGAATTCAGTAAGTTTCTGTGAGTAATCTGCTCAGCTGAGAAACCTTAAAAGAGTGATGTGTGCTGCAAAGCTATTTTCCAAATACAGATGCTTAAAAATCCCCCCACATGAAGTTAAAAACATAGAACAGTATAATCAACATTTACATGGATGGATTGTTGAGATTTTTTTTTTGTACACCATAAACATATGGCGTGAATTTGATTTCATTACAGATGCTGAGAAAAGGGAAAGGCAAATATTTATATTACATTCATGTTTTACAGTAAAAACACTGTTCAGTTTGTTTATACAGTTCCACTGTTACAGTTTTTATGGTTAGTAATGAAACTGCTGTAAAACAGAGTCTGAATTATATAGCAGATGTGTTAAGCCCCTAACTTTCAGGGCTGGGCATCCTCCTGAATACTGATATCAGTTACTTGGAGAGTTGATGTGCTGGCTACAGCTGACCTGTTTCATACTTACATCTTCATCTGCAGTTAGCTGTGCACTGGTACTGTATGGATACATACAACTGAGAGGGTTTTATTATTTATTATGATGAAGCAACCAGCCAGAGAAGGCAGTGTGCCCAGCACCTCACAGGGTGCTCTGGCTGCTGCTGCTGCTGCTGCTGCTGCAGGGACAGGGTTTATTTCTGCTGGGGAGATGCTGCTTTTGATAGCTTTCAACCCCCAAACCTGAGGTAAACTTTAGAACTTGACCCTTGCCCAAATCCAGGAGCAAACCCTAAATCCATTTGCACCCCAAACCTGTCAGCACCCAGGTGTGTGTGAATTCCCAGTGCTGTACACAGATGACAGAAACTGAGCACTCCCATAGCTTTGAGGCTGCAAGGTTTTTAACACAGTAAGACAATTTGCCATGATTTCTTCCAGTAAAGAAAAAAGTTGTCTTTTGAGTTGACTAAATTACTTCTGCTCTCATAATTCTTTTCACCTTCCAATATCTGTTACACGTGTATTAAAAAAAATTTCTAAAATGTAATTTTGAAAGAAGTCACAGTATTTTACTATTCCTTAATTTTTCCCTCCAGTCAGCAGAATTTTATACATAGAAATGTTGAAGTGATCTTTTTGGTAATTTGTTTCTTTAGCACAGCCCTGCTGTTCTTAATCTGGAAATGTGAGTCACAAAATCCCTACCATGCCTAAAGCTTTACAATAATACTACTTAAATGCAGTTTGAGCTTTTTAACAAAAAAAAAATTTAAGACCCCCCCCAGACAGTAACAGACCTCAGGATAACCCCTTTAAAAACTGCACTTCATGCCTAGTCTTCAATTAAAAGTCACTAGGAGACACTGTATGCTCAACTATTTCACCAACCTGTCTGGGGATGTCTGACTTTATCAAAAAGTAGACTTTGTACATTGACTTGAGTGTAGCCTATAGGATGCAAAGTTTGGGTTTTTTCTGATAATTTATATAGTCAGTGTAACTTGGGTTTGGTCTTTTCCTGAATCTTTCTCTCTCAGAATGCGTTTTATAAAACTATTTGATGTTGCTGACGTTGAAAACTTATTTACTATAGTCCAGATAGATGTGTTCTTACATAGAGTGAGTTCTGCTGTCACTGGATTTCTAGCTGTCAGTTCTGGGAGAGGAGGAATTAAAGTGTCTGGATAAATATTTTTTTTAAAACCATCTTCACAATTAATCTGATTGTAACATAAGCTTGTAATATATTCCATTAATGAAGAAGACAAGCTTAGCTTGTGGTAAATACAGTACTAAGTGTTTATAGTGCATTTCATATTTTACATGATTCCCTTTATAATTCTGCTTATCTTTTCATTCTAATTCCCTAAAGGATGTATAAAAGAACCCCTAAAGAGAGTAATTACTGCTCTATTCCTTAACCAAGGCTCCTTTTGCAAAAAGAAATCTGAGCAGCTTTTTAAAGAAGGCAGTTTTAAATAAAAATGCAAATAAGCTGCTTTGTAACCACATTAATTACCCACCTAGCCTCTTATTACCGTGTTTGTATTGTTTGCAAACACTATTTACAGTCGTGTGGAAATTACCATTCCTGGGCTGGAGGAGCTGCTGTGGTGGGTTGTGCTTTGGAACCAATTAGAGTGAACCCTGTGTGCAGCGGGGCTCGGGGGAGCAGGAATAGCCTTGCACTGTCAAACCACAGCATTAACTGGGCTGCACAGGCACTGCCTCGTAATTACAGCGCTGCTCCTCTTCTGCCTCTGCAATGAGTTTCATTCTCTGCATTTTAAAGCTAAACAGGCAGCGTTGTGTCTCGCTAATGATTTAATGTGCACTCTGATATTTTTTTTTTATTTTTTATTTTTATTATTTTTTTTTTTTTTTGTGGAAGTGGTGGTGAAATCTGGTGGGTCGTTTTTGTCCCCAGATTTGTCGCTTTAATTTTATAGAAAGTAAACAAGAGCCTCATGCTTGTGTTCAGGATCTTACACGTTTTCATGTAATTCGTTTTTCATATTAAACCCCTGACTTTCTTAGTTTGTTTCGTTATCAGAAGAGAACAGGATGGAGTATCTGTTGGTATTGCACGCAGTGTGTTAGTGGGCAATAATTGTAGCTCTTCCAACACTTTGAAGAAACAGAATATTTCGTAACAAAGCACAGTCTTACTTGTTAAGTGCAGTGCACACTTGTTGCTAACCTGGTGTGTGTTGTGTTCTTGTCTTGGTTTTCTCTGTCACGGTTGTGAAATGGGCCTTTAACCTAAAAATTGCCCAGAAATTAAAATAAAACCAAAGAGGTGACTCAGCGTTCGTAGTTTTAGACTTATAAATGTTTCCAGATCCCAAAGAATTTGATTTGATGGGTCATAGAGTCTGCAATGTGAAGAATCAGTTCTTTAAGATTTGTTTTCTTAGCCTTTCTAAGCAGTCTGACAATATGGTAAATGAATCTTTTGAAATACAGAAATACATTTTGGTTGAGCTCAGTGCAGGGAAGAAAAGGTAGAGAGATTATTTTCTTCCTACTTGTGGATCTGCAGTGCTGTGACAGTGTGATAATGTTTAAAGGATACATGATGATAAACCCAAAAATCTTAAGGTCCTACTGTAACACTAAATATAGTAGAGCAGGAAAATAGTAACTCCAGGATGGTGTATTACAACTGCAGAATTGTTATGCATTAAAAAGAAAGGAAAAAAGAATAAAAAGTGATTGCTGGATCACTTGCACTTTTAACAGTGACAAGGGACTAATGTGAGGGCATCAAAAGAAGCACTGACTTGTTTCATGATCCACAATAGCTTATAAAACTGAAGATAATTATCAGGCTTATATGACTACAGAGCAGCATAAGTGACATAAAACAAGAATAGCTGGAGTTCAATAGAAATGCAGGAGATATATTGAAAACAGACTTGCTGAGCAGAGTGCTTAAAAAGTACTCTTAATTTATGTACTTGTCAATTATATCTGTAAATCTTTTATTACTATAAAGCCAAAGTCTCATACTTTTTGTTTAATTTACTGTCTTTTCTAATTTCTTCTCATCCTTTAATTCCCTTTTATCTTGATAATCACCTCTGGAGGTGGTGTGCTAAATTTGTTCTTTCCTGTATTTCATTTGAGGTCACTGAGACAGAGCAATAACTTCAACAAGAACCTTTGCTTATCAAATCAAAATATGGAATTAATGCAGCAAAATGAGTATTTGGGGTAGTTTTTATTACTTTGTTTTTACTGGAGCCAGGCAAAATAAGCTTTGAACCAACTTTCCAGTCAGTGGGGTGAACTGAAGAGACTTTAGGCTCTTAGACATCAGAGAACCCTTGAGAGTAGGTGGGAAAGAAAGTACAAGACCCAGTTCAGGGAAAATTTCAGTCTGCACTTGAATTCTGCTTTGGCTATTGAGAGTTCTCAGAGAATTGTTACTCTGCTGGGTAGAGGAAAGACCTGCAGCTGCAAAACAGGACATCACGAGATCTGCAGTGGTGGTGACCCTCTCTGTGACATTTATGGCTTGTGTGATCAGGGAGCTTTAATATTTTCCTCAGTTATACCAGCTTATAAGTTTTAGGAACTGCTCATTAATATAGTCATGTTTAACATGTTATGGTTACAAACAAAGACATGAATGTATGTACTCATTTCTAATTAATTCGTGTAATTATGTTTTATAATCTAGGTGTTTGCAAAGCAGAACATAGTACACCCCATTTACTGTCTGCTGTAGCTAATAAAAAATAATAGAATGAAATAAATCTTGAAACTAACTTTAATTGTAAGTATAGATTAGTTGTAAATTGTATCTTTGTTATGTTTATTTTTAATTCTGCAGTGTTGCAGGTTTGTAGAGCATCCCAATTAGTGTAGTTATTTGCAGTAATGATGAGTTAATTGCTGTAAATGCTGAATGTTATTTCTGTGACAATTTAAATACAGTACTGAGATACTCTTTTAAAATGTAGGACTAGAAATAAAAGGAAAAAAGGAAATGGTGGCAGTAATGAGACTGGTTAGTTTGATAAAGATTTTTTTCAGCATTCAAAGTGATAATCTAGATAAGATGATTAAAAATACATGAAGAAGAAAGAAATATAACAATTAAGAATAAAATCTTGGCATCTCAGCTAATACCATTATAAATATGGACACAAATAAGGTAAACCTGTGTATTTCACTATGCACTTAACTATTAATTAAGAGCAGTTGATTGAGTTCATCTGAAGCTGATTTCTGTTCTTGCAATGCTGTTTATTTTCTCTCGCCAAAGCCTCTCAACCTTCACAGCTCGTCTCGTGCAGGTTGGTAGCTCTCCATTCTTCTCTGCTATCTAAGGCAGTAAGTGTTGTCAGGTTTGTTTTTGTGAATATGTTTAAAGAGTAGAAAATGCCTCTGGCTTGAAAGAGGAGTGTTTTCCCTTCTGATAAACAGTAGTAAATCCTCCCACTTGGAAAGCTGTGTGGTGTACCTGTGAGAAATGAGCTGATCCACAATGTTTCCTTGAGCATGCACTCTGTAAGAGATATTAATAGCTTCCTTCAGCAGTGTCCCACTTAGAGGAACTTTGAAATGAAATATTTCATTCTGTCCTGCTTAAATTAACCTTACATTTTCCTCTGAAATGGCATGACTACCTAGAGAAAATTTGAAGTGTACTATGTACATTCACACTGCAGGGGGTGGAAATGGTATCCAGGGTAGTATTTATGCATTAAATATTTACTTTTCAATTCAGAATTGGTTGTCTCTCAGCTGAGTGCAGATTTGGTGATGGAAACTGGTGCCATGTACTTCTCTGTTTGATGACCTTCTTAAATAATTAGAGAAATATTAAAACTCCTTAAGACAGTTGTTGTGACGTAAGTGATAAGTTGGATTTTTACACGCGAAAGACTTCATAAAACGTCAGCAGAAATCTGTTCCTCTAATTTCTAAGAATGGTGCAGTAAGGGAAAAGCTCTTCCACTCCTTTGGGGGAGTTTTTGGAGCCTTCCCCCACACCAGGAATTCACTGAGGGAATAAGGCTGAGAACAACAATGCACAAAGTTGAAAGTCACAGACATTCGGGTTCATCTGTTTGGTCCTGTTATGACAGAAATCATTACAAGTTTGATAGATTTATTTATAAAGACTTGCTTCAATATTTAAAGTACATCTATTCCAACATTCCTCATTTCAAGCTCGGCTGTGGATCAAGATGAAAGAAAAATTAAATTGTATATTGAAGAGCTGTTAATTGAACTGCACTGCATTTAGCAAGGGAGCATCAGCTTCAGGCAGTCAATACTACAGAGAATTTTTAATGTACTGTATCACTAGATTGTCAGTTTGTATTGGAGAATGCAAACAGACTGCTTCGACTGATGATAAAGCCCTGGAAACTTTTAAGTTGTTGAGGGGAGAAAATGTTATTTTGCTTTGATATATTGTGACAAAATTGTTGATGGAAGCAGGAGCAACATTTTTTTAGGTGAATATTATTTGAATATCAAATTCTGATTGCTGGGTATTCATTCTTTTAGTGGGTAAAGACTGTGTACTGATCTTAAAAATCTTTTTCTTTATGGGGGAAAACCAAGTTCCACAGAACTCTTGGACTCGCACAAATGGTACTTTACAATTTGAGCAGCCCTGAAAGTCTCATTTAAAAATATTAGTTCTCTCCAGATATAATTCTAAAAAATAGCATATCAAAAAGCTTTAGAAATGCTTTAGAAAAATGTTATCTCTTTTTCCTAAGGCAGTGTTAATTTCTTTTGTAGTTAATCTTTTGAGCTGGAATTTAGTACATTTATAGTTAAAGATTCTTTTTAACAGCTAAATTATTTAAGCACGTCTTCTGGGGTAACATGGTCTGTTTGGTGTTAAGTATGAAATACTTTTTATTTCATTTTCTTCACTGATAAAAAGGAAATAACTAGAGGCATTTGTAGAACCAGAACAGATTTAGGACTGTGGTGTTAGATTAAAGATGTGCTATCCTAAGACATAGCTTGTTACAGTTGTCATACTTTGGGATAAAATTCTTCCTTTTGGTGTTCCTTACAGGGCTTAAAGTTCACCTTCAGAAAAAACAAAGCAAGTCTGAAACTTGTTAATAATTTTTAGATGTCAGTCTGAGGTCTTTTCCATAAATGTGGTAGGTCTCGAGTAAGTGGTAAAGCTTAAAAATGCCCTTCATTGCTGGTGCCTTGTTTTCTCTTGGAGCAGAAAGGTCTTTCATAGAGGTTGGGTTTAGTCTGGTTCATCTTGGTGCCTCTGTGGCATCTGAGGAGACTGGGAGTGGCTTTTTTTTCAACAGTCAAATATTATGTAGTAGAAGAGAGTTTCCATTTGTGTGAAAACATGAGTGGCTTCAAAAGACCTCATTTCCCCATGGTACTGAAGTCTCACCAAACTGGTGAAAATCCTGTGACGCCAAAACCAAAAGAGAAGAGGAAAATCCACTCTTTGGAGGTACCTGACTTTGCTTCATTGATCTGGGGTTCTACAGCCAAACTTTCTGCAGAGCTGGCAGCTCTTTGAGGAGGTCAGAGGTATTTAAACAGATTTCATTCTGTGGCTGCTCTCCCTGGTAGGCTGATTTTGCTGAAATGAGAATGGACGTTGCTTACATGCTGTCAACTTACTGTTGCATTTCCCAAATTTTTCTATTGGTTTCCCCTTAGGAAAGTCTTGGAATATTTCTTACCATGTGAAAAATTGCAAGAAGGGGGATGCTGCATGTTCTGAACATCTTGGTATTTTGCCTTGGATATCAAAAAGTTAGGGTCCAGATCAAAGGTGTGTACTTGATTTAAAGAGTATCCTGTAAATATTTGGACTTAGACTAGAGGGCTACTAACTATATTTTTTAGGAAGATTACAGTTACTGAAATACTGCACTTAAAAGCTTTATAAAACCCCCAATTCATATGAGAAGCTATAATTTTAATAGCTAAAATGCTTATATGCAATTAAAGTAAAATCATTGTGTTGTATGAGTATTACTTTGAATATTTGCTTGAAACAGTAATGTATAGCAACGTATTCAGTGACTTTGCTATGCTTGTCTGAGACAGTGTTTGACAATGTGAATACACATGGTAATGTTCAAGAACCCTTTACATGACAGCTTGACAATCAGAGTAATTAAGAGAATTGTCCAAAGCTCTGGTAAATGCCATAAATCGGAGGTCGGCTTGAGATTATGCAGAAATAAACTAAAATTCTTCAATTTTATTTCTATGTAGGTAAATCCTGTACTGTCTGTGTAATGGGTAGTTGACTGATAGGAGGGCCTGATTCTGAGAGCCACTGTAGCAGATTTAGTGTAGGATACATGGATAAATCCATGAATGTACTTGGAAATCTACAAAAAAAAAGCAATTGAGATGACCAGCAACACGAGGTCTCCACAATGTGCTCTGTTTTATTATTGGAAGAATGGAAACTTTCTTTCTGTGGAGCAAAGTTAAGTTGGGTGGCTTCCCTGTGACTCTAAGGTAGTTAAAGTTTAAATGTTAATAGGCTTCAAGAAGATTTGCATGGGTGTTTTTTTTTCTTTTTTTTTTATTAGACTACCAGTTAATTTGTGCAAACTCCTCATCTCCAGGCAATCTGATTTAAAAAATGGTATGTTTCCTGTTTCTTTATGCACTGTGTAGCTGCATGTGAGGCAATATCTTTAAAATGTAAAAAAGCCTACAAAATGCACAGTCTGATAACAACAACAAATCTAATCTAAAGTGACAACTGGGAGACTTTCCCAGACGTTTTTCTCTTTAATGTAACATGACTTTAAATTGATGCAGCCCCACAGTGATTGAAAAACTCTCAGAGCTTGTCTCCCATGATTACATTTCTGATCTGTACAACTTAATTTTTTAACTCGGTGAATCTCACTTTTGCGAATGAGCAGTTTGTCTCTGTTCTGAGAGGGTGAGTCTCATGGAGGCAGAAGCAATGGAACAGTAATACTGTGAGAAGTCAAATTCCTGACAGTGATCCTGGTCAGCAACATGGACCTGTTCTTTCTCTGAAGGATCCTGAAGTCAGCTGGGGGGTAAGGCACTGTATTGAGTGCTGGTTTATACTTACCAGTGAATTTAGTGTTACATTAACAGAGTTAAGAGTAGCCAAATTTTGGGTAACTGCCCCCTCTCAAAATACCTTTGTTAAAGCATTTTAAATCTGCTTAAGGTTCTTTATATCTTAAAATTTGTTTCTTTCTTTTTTTTTTTTTTTTGAGTTTTATTGCAATTGGATATCTATTATGCACTACCTTAAGCAAACAGACAAGCATAAAAACCCTGTTAGGGTTCCCAAGATGCTTTATTGTGAAACAAGTCACTTCAAATTTAATAATGAACTGAAACAGTATATTTTGTAGAGAGAAGATATGAGGGATAAAAGTGCAGTATTTTAAATCCTTATTCCAATATCAGTTGTATTGACATTTGGGTTTCTTGTTATAATTTAGGCAATCAATTGTAAAACTTTAACAGATCCACTTACCAAATGTGAAAGAAGCACGGCTGCTTTGCTCAAAGATACTTTCTTATATTCTCCTGTCCCTCCTCACTCCAAGTCTCAGCCTCTGGGCCAGTGGGACAGCACAGTCAAGGCAAATACTGGGGCTGTATCTCCCCAAATGGGATGGGAATGAGGCATCTGCAGTTGGGAATGTGGGCAAGGAATAGTGTCTGGAACTGAAAGGAGTGGAGGAAGGTGGAGGAGGCAGCCCATGGGAAAAGGACAGATTAGAAGGTCCAAACACTTACTTGATATGGGCCTCAGTTTTTGTTTTGAATATAGCTGGAAAACCAAGAATTGGTTTGTAACTTCCGTAAATTGTTGAAAATTGCTTTTTTTGGATAAACCTCATTTTCTCCCAGCTTTCTCTTGATCTATTTCTAGTAGGAAGTATATAAATTCTCATTTACCTTTTCATTTACCTTTAAAAATGTATAAAGATTGAAGAATGATATAGCAATACTTCATAATACGTATAACTGCTCCTGGGCCTGCTTTCTAGATCTGTGTGCAGGAAAAATGGTCATGTGTAAGAAGAAACGTCCTGTGGTCAGTTTCGTAGTACAAATTCTAAAAATCTGTTATTTATTTCTTTATTGCTTCTCTCAGAAGCAGAAAATGATGCCCATGGGTAGGTGCAGTGGTTGGTTGATATCAGTTGAAAATAAAAAGAAATAAAAGCCTTTGAAATGTAGTAGCTGTGTTTTATATCAGTGATGCATCAAACTGTGTTGTACTTATGAGATTGTGCCTGACTTATGCCAGGGTAGAGCAATTGGGGTTTCAGAAGACTGTGGATTTAATCCATAAAACAGTGGACAATATGCAGGACAGGCAATAGGCACAAGAGAGAAACTTTCTGAAGTAGAAAGCCATGAGGTGAATGTTGTAGTCCTTGATTAAAGCTCGGGAGGTGCTGGAGGAAAAAAATGGAATAATAATTGTATTAGAATGCCAAAGTTTTGGAACAGTGCAATAAAATGTAAACAAGGTAAAAATTTAAGATACCAATTTAAGATATCTAATATTATCTTTTGCATAAGGTTTCGCAACCAAGCATTTTATTTGACATGTTCGTTTCTTGAACAAAATTTTGTTGTACAATTTTCTGATCTATGTCTTAGGGTGTCTCTTCTGATGATGAAGATTTCAATCTTGATTTCAAATCCTTCCTCTGGTTTAGTTTGCAAATGAGAGCAGGTTGTTTCTGCTTTAAGAGGATGAGTTTTGTGGATGCAGAAACAGTGAAACTGTAATACTGTGAAAAGTAATATTCCTGACAGTGATCCTGGTCAGCAACCAGGATCTATCCAGGAACCATGACCTACTTAGAAGAGTATTATTTCATAGTACATCTAAACTTAATTAATAGAGCCATCAGGACAGTGGTTATGCTGCCAAAATGGTCAAGTCATTGGCCAAAATAAACATGAATCTGGAGACTTCCTGACAGGCATCCACAAATGCCTGGAAATTACAGTCATGCAAACATATCAGAATGCACATCTGTATTCTGAACTAGTCAAACTACTTCATCTGTTTAGTTGTATAAATCTGCTGTCTATAAGTCCTTGAGAAATTTGTTACCAAAAAAGTTCTGTTTGTAAGAAAGTAGCAAAAACTTTGCCATATGCAGAAGGATTTTTCGGGATCTTTACTTCTTGTTTTTTTCTTAAGATAAAGTAAATATGTTCCATTGTATTTAATTTGTTTGACGCATTAAACAATTCAATTTAATGGGCTTTTAAAATCTGTGACTTCTGCTTTATTTAAGCATAACCTGTTCTCTTCATGGTGCCAGTTTTTTCAAGGTCCATTCTGGTATGGAAAAAGCTGGGGCATCAACATTGCATTTCAAGTAGTTCAGCTGTCTTTGGTGTCTGATTCAAATTGTGCCCAGTTCAGTTCTTCAATCACTGGATTGGACTCATGAAATCCTATATGGAGTTGGAATGCATTTCTTTTTCTTCCAGTGCTGAACAACACTGGAAGTACTTGCAATTTTTCTTTCATTCTCTTTCCATGCCAACTTCTAGAGGAGGGATATGATCAGGGAATATGAGTAATTGTGATTTTTTACCTTTACTTACCTATTGCTAACTCCCCCACATGTGAAAAGAACCATCTTAGCAGAGCTGGTTTTGGTGGTGAGTTGATGCAGATTCTTGCACACAGACTTTCTCCATCCTGTCTCTCATCCTGTATCAGCAGCCTGTGGGGTTTGCATTTTGAGTCCTCACCTAACCCATCTTTACCAAGGTGACTGTGGGTTTATCTGGATTTGCCCTTCCGGATATTTTTAATTAGATATAAAGGAATGAATACATTACTTTAAATTATTTTGATGAAAGAATTCTTTCACTGTCATTAACAATGAGTTAAATGAGCTAAAACTTCCCTCTAGTTCCCTATCTTTTGATGAGGAAACAAAGCAGTTCTTTGCATGATTAAGATTTGTGGTATCATGCCTGAAATGAGAAGCCATAATATATGCTTTATCATTTGTGTAGGTTTTTTTAACTCCTACATGGCCACTCTTCTTTTTGTGCCTATTTTTACAGCTGGTTTTGTTGTGTTTTCCTTTGATTTGAGACGCTGACATCGTAAGTTTATATCTGTGTTTTTATTTTTCCTATATTGCTAAGGAGGTTGTTTGATTCCTTAGGCCCCTCAAAGGGAGCTGACGTGGAGAATTCCGGAGGCTGTTTAGAAACTTCAGATCTGGTTGGTTTTAGACCCACGAGACTGAATGTGAATTTTTGATAGTTAGTGATGATTAAAACTTAGCAAAGTGTGTGAAAACATGTGGAAAATCTCAGGGCAACAAGATAATCCCTTCAGTCGTTTGAGGTGTGCCAGGAGTTCAGAAAGCTGATTTCTAGTAGCAGTTTTACAGTATTTTACTGGCATTACCATACAGCAGCAGTTTGAACAACAGATACAGAGAGCAATTAGAGAGCCAATACAGGTTATTTGCTCTTGGAGAAAGATGATTATTCTGGTGAAAAAATAAGGGGATTAAATTTTGTTGTTGATAGAGCTCTTGGCCGAATCTCAGAATTTATTATACTGTAACAGCGTGGTTTGAGTTGTTGAATTCTTCAGTATTTCTAATTGTTTCTGCTATAATACCTCCTCACAGAGTTTAGGCAAAAGAGCTCTCCATGCCAAGTGTCAGCTGCCAAAAAAAAATTATCAGATGGTCTTTAATATCTTGAGAAATTTTATAAGAAAGGTGTAATCATTTGCCTTATGGATTTTGATTCATCTCCATTCTAACCTCAGCTTTGCAACCATGAAAAATCATTAAATATTGTAAGATTCAGGGTTTTCTCAGAAAAGTTGCAGATGCATTATTACATCCATCATTTTTGTGAATGGAAATTGATTCCTGTATCTTGGAGCGCTGGACTCATCGTGCATCATTTTGAATGGCTGTTTTGGAACACGTGGAGCAGAACAACTGAGGTGGAATATTTGGGATCAGTGGGTTGTTGACATGGGGTATTTTCCTGTTGGCTTTAAGTCAATCTTGAGTACAATAAAAGGCAGCATAATTGGCTTGAACTGCGGGTCTGAAGATGGCAGGTTGTTTAAAATACCGGGTAACACAAACTGGAGCACTAATACCTTAAGAGTAGCAAAGGTGCATATTCTGCTAAATAAACTTCAGTAATTACTTTAGGGGGTTTTCCTCTGCAACATTGTAATTTTTCTAGTTTATATTCTTCACAGACTGCTGACCACAGTGACAGTTTTGCTGTTCTTGTATAAAATAACTCACACATGTGTGCACCTGGTCTTCATTACTGTTACATTGCATATATGGTAATGGCAGAATGGGAAATTTTCTTTTCTGATTTCTGCTGATGACGCCTTGTTTCAGGCACAGCACTTTACAAATACATTGTTCATTAAGTGTCAGTATCCATTAAGCAGCACTAACAGGCAAAAGGACTGTACAAAACGTTCTCATAATTTTCATAACAAGGAAGTATTTACTGTAAAAGACTAGAAGAACCCCAACAACCCTGCTTTAATTTTCTTGAACTGTCAACAATACGAACATTCGTGTTTTACCTTATCAAGGCAAATATATTTGCAATAACAAGGCATAAATATGCAAAAATCCCTTTGAAAAATAGTATCTACCTGTATAAGCTACTGACTAAACAGAGAAGGAACACTGAAACCCCCAATTTGAAAGAGTTAATCTTGAAAATACTATTGCAGATGTGGTGATTGAAATCTATTTTTGGCTGAACTCGATTGCATCTTTTAGAAAATCTTTATTCTCATTGATTCGGGGTTTCTTGCAGACATTTTTGCCAGAAACGTGTGATTGTGAGAAGTTACTTCCAAACCTACGAGTCACACATCTGACTGCTGAACAAAAGTGGAGTGGGCAGTCACCTGGCTGGGTAAAGGCAGGGAAATGTGGGGACCTCTTGTCTCTAGAGGGATGCCCAAAATGTCTGGATCCGTAGGGGATCTCTGTTGGGCTGCAGCTTTTCACCAGTGGTGGGTTTGCTCTCTGTTCCAGGCAGAGGAGTTGCGCTCGAGCCTGGATTTCTGTGTCACCACGAGATGTCACTCTTTTGTTAGAAAAAAGTTCATCCAATGGCATGAATATCTGGAAAATAAATTATGTAGCCCTAAAAGGTGAAAATGAAGGAATTTAGGGAAGAGTGTTCTTTAATGTTTCCAGTTGGACCGTGTGTATTTAAGTAGGCACAATGTACAGGCATTAACATCACTTTTTCCAGGTTTGTTGGTGTTCTAGTTTTTCAAGCTGGAGGGACTGTAACAGGATTTAAGTCGTTTAAAAGTCAGCAAATATTTGGGCTTGCAACATGGCAGCTGAGATGGATCAGTCTTTGTTGTAATCTTATTTACAAAATTAAAAGATGCTTAAATATCTATGTCACGCAGCCTTGTGGAGAGTGGAGTGTGGAAGTCCCCAAAGTCCATCAGTCACGCTCCCCACTGACATGGAGCAATAGTGACATCCTGTGGGAAAGGTTTAAAAGGGAGACAAACAAAAGCCTGCTCCTGGAGTCGTCCTGGGTTCTGTTTGGATTTGTCCATGTCATCTTTTTATATTTTGAAGCTGGTGTCTCAAAAGTAAATTAATATCCATTGTGATTAGAACGTCACAGGTTTCTGTGCTTTAATTTACACTGTTTTGGGGTACTGAATTATTGATTTGCATTACAGGAGTGCTCATGTTTTGCTTTGATCAGAACCCAAAAATTTAGAGCTTTTTAATACACTTCTATGATTATATGGTTTCCTAATGTGCTAGGACATGTTACACAAGTATTTTCCTCTAAGACTAAAGATAAGACATAGGTTTTAGTTATCTTTAAATGGGGTCCAAGTAATGAATTTAAATTATTTTTAGAACTATTGTTTAAATTAAAAGCCGTGAGAAAAATATTTCTTATTTTTTGGCCAAAAATTGTATATTAAATGTAATAGAAATGTGAGCTCTGAACCTTAAAACCTGGTTCTGATAACAGAAGTAGTGACAGACATTCCAGTATTTCTAGCTAGATATAAAATTATATACTTGTACAAAAAGATTGCAACAGAAATTAAAGGAATTGGAACAGTGTTATTGGAATGATGAGACTTTGTCTGCAGAGTAATCCAGGTGCTTCTAATTTCATCCCTTTATCTTTATTAGCCTTTTTTTTTACGCATGGATTTAACAACCTCTCTGATAGTTTTAAAAAGAGAAGTATTTCCACCTTGTATTGAAATTCACTGCATGTCTTACAAGAGGAAATATAAAACTAATATTTCTGTACATTTTTTCCTGATTTTAAAAATAGAGATGGATAAAATTGCAGCACTATCCCCATGTGAAAGGATTATTTGCACATCTGTCTAAGGTTAGTACCTCCTGTGTGGTTATCAGCATCCTTCATTGTGCTTGCTGAAAAAGGGCCAGATGATGAGTGGCGCCTTGCAAGATTAACTTTGTATTGGTAGTCATTAAACAGTGGGAATTTCTACAAACTGGCAGTTTGGGATACTGAGAAAAAGGCAAAAAAAATTGAGAAGGAGTATTGTAATGGTTGCACATACAGCATCTAGAATAGACTGGGGCTACTGGCAACAAGTGTGGTGGAACAGTTGGTGAGCAGATGTACAATAAATAACTGTCAGGAGGTAAACTGACACCTCTGATATCCAAAAGTGTACTAATCCAGGATTAACTAAACAGTTGAAGTAGAGGTATCGCTCTGTTTTAAAGCAAGTTCAGTTCCTACTGGGGGAAAGCACCCTTTTAACTGAGGGATGTGTGAAGCCCCAGCCGTGGCTGTGTCCTTCCTGACACTGCAGTGACACCAACAAAGCTAATTTAAAACAAATCTGCTAAATGTGGCTTTAGCCATTTTTCTGGGGTGGCTTAAACATGTCATTAACTTCAAAGAGGTGAGGGGAGGATTCTTTGCACATGCATGTGAAGGACTATAAAAGTGATTGGCAAACTGAAATTAAATTTTGAATATTTTTCTGTAATCACTGTTAATTTGGTTTTCAAACCCATTCCTGGCAGATATCTGTGGGAACCAGATGGCTAAGTTGTGTTGACTGGAAGCAGATTTTCAGATGCTTTTTACAGAAGCTCTCTATAATTGATTTGCTGGCAGATTAAGAGTTACTCATGAGATATGTTTTGTTTTGCTTCTCTGTTTAAAAAAGTATACTGTGTTATACAGCTGCACTTAAATTTTTGAATCAGAAAATAACATCAGTTGTGGTGAGGATCTGTTTGGAAGCATAGAAATGTTCGAGCAAGATTTGAAGATTGAGGATGAGTAGCCTAATGAGTCAAATCCTAAAGCTTCTGCTCAGATTTATGAAACATTTTTATTGAATTTTCTGTTCCAGCTGATAGAATTTCATTCTCTGAAGACTTAAACTATTTAACTGAATAAATGTGATCATTTTCATTATGCAACTCTGATCTTGTGCCTTTTGTTGTTGTTCTGGATTTTTTTATCAGAGTGCTCTTTCTTTCATGTATAAAACCAGTTCAAACTAACCTTATCATTCAGAGTTGTGTTTGATCACTTCTGCAGAAGGAAATGGCAAAGCTGAAACTTTCTGTGCTTTGGGACTGCTGAAGTTTACATAGATTCAAGAGGAATTGGTCAGATGGAAATGTAATAAAAAAATGGTTAAACAACAAGTACTATCTCTGACTCTGGATGTCCTAAGCTTAAAACTTGTTTGAGAGTAGGAGAGTATCCCAAGGCAGTGTCATATTTTTGTATTCTTCCTTAGGCATTAGAGAGTGAGAACTCTTGCTTCTGTGAATATATGGGTATAGTCTTTAATTATATATGATATATTTATTTTTGCCTCGGGATCGCTGTCACAGCTTGTGCAGGCAGGATGTAAAAATTCGAGGGACATCATGGCAGTGTGTGTTGTGGTAGGAAAGATGTTAGTAGCAGGATGGGTGACTGTGAGGTCTAGTGAGGGCTTGTCTTACTCCCTCTTGAGTATTAAAATTGGTCTTTATTGCAGCCAAATTTCTTCTTCCCCTATGACTTAAATCTGCAAATACGATATTAAAAGAATTGGTTTTCTTTTGGAGGATCACAGGATGTTTTGAATTTGTTTCTGATCCAAAGCTTTAATTTAATTTAAATTTTAATCATGTTCAAAAGAAAAACCTTAGAAGAAAATGTTTGTTTAAAGCAAATTTAATTTTTGTTTTCTTTTGTGGTTCTTCCCTCCTTAGATGATTGTGGGATTATGTGCGCCAGGAAATATTCTTCCTGTCTTGTCGGAAACCTGTCAAAACTTCATAATAATATACTAAGTGCTTGAAATAATATTAGTGTTTAGCAGAAAATGGGTCTGCCTATCTGTATAGTGCAGTAATGGATGTGCACAGCTACAGCAAGTACAGGGGCTGTGGAGAAGAAAGTAATTTTAAGAAAGAAAACACACAAAGCCAAAAAAGCTGCTCGTCCAGTGAATGCTAATGAGCTGGCTGCTTTTTGTGGTGAAAGGCATTAGTGTCTACTGGAGTTAGAATGGGGGCCCAATAATTGCTCTGACTTCAGTGATGAAAATCTCATAGCTCCTTGTGGCTGCATAGATGGGAGATGGCTGGGACCCAGTTCTTTGGCAAATCTCCTGGTTGAGTTTCAAAGGTAGTCAGAGTTTCAGTATATTTAGCTTGTATCTGTAAAGTGCTTTGTGCCTTATTGTAGTTGACGTTGTTCATTTAGAGGTTAACTTCAGTTTTATTGGATTATTTGTTATGAAAGATGATCCTAGATTTCAAAACTTCATAAAATATGATTTTGTATACTGTTCCCAGCAGCCATTTAAATTATAAGCTGACGAGGTCTTGGAGATCTAAGTTAAACATTTTTGCATTATTTTTAACTTAATTGGAAGTTGATATACTGTGTTTTTGACCTGGTTGCTGCAGAATGCTACATTCTTTGGCAAATATTAACCACTGTGTGTGGTCTAAATAGATATTCAGCCAACACGGACCAAGCCTTGCTCTGGTTAAAGATATCTCTTTCCACACATTTCCTAAGCTATAATGAGCATTTTTATTAGTGTCTTCTCAAAACACGACAAAGCTCCAGTAAAAATAGAGCAAAAATCTATTTGTACACAAAGCATTTAGCATGAAACCTTCATTTTAATTCTGTTCTTTATTGTAGTGAACATTGTATTATTCATTTTCAAAGCAAAAGATTCAAAATTTTAAAGTAATTTGTCATCATGTTAGAGGTACTGTTTATGGCAACCTTTCTTTTTCTCTAGGATCAGTAAAATCATGCAATCTTTACAAATGTATTAACTTTATCATATAAAATTTCTCTGTAAAACATGCTGGCTTTTTTTTTCCAGAAATCATATTTTAATCTCTAAAGTCATTGACTGGATCAGAAATTGCAGAACATGCTGAGCACCAAGGTTAATGGTTCTAATGCAGATAATTCTTTAAGTGAATACCTTTGCAAAGGTTTGACTCAGGGGAGAATATTTTATTGATACTACCCATATGAACTAGGGGAATATGGGTAGTTGCAATATTAGTAAGAGTTCTACATGGTACTATTTATGACTTTTTAGAGAGGGTGGATTTTGGTTTTAAATGTACAAAGGCTCTTGATGTTGCTTAAATTTTCTATGGAAGTGCAGACAAATTGTTATTTAGTGTCTTGTGTGCCATCATCTCCGAGAAAATGGGTTTCAGAAACCTTAATTCCATAATTTGTTTCAAAGTTGTAGGTATGAATCAAGTTTAAGAAACATAATGCTCATTCACAACGTACTTAAAATTTTTTTTATTATCTCCCAATGCCTTTTTTTTTTTTTTTTTTTTTTTTTGTGGTATAGGTATCTCACCCCCCCAGCTCCCTTTTAATTCAGCATCTCTTTTGCCTGGACAATAAAGGCACACTGTAGATAACAGCAAAACATAAGATACCTGACAATATATGTTACACTGCAGATTAAAATCTGGCCTTCAAGGAAAAATGACCTTGCCCTTGCACTGCAGGAAGTTGCTCCACTCTTTGGAGACAAAATTCACTCCACTGGTGGCTGGTGGGTTTGACTCCTGTCTCCATTGGGTCCTTGGTGATGTTTCTGGTGTCTGACAGTCCCTCCTCACACAGCTCATCTTTATCTCCTGTATGTTTTCGTGTTAATCTGACAGATATTCTGTATCTGCTCTTTCCCTTGCCCTCCCTGTCTGGCACACTGAGTGCTGCTGGAGTGTGGACTTAAAGTAGGAAATGATAAACGAGAAGAGGAACAAGGAGATTTTCATGTTAAAATACCTTCAGGCTCAGACGGTGGAATCCACAGCAGAATTTGAGTTCTTTGGTAGTCAGGAGGGAAGAAGTCCTTCCTGTGAGGGTGGTGAGGCTGTGGCACAGGGTGCCCAGAGAAGCTGTGGCTGCCCCATCCCTGGAAGTGTCCAAGGCCAGGTTGGACGGGGCTTGGAGCAGCCTGGGATAGTGGAAGGGGTCCCTGTCCATGGCAGGGAGGGGAGCTGGATGAGCTTTAAGGTCCCTTCCAACACAAACCATCCTATGTTTCTGTGATTGGTTATTTGGTAGCTTTGGAAATCAGGAATGGAAATACTTTCAGTTTTTCCATGTATAAAGAAAAACTGTATGTCCTATTTGAAGATATATTTTTCTTTCTGTTGATTCTCCGTCCTTAAGAGTAGAAGAAAGTTTGACATCCGCCCATCCCTTTCTCTCATGATCAGATTGGGTTTGGCTTCTGTTGTTTACCTTATTTCCAGAATTATAAATAGGATTTAAGGTTTTTAGCCTAACCTCAAGTCTATACTGGGAGCAGTGACTTCTCTGGTGCTTGCTGTCACTGAGATAATGTATTGCAAGCTGTCCTGGGAGAAAGGACACCTGTCAATGTTAGCAATTATTTTTTGCTTCTTCTTTTTTTTATGCTAACAAGACAATGGTTGCAATTCAATTTTATTTTCTTATCAGACAATTCTGTTTGACTGTTTACAAACTTTTTTTTCAACTACTCCTTCAGCTGCATCAAATATTCTTATTATCTCCCACTACTGAATTTTGAAGTTGAGATGTGCATTAATCATTCTTTTAGCAGACTGTTAGGTAATGTTCTTGTCTGAAAATTAATGTGCAGGATTTGGGAGACTTACTTTTAAAAATATGTAAATATGTCAAATTAAACCTGTCTGTTGAGTTTTTTTAGAATGGGACTATTTCTAGTAGCAGAATCAGAGAAGAAATCCAAACTCATTAAATGTGAGGCAGTACTTCATGGAATGGCTCTTTTGTGATGCTGAAACCAATGGGAGCTTGGCAGTGATTTTAGTTGAACCAGAATTGGGATAAGACTGATGTTTATGCCCTATTCTTTTAAATGTCCTTTTCTGTTTGTAATATTAAATAAAAAAGGAAAATGAAGACTCGAATCTGTGTGAAGAGTTTGACGGTTCATGGTGAAATGTTCGCTGTCTGCTCTGGCTCATTCAAAAATCACGGCAAACCAAAAATCCCTAAAGGGGAGTGGCCTGCAGGTGATCTATGGTATTTACAGAAAGAAGAGCACAACTCTAACTTCTGTACCAAATTTCGAATGATGAGGTTTAGGGAGAGCACAGATGTACCTGAAGGTGTAAGCTGTGTTCATCTGCTTTCTATTCTTAAAGCATATACAGGGCTGCAGCCTACATATGTTTGTCTGAGTGATTAATGGCTTATATCCATACATTAGAACTGAGAGTATTAAGATTTATATCTTTTTGTTTTGAAAAGCAACAGCAAGCCCATAAATGCATGCTAAATGTACTCCATCTGATGAGCATGTGACCCACAGTGGACATTTACAGTAAATGACTGGAGCCATTTAGAGGGGTTTTTTTTAAGCTTTTAAATATATTTTATAATGTCATAAGATGTCATGAGTCACGGATGTAAAGCTGATATTTATATTTATCAGACACTTTGAGGACAGCAAAGATCTTACCTTTGTACCTCTTTCTTTGCTTTCTAAACTGATGAATGTATTGTGATAGGAGAGGTCATGATAGAAAAATACAGGTAGTGAGGATCCAACATTTTTCATGTTGTTTATTTACATCGTTTGTTTCAAGTGCCATAAGGATGGCTGATAAATGCCCTAAGTTATGAGGGATTTAGAACACCTAAATTAGGTGTTGAGGG
This sequence comes from Falcunculus frontatus, assembly GCA_013398115.1. Classification (NCBI taxonomy): domain Eukaryota; kingdom Metazoa; phylum Chordata; class Aves; order Passeriformes; genus Falcunculus; species Falcunculus frontatus. Next base: position 3,513,993 of record VZRV01004347.1, on the reverse strand, counting down.
GAGTTGTCTGAAACCTGCTAACTGGAGACAGCATGAAGAGACAGTATGGAAGAAGATTATGTAGCTTTTCTTTTCCTTCTAAATAAGGCACTAAGTGTATTCCAGGACTTTTAGAAATGTTCTAGCTTTGTGTGCTTCAGTACCTTATCCCAGAGAGCATTTCCAAGGTCATGCCTGATGGTTTTGAGCTCGATGGGAGCTGACCCTGAGTGCTGGGTTACCTTCCTTTGGATACGTGTTCTCTGTGTTCATTGCACTCACTCCTGACTTTTTAGAGCTTCTCTTTGTATTGACACATTCTAGGACTTTTTTCCCCAATCTGTTGTATACCAATGTGTAGAAAACCAGAAGCAGTAGTGGGTCCAGGCCTGGATCTGAGTTACATCCGAGTGACTTCAGTGCTGTGAAATTGTGTTCAAAAGCAGCTGTACCCATGGCTTAACTGCAGTTTGTGTAAGCATTCATAGGTTCAATGCACATCTGTTTGTCTTGTGTTTGAGGAGGAGACTGGTCAAACACAGACTCATAGCTGGTATAGAAAACCTGTGGTTTTGAGCCATCAGGATTTTATTTCTGGGATAGATACAAACCTGTTCATAAAGAAAAATATTTGAAGAAGACATGAAAGATTTAATTTACTGGCTGTCTTACTCGGCCAGCCAAATAGTACTGTTTATTTCAGTAGCACTCCTTCTCAATAGAAATCCTAGATTACTTCAGCAAGCTCAGGCAGTGGAATTTTTTTATGCCTTTTTTTCCCCCGTCTTGTACAAGTTTGTGAGGAATCTTCAAACAAAGCATTTTTTTGAGAAGTTGTTTTAAAGATTTGTTGAAATGTTTTTTTTCATAGTCTATTTATTTTATTCCAATGCTATTGATGGATTTAAGGTATTTGAACTGTCAGTGAATTAGCTGTATAAGAATGTTTTAATGATACAAGGGGGTATTGGATGACGGCAGACTTTTTTAGCATCTCTGAACAGCACAAATTGCCAACATCTTCATATTTCTGTAAGGAGAACCTGCTTAAGGCCCAGTGGGGTTAAGAACGTTGTTTACTCTACTCTTGACTCCTGCAGTATAACAATAAAAAAGTGATTAAAATTTAAGTAGTCATGAGAGATTTTCGCTATATCTAATTTCTTGAATGCTGGTGTGCATTAAAACTGGATCATTGCATAATACTGTTGTGGTAAGTATTACTGTATTACCTTGTTTAGCAAGCAACAGAAATAAGAACAGTAATTTTGTGATAAGTAGTCTTGTCTAAATGTGCTGAGTTCAAAAATTGTTTAGCATTAAGGTTGTGTTAATTGCTTTCTCTGTAGGTTTTATTAATAATAGAGATATTAATAGATCTCTATTTTGAAGTAGTTAACATACCACAAAAATCTTTTGCAAGACAAAATTTGATGCTGCGTTTCTCACATCAGAGAGCATTTTCTGCTTCTGTTTGGGAAGGTTAATGATTTCCATAGATTTCACAAGGAAAGCAAGAGAGATGCAACCATTTTTCAGTGTCTTTGGTTTCATCACTAAAGAAAGAGGGATCTCTCCAGCTGTGGGTGTGGAAGGGTGACTCTTTCCTTCAAGGGCACGTGGGTTTGCAGTTATCAGGGAAGCCATCCAGCTCTCTTGTGTAGGTGCTGTGGAATTTGGGCTTTATAAGCATAGAATGTGCATTCCTAAACCTCAGTATACAACAGCATCTCTGCATGGACCAGACTGTGCATGCAGTGAGAAGTGGAACAGCAGAATTAAGCATTACTTTGTATCAGCTGTTGGCCTGTATTGCTCCATCTGCATGTCCATGCTCTGGTTTTCCACATTTTCTTTTGGTTGAGTCAGAGCAGGGGTGGTAGAGGATAAATAAGCAAAGGCATCCTGTGCAATACCTCCTGCTAACTTTTCTGATTCTTGGAAGCCGTGCTTTAGTGTTTGGAACTGAGCAGTGGAAGTGTGTGGGACAGCTTTATATACTTACACCTCTTTGCTTTATGGTCTTTGAAAGAGGTTCCCCCTCACCATGTTTACTGCTTTGTAAAGTAAATCTTTGATTTACTGTAGCAGTCACAGTCTGTTAAATAACTGTTTCCTTCATGTGGAAAAGCACTTCATTTTCTCACTCCCCAGGTCTCCCCAGCCCACGAAGTGTGAATTCCTTGTCTGTGTTTGAATCTGCTTTTTCACTGGTTTCTGACAGTTTATTATGTACTTTGCCATTATTAGGAAGATGATTTAAACTATAAACAGATCACATTTAAACAATGCTTCCTAAAATGATAATGTTTTACTTCCTTAGTTTTGTCTCATTACAATGTTCTTGCTACCATTACTGTGTTAATTATTTCTTATATATAAAAAGCTTTCTGAAGCAAGACAAACATCTCTGTATAAGATGAACATTATCTCTTTTTTCTTTAAATGACTCAGTACCAAATACGATCTGTTAAGAGTTGGTCGTTGCAAGGACATCAGACTAAGGAAAGAGATCTTCTGAATAGCAGAATTGTTGAAACCATCAGGACAAGTTTGTCTGAGATCCTGTTCCAAGAGAGACAAACACAGCCCCTTTCTGACTCACCTGCCAGTACCTGCTTTGCCAGACACACCAAACCAGACTGTGGCCATCTGAAACTGTGTTACTGAGTTCACATCTCAGAATTTTGCAGCACCTAAACCAGCCTCATCTCTTTGTGGCACATGAAGTCAAGCTGAAGAATTATATCGAAATGATAATTTAGACGTTGTTGCCAAATTAAGATATTTCACATTAAATGTTTTTATAAATCCATTTACAGGTTTATTTGGACAATCTGCCTGGATTAATGGAAACTGCAATGGTTTAATTTCTCTGTTTGTCTTCTTATGTCCCCTATGGAAGTGTGTCCTTCGAGCTACTTTAAGTAGAAGATAGGTTGTCACGACTAGAATTTGTTCTCTTGTGCTGTACAAAGATTTTGCAGGAAAAAAGTTTGATCTGCAATTGTAGATGTCTCCTCTAACAACAACCAGGCACATCAAGCAGAAAATTCTGACTGTTTGATGACATTCTTGCAGTTTTTATTTTTTTTAATATAAGTTCTCATAATACAAATGCACCTGCTTCAGATGGTTATACTATATGTGTGTTGAAAATCTACAACTCAAATGGGTCTAATTACTCTTGATAAAATCTCAAGCAAAATTAGGATACGGTTGTACTGTAAAATGGCCTAGAACAGCATTACTTTGAAATATTCATTAACATAAGAGAAAAGAGAGAACCTTTAGAGCCCAGAACATTTCTCTGAGGACACAGGCAGTTATTCTATTCTGCATTAGTTTCACTGATGGCACATTGTTAAACACAACGAGTTATAAAAAATTATTAAGAAATTTGTATTTTAGCCACTGTTTTTCAGTTGTGCAATGTGGAGATGTTTAACATGAAGATGCCTCCATTCGCAGATAGAATGGCTTTATTTAAAATTGATTAGGAGCAATTCACAGCAGCCTGCCAAATTGCTAATGGAAGCCATTTGAATCAATTCTCTCATATAATTTAAATGCCATTTCACTGCATATAGTTTAACCAGGAAAGAATCCCAGCTTGCAGCCAGTAAAATTAATTATTTATTTTTCTTTTCATAAATATTTTCTTGGTCCAAAAACAAGTAAAACCAAAATAAATGCTTATACACTGAAACTTTTCCAGGGTATGCACACTTCAAATGGCTAATTTGAGAAAAGCCGTAGTATTATTTTTACTTACGTGTGTCAAAAAGCATTTTTATCTACATGTCAGGTGTTTTTCTTACCTGATAGGTTTTTGTGGAGTATGCATTTAAGGCTAAATTACAAATTGGATTCTGCTGTTAACTGAGGGGCCTATTCAGCAAAAATTATATATAGGCTTTTCTCAGAAGGTCGTGGGATCCATCTTTGCTGAGGTGATGAAGCGGGGAACTCCTCTTGGCCCCAGAATCACTTCTGTCCTGATCTGCCTGGGTGTCCCACGGGGGAGTCGTCTGATGGCAGAGAATTCATTGTGTGAGGTCTGGTGTTCGCTGCAGCACTCTCATCCATCACTGAAAGATTGTCCTATCTAGGGGTTAATTTTATTGTTATTTGCCTGAAAATCAATTGAATTAAACTTGAGAACTAATGGTATATTGCCCTAGTTTAAAAATAAACATTCTGGGGTTTGGCTGCTATTGGCTGAGATTTTGCACTGTCAGCGCGATGCAGGAAGAATATCTTTTAATTTCATGCTTTGCCCACTCATCTATTGCACTGCCAATTGCAACCACTGCAGTGCCAAATAAGTGAAAATATAGATTGCATAAAAATGTAGAGGAATGTTGATGCTGCAAGAGCAGAGGAAGTGCATTACAGGGGCTGCTACTCTTCAGACGGAAATAGCAAATTGAAATCGTTTCTGGTTGTCCTTTGCTGCTGTCCCTTGTGACTTAGAGAACCCAAGAACAAACAAGTGGTGCTCTTGGCTTTTTTTTGCCCCCCCGCCTCAGTATAAAAACCATATTTCAGTGTCTTTTGCTCACATATGGTGATGCATATTATAAGAGTTAAAATATGTCTGAAAATTAATCAACCCTCAGTTGGCCTTTCCTCACGGGAGTTGATATGTAAAGTTGACCTCAAAGTGTAGTAATAATATATGTCAAAGATATTTAGCAGGCTTTTGCCATGCTCCTCTGTATTGGTATGGTGGGCATATGACTATGCTGATTCTGGACCTGAAGGCTTTTCCCCTGCAAAATGTGTGTATCAAGTCAAGAAAGGTCAGCCTGCGAGAAGGGTATTTAAGGAAGGTATCTCCAGCTGCATTGGCCCAGTTGAAAATCTAATACCTATTTAAGCAGCAAGGTCTTATAAGTAGTCTGGTGAACATATTTGAGAGACTGTGAAATTTCATGAGCGAAAAGGGGAGAGAAAAACTTTAATAAGAGAATTCATTGAAAATATGGGAGAATCCTTAGTTCTGAATGCAAAGCACAGGACTTAAATGTCAGATATTCTAAAACAGAGGAGTAGCTAGTAATGTGAAGTGATTTGGCTGCATTTTTTTTTTTTTTTGTCATGGTAAGAAAAGCTTTATGGTAATGAGACTGTGCTAGGGTTTTGGTTTTTAGTTTGTGGTGGTTTGGTTTTTTTAAAATGATTTCTTCCCCCATTTTCCCCCAAGAAGAGTTACTGCATTTATAACATTAAAGTTAAGAAAGGCAGTTGGTCATGGCAAAGAAGACAAAGAGGAACCAAAAGGAAGTCAGGCCATTTGTCTAGAATATAGGAATTTTGAACAAGGATTGAGCTCTTGTGGAGCCTTGTAGAGGGGATCTGCCCTTCCCTCAAAGAAACCCAACAGTTCAAGGGGGTTGTTCCATATTTCCCTTTTCTTCTTTGAGACCATGAGACCAGTTTTCTAGAAAAAATAGTTCCTTAACTGTATCCACTGGGATTTTAAGACTAATAAATAATTCTTTACAGTCACTCAATCACTGCCAGTGCAGACTTGAAAAGGTAATTTATTTTGCAGATAGACACCCCTGACAGCACTCTGGAGGCCATCCTTTCCGACATAACCCCTTTCAAGAAGCCGAGAATAAAACACCCTGCTTGACCAGGTTTTGATGTAGTGAAGCCACTCCTTGATAGAGAAATCTAATCTGTACTCTGGGGAGGGAGGGGGCCTCTGCCACTGTCCTTTTTCATGATGGTTTCCTGTCCTGTTAACCAAGGAAAGGGTCAGTAATGCACTCTCCAAGCTCATCACACACGTGCACCAGCCAGGAAAGGAGAAACTGTGTTTATCCAGTGTGTTCTTGTGTGTTCTGTGTACCATGGGATGTGTTCACAGAAAATGGTCACTGAAGTAAACAAAGAGGAGTTAAATGCTTTTTTATTTGTCAAAATTAAGAAACAAAGAAGGAACGATAAACAGTTTGGAACACCAGACCTGGAGGAACCCATAGATTCTTGATGTGGGAATGATGGTGGGATACAAAAGAGAAAAACTTAATTAATGGCGGAGAGCTGAGTGAGCAGACAGATTTTGGAGAAAAATAGGTGACCTAGTTTGGTGTCACAAAGCATAATTTTCATTTTAGCTGTGAGGCATTAAAATGGCTAATGTTTCACAAAATGGGCTGTAGATCATACAGTCTTTCCTGAAGCCCATTGGTAGGAAAGTTTAGAAAATGCTGTCTGTGTTGAAGAAAGTCTTTCAAGGACTTGGGCAGTACCTCTGGCTCTTTCTCTGCTTGTTTCTGTGCCTGAGGACAAAGTTCCAGCATTTCTTGGTGATGTGGTTGGAGTAGACCTTGCACAGCACTTTCGCTCCTCAAACATCAACCTGGTCTTTGGGGCAAGATTGGGAAAACATATTAATAAACATAGTGGCAGTTTGACTCTTGAAAAAAACTTTTTCTTCTTATTTCTTTTCATATTGCAAACCAGATTACTCCATATTGAGAGATTAAAGTCTTCACTGGCACAGTAAAGAGACACTCACATGAATGAAAATAATTTATTTCTGTGTGTTCTTTCATCTGAGTAAATGAAGTTTAGGGAGATATAGTGCCTTATTTCATCAGGAATTTCCATTCCGAAGGGAAAAGAAATAGAATAGGAATTGTGGTTCTAAATATCTAAGGTTACAACTTTGCTGTAACTGGAGCTGTAACTCCCTGTTACGCTGGTGTTTGATCCCCTCCTGGCTCCAAAGGCTGTCTGGGTTACTTAGATATATGTCTCACCATTAAAGCATTTTCCTCTTCTCTTTTTCTTATGGTAAATACGCTCTAGAAAGATTTTTTTTTTTTAAAAAACTCTTCTTGCAAAGTTTTAAAATAAAATTTACAGCTGGTGAGGAACATGGTTTTTACATACCGGACCTTATCATCTCAGTAACCAATTTTTCCTTATGTCTCAGAACTCTCATTAATTTTTCACAGGCTTGTGATGGATAGTTTTTATTTATTCACGTCTGAGGTTCTGTTGTGTGAAAAGGACTCATTTTATAACATTACATATTCATGGCTTGGGATAGATGGGATAAGGAACTTATTATTAATGTGTCACAGTGGGAAACTTACTCTGGGTTCATTTGTGAATCTTGTTAAATGTGGTGCGGTCAGCAGACAGCGCTGAAATTTTTGATACATTTTATTGGAGAAGGGCAAAGAGGTTCAGTGATGCTTCCTTATCTAAACAGCACAAGTGAGATGGTGTCTTTCTAAATGCATTTGAAACACTATATCAATAACACAGGGGTAGGAGCAGAGCATGCCTGAACTACGGTAAAATCAGAACGGTGCTTTTTAGTAATGACTGTTTCCAGATGCTCTCTGGGTCTATTTAAATCCAGTTTGCTGAATTAAATCTTGTTTTACTTTTAGCAAAAAACCACAGGAGTTGCTTGCAGTGTAGTGAATTGACTTCAGAGTATTGCAAAACTTGATTTCTAGCAGTTAGGCTTCCCTGTAGGATTTGATCATGGCCATATTTCACTGGGATTCTTTTACTGATGTACAGTGGGACCATGCAAATTCTGAATGTGTACATGCAAAGATGTTTGGTAATCAGTGAGTAGTCTGTGTACTGAACATATGCAGCATACAAAATAAAAAGTAAGGAGGTAAACTGTAGTGTAAACTATTTTAGAATTGGATCTGGTTTAAAAGAACAAAATATCCCTTTCATCGGGCCACAAAGATACTCATTTCCGAAGCAGAACATTTTGTACCACTGAAAATTTTAAAATAAGGGCTTTGTCCTCTGTACTTATGTACTCAAAATTTATTTTTCAATTAAATGCTTCCATACTCATTTTTGTAGTTACAGAAATGGGCCCAGAGAGGAAGTCAGTAATTTAGCTCTACTTCTGACTCCCTGTTATTTATCACCTATTGTTACCTTTCTACTTATGTTATTATCTGAAATCTGGAAAGATGGTTTTGTTGGGGTCTTTTTGAGTGTACTACTCCCTTTCTTACCTTCATCCAAGCTGCTTTGGTATTAAAGTTTACAATACCAGCAATTATTCAAATATTTCAGAACACGCTATCAAAATCCAAATGAATTATAATTCCCCTTTATTTTAAAACATTTTCTTTCTTTTGAAATGAATAATAAAATAGATGAAATAAATTAGAGCTACTTAAGTAGCTTGAGACGACCAGGACAAGACAATTTATGATGGCCATATTTTAAAAGAAAAATTTCAGTGATGTTAAATGTTGGCTTTATTAGCGATCCTACCAGTAGGTCAACAGTATTATATTGTCATTTATAATAGAAGAGCTGGGCAGCAAGAAAACTGTAGTCTATTAAGAGTTTTGTGAGTGTGTGTGTGTATACAGTGAAATAATATCTAGTGTAATGTGAAGTGACAGTCAAAATTACAGCTTTTCTCTTGCCGCAAGGGTACTTCTCTGCCAAGTATAGTAATATTGTTGTAGCAGTGTTCAAGGTTGTCAGCAGTTCTTGGTTACTCTGCAGAGAGCCATAACTGTGTGTGGAAGCAAGGAGCTTCCTGTCAAGGGAGATACTATAATTTTGATATATATTTGTTGGTGCCAAACTGCAATTAAATAGGAGGCGTTGGAAGAGGTTTTATTTAGCCAACTCAAATTTGTTGATTAATTAGTTAGAACAAAAAAACCGAAAAACCAAAAAAAGACAACAACAAAAAAATACCGAAAGGAAATCCTCCTCTTACACAAACATAGATTAAATTATGAATTTATCTGGTATTTGTCTGTGCTCAAAGTAGTCTGTTATTTTTGTGGAATAAACCTTGTTTCTGCTCATGGATCTGGGATTTTTGAGGATGTATAGGGCATACTGCTTTTAGTTAAAATATTAGTTCTGAGGCTAATTATCTGTCATAAAATTATTTTAAGGGGTAGTTGTAGACTTCTGTTTTTTAGAGGTCAGCATGGAAACTGTTTCTTCTCAAAGCATGTTTTTTCAGGATGTGCTTTTGTGTCAGGAAATCGACAAAATATAGTCACAAAAATGTGTATTATCATCCATATTGGAAGCAGTAAAGAATTTCTTCTATTTCCCCACGTTGAAAATGATGGTAATGGTGTCAGCAGTTTTATTCAGCAGAAACCCATTTTTCTTGATGATTAGATTAAACAAAATGAGGTGGAGGAGAGAGTTCCTTTGGAAAACATTGCTCCAAAGAAAATCAGGAACTCTCCTGCTGTCCTTCAGCAAAGTATTAAGGTATAAACATACTTACATGATCTTATGACTTGAATGATGAAAATTTAGTGTTATGCTAATATAACTGGCTAAATAGTATCTAAAATATGGCTGAGCCAAAACCCCCAGGGGCTTTCATTGAATATTTTTCAAGTGGAGCTGCTGAAGCACCTGGTGAGGTGTTTCCAGACCCTGCCCCTCCTCTCCCTTCTCCCTGATTTCACTGCAATGCCAGTAGAATGCAATACCTTGTAGAGTTGGGTGCTGCTCGCAGCAAAGCAGAAGGCACAAAAGCTGACCCTGATTTTCAGATGGGTGTATGAGGAGAGAGAAGATAATTAAAAAAAATAAATCATGAATGACTTTTCAGTATTTTTCTTCTAACTATAGCTAAAATAAATTTCAAATGCTTTATGCTGAGGAAGTGAAATCGAAAACAAGAAGCATCCTTTGAGTTATTTTTCTCAAAGAAAATTGGGGTGGTCAGTGGGTACTTTGCACAACTGGCATTGGTTGTTCCACTGCTGTCTCAAGGACTCTTAATTTATCCCAAAACACCCTGCCAGGTGCGGGTTAATTTTTTCTGGAAATCCTGTGTATGTGATTTATAGAAACTGAGCATGGTCTGAAGTCTGTGGATGTGTTGAAGAGCTCAGGTTCTGCTGGTGCACTGAATAAGCTCAATGAGTAAATGTGAAATGTAGCTGTAGTATTTGTTACTGCACTGGGGCCCATCCCTAACCATGGGAATACATCTCTGACCCCTGTGCAGAGGAGCTGTCCCAGTGCACTGTGACTGGCCATAAGACATAGGAAAGACTCTGCAAAGAAAAATCTGTGAAATTACAGGAAATATCTGCTTTATGGTGTTTCTCTCTATGGCTTCCCACAATGTTTTCACTAATGTTTCTCTTCTTCTCATCACTGAAGCTTTTTTTTTTTTTCTGGTGGAGGGCAGAAAGCCAAAATCTGAGCATGTTATCAGAGCTGATTTCCCCATTTTTTGTAAATATATCATTTACTGAAGTATCATATGATGTTTTATCTCTCATCTTTTCCGAATTTCCTCAATCTGGCCAGCTGTCTGGTTTATGAACATCTAAAGTCTTTGTTTCAGGCTCTTTTGTTGCCACTAGAAATTTGGGTATTTTCCTGTGAAGTCTTATCTGTTTGGTGCAGGAGCCTTGGTGCTCAAGAGGTGATCACACCATGTCTGTTTGTGCACAGAGCTGCACACACGTGTCAACACCTCACTCAGCATCCTTAATCTGAGTGGACTCAGCATCCTGTGTGTGACAAAGCAATTTGGCAAATGTAAATTCCTTCCCATCGCTGCATTGATACGTTGGCTCTATTTTTTTTAATTGAATAAATATATTACGCAGCAGGGCAGATTATTTTCTTTGTGGCCTTGCTGTTGCAATTTGAGAACAGATACGATTTCCTTCAGCTGATGAAGAAAGCAACATCTGTTCTTGGTTTCCTGCAGCTTTCCTTCAGACAATGCATTTAGATGCACAATTTGAATTCCTTCCGAAGAAATAGAAAATTAAAACTTTGACCCCTCCTTCAAAGCGGTGGTTACGCTGTGACAACAGTGGGTTGAGCTAAATTCAGCTATGTCAGGCAAGAACTATAAAAGTAGATAGATTGCCCTCTAAGCTTCACTTTATTGGATATTGTAATTGACATATAGTTGTCATTTATAATCATCTGTCCATTCCTGTGAGTTGGGAGCAGTAAAGTTAATTGTGGCTGCTCATTTGCATTAATCTCACCTCTGAAGGGTACAGTAACCCATTAATATCATGTCATGATGAATTATCACAAATAACATTGAACATATTGATTAATGATCTCTGAGATTTGTATCTCGTTAAAACATTTTGTTAGCTCTTTAAACTTTTAAGCAGACAGTCAATGTATGCGGGAGAGGTTTAGAGATCACCCACGAGGTGATGAAAAGTTATGGCACACATTTTGGGTCACTAATTAAAAATTGTTTAAACATTTCATATTCATTTTAAGAATGTTTTTTCTTTCTAAAGGTATAGAGCTTGAAGGCTAATCACAAGCATTGTCTTATTGCTGTTCATTGCTTATAAAGATAGTAATGTGTATTGGAGTTGGGATGACACAGGGAAAAAAAAAGAGTTAGAAACTGCCATTATTTTTGTTTCTACTCTATAACAAGAATCATGCTCACAGTAGCATATGTTTGTTCATTTGTTAAAAAACAGTTTCCTTCTATTTAATTTTTTTTCTTAATGCAAAACTTCCCTTGCTGCTTTAGCACTTGAGGTCACTTGATTTTTTTCCCTCCTGTTCTTTCTTTATGAATACAGATATATACAGGAGGCTGAATGAAATCTCATCCAGTGGGTGGCCATGTAATCTGAAGTAGCTGATAATTAAATATTTTGCCATTTAGCTTATTACCTGCTTAAATTTCTGTAAGCTAAGAAGCACGAAGACTTTAGGGAGGCAAGGGAATTTACACCATGGTTCAGGAAAGTTGCTTGGCAGCACAGAAGTGACTCCTCTGCATATCTGAGTGTTGTGTTTCCAGAGTCTGGGAAATATGTAATGTTTTAAATCATTCAGCAGTCTGTCTTATTGTAAAGGTTTCTTTGTCTCCTTCCACATGAAGTTGCTGTGTTTGAGTTGGTCATTTTAAATAAATAATAAGTCTAGTGGGTCCTAGTTCTATATTCAAAACACTGTTTTCCCTTTCTTCTCTCTGCAGTAAGCTGCCAGTAATAGTTATTTGAGGGGATAACACTCATCATCATCATCATCATAATTTATTTAAATTATTTGAATATTCTTGGTATTTCACTTCCCAGTTCTTTTTCTCAAGTCTGAGGAGATGACTCATATGCACAGAATATTTTGGGTTAGAGCTGGTTTGTGTTTTCAGTCTATCTCATTCTTTTACACTGGGAGGAAATAAGGAGTGAGTCTGGGTTTTGTACTTCTGATAACATTGTTGGTCCCTCTCTAGAACTAATCCTCACCTTTTTCTTCTAATTATTGCCCTTGGTACCTCACATGAAGTTCACACACTCTGCCAAATGTTGAAATAAGCTAGTTTTGTAGAGGAGACTAATGTTAAGATTAGAGCAAGAAAAATCATCCTTTCTGACTTGAAGCTATGATATGGCAAATCTTCACAGGTGTGCCATGACTTCTGCTGCTCTGGGCATGGGCAGTGGCCAAAGGTATCACATCTCCTTTCCCCAGGCTGGGATTTTTGTGTGTGAACTAACACAATTTTAACTTATTTGCTAGCTTTTCAGCCCAGCCCCTACAATCTTCTTTCAGTAATTCCTGGGAGTCCGTTTCCCTGGCACACGAGGCTGTAGAGTCAAGGATTATATTCTAGCTATAATTTATGATTAACTAGATTTATGGCTGAGATCCCAAAACAGCCTCAGTACTGTGGCCTGAGGAATTAAAGCCAAAATGGAGACTATCATTCTGAATTGTTTGCTTCTCTGGATTTCAGGAAAACTCTTAGTTGTATTTGAGAAACAAAAACAAACCCCAAATCCAAACCAAATACGATTTGCAGTTGTGTAACAATTCAATTTCATAGTAAGGAATTTAGCACTAAAACACATGAAGTCCTCAGCCTTTATAGCATTGAACTATTTAATTTAAACCCTATTATCACCTAAAGCTGATGCAGTGAATAATGCATATTAGACCCTCTCCCTGCTCATGCAGCCCCTTCCCTCTGCCAAACAGAAAGTGGTGGGGGGGACACACAATTAGGGTTCATTTTCACCCATGGTATTAATCCTTACTCATTTTAAAAACCTGCTAACGGAAATATTTCCATTCAGCTCATTAATCAATTGTGATTTTCCTTCCCTTGTTTTGTAAAAGCTGTTGCAATAAATACTTTTTTTCACAAAGCGAAAATCTAAGAGATGGATGCAGCAAGCGTAATTAATAGCACCCAGTTACAGAAGATCAGCAAGTTTGTGAGATTCACATGCTGCTTTACCATATGGCTGCCCAGTAGGCGAAAAATTTGATTAATGTTTTGAAGTAGGTTTTTTTCAGCAAATATTACAGCCCCAGATGAGGAATTTTACTTTCGAGTATTGTTAGACTTTACTAAAATAACAGATCTTTTGATTTAAAGCTAAATAATATTTTGATCTCATGAAGTCTCCACATGCGGAAGAATTACTGTCCTGCTGTATAAAGAATGGACCCTGTAACTCATTTATAATTCAGCCAATAATGGTGAAAATTTTGTTTAATCTTAGTTTTTCATAAGTTGGTCGATTTAAGATACCAGAACAGGTGCATGGGTTTTGTGTCAAGGATTTCCCCATCAAAACTAGATCTGTCACAAAACTGATTCATTCTAACTTGTCATGTTGTTTTCCTTTATACTCCTTATGTAAAATAATCAAAGTTAAGCAGTTGGCTAATGAAAATCACAGGCTAATCTGTGGTCTCTTCACTAAAACATTATTGTAAAAAATTGTATAAAAGCAAAAGTCTACGATGTATTCATTTTGCTTTTAAGTAATAGTTGTAGTAATTGTAATTAGTGCTTAATTTATTGAGGCCCCCCCCAAAATGTTTGCCTGAAATGAAAAATATTTACAGAAATGCACCTGAAGAGTATCAGGACCTAGGATAAAGTGCTCTCATGCAAGGCTGACACACAGCAGGAAGTTTTGCTTTTCTCACAAATTCTCAGTTTAATACAAGGAACATCAGCAGCTGGTAAAGAACAGATCCGGGGTGCTGAGCTGAAATGGAGTGGAGAGCAGCTTTGAGGGGGAGTCTTGCTGAGCTTCCAGAATGCTGAAGATAAAGCATTACCTAATGCTGCTTTGCCACTTTGGTTTCTTCTAATTGCTTCAGGTAATGCTGAGGTTCAGAGTCTGGTGGGATGATGCTAAGGCTGAAAGATGAGAATTTCTGCGTTTAAAAAAAGTACCTTTTTGCAGTTTTTGCGGTTATATAATCTAAAAAAAAATTAAAAAAATCAGTGATTGATTGTAAGGGTGTGCTACACGGAAGAATAATAATCCCAATTCTGTACATATCCCCAAATCAGAGATCTTGGCACAAAGTGCTTCTCTAAATTGCTAATTTTGGGGCGTGGAATGGGAACTCAAACCTAAGAATAAAATAAAGCTCAGTGAAAATTAAAATTAAAAAAAAAAACCTTAAAAAAAAAAAAGTTTTTTGAACCAAAAATTTTCCTCTTTGACAGCTCTAGGCAATGCATGACCAGAGGGGTTGTCCAGCTATGTTAGTCGCTGGTGGTAACCATCAGAGGTAGGAAACCAGCTTATGAAGTTTTTTAAGACCATCTTAAAATGAGACATAGCTGAGGTAGTGAAATGATGGTTATTAGTTCTGAAGAATACAAATGTCACAACAATTTGTGCTTTAGATTCACAGATAGCTAATAGATGACAGAGCCATGTGAATAAATCCATGCCTTTAATACAGAAGGATGGATTAAATTGTTCTATTCTTTTGAGACAGGATAGTTAATTAATTGAAACAGGCTTCCCAGGCTTGCACTGTTTGAAAATTGCCTCTGGAAATTTGTTTTCCTCAATATTATCAATTTTTCTGCAAATTGCAAAAAGTAGAAACATTTTTTTTAGGGCATTTTTGACATACTATCTTTTTTCTTGTCTATATCAATTATTCTCTTGTCAGTGATTTACTCCTGATAAGAGCACATTTTATGCTATAAATTAATGTAAAATGTACCAGTGTTTCCCTTAACCTGTGACTAAACTACATGCCGATGTTAAGATATTCTATTATATGCTCATTAAAATGTGGTGAAATCAATATTTTAGTATTTAATTTTCTTCGTTCTTAGTTTTCATTGAATTATCTAAGAAATAAGCAGAGTTTTCAAATATTTTAGTGGTGGGACTAAATCTTTAATTGATAATGCCTGCAAAAGAAGGTCACTGGAAGCTGCTTGAATAAATTGTACCATCGGATGCAAATATGACTTCATCTGAACGAATGGGGGGTGCAGGGGATGTTGTTGGAATTCTCACCCGTTGCTTGGCTTTTTAATTCTGTAAATAAAAGAAAAGTGTTGTCTCTGCTCTGTGCTGGCCGTTTCCTGTCAGTGCTCACGTTTTTAACTGTTTGTGAGCTGCTGCTGTGCTCTGGGGGCAGGTCTGTGGGGGGCTGTCTGTATGAGGAGGCTGTGGAGTGGTCACTCTAAAAGGCTCCTCAGTGCAGTACTTTGAATTTTAAATCACACACATAATTCAAAGGTAATCTAACTTTCAGTGTTGGTCTTTAGTCCGTTCAGTTAAATGGAGAAAAATGACTGACATAAGGAATGAGTTATTGATTTATTGTAGGAAAATGACTTCTGTAATATAGGAAGTATGGTAAAAGGAACAGCTTAATTATTTAGGGGACACCACTGAAAAAAGTGCTTTTGCAGCATTGCAGATTGTCTAAATAGGAGTTGTACAGCCCAGGTTTTTAATAATTCTTTCTTAAAGACAAATTGTAGTGGTTTAATTTTTTTTCCCCTCGTAAGTTGGACTCATCTGGTTGTTTAAAATAGTTTTGTACTTGTGCAGTTGATGCAGAAAAGCAGGCAATCAAATGATTTTCTTCTTAACCCTAAAGGTACATCAACTTTTAACTGGTGTTTCTCAGCTCTCTGCATTTTGGTTATGCTTTGTGGAATTTTGATGTCTCAGGCTGGACAAAAAAGAAACATCATCTGCAAGTTCTTCTGAAGCCCTTTGTTTTAGTAGGTGACACGAACTTTTAAAATGTGGATTTATCAAATAAATATATGTGGCAGTTTGTATCTGTACGAGCAAAATTTTTAAAATATGGTATTTGATGATTTATAAAATATCAGATAAGATATTTGCTTTGGCTTTTTCCATATGTTTTTGCCTTTGATTTAGTGCTATTCTTTGCAGAAGGACGACAGTATCATGTTATTTTGACTGCAGCTCACAATTTTTGGCAGCATCTCAGATAAACAGAATATTTGTGGCTAATTGGTTGAACATGTTCAACAATTATAATTATATTAAAACTGTAATGTGTTTGAACATTTGCCCACTGCGGGCTGCTAATATATGCTAACTTAAATTCCTGTCTGTGACTGGAGCTGGCTTGTAACTGGTTTTATTGGGAATATGTGCAAAGTACAAAAGGCACATCTAATAAGAGTGCTCAGGAGTTTGCCACTGTGTTCAGTATATAGGTGCTTGTTTTTAGAGGTTCAGAATTCAGTCTTAAAATTTCCTGTCCTCCTGACATTACACATCTAATCTTCCAGTGTTGCTGAAAAGAAAAGGAGTCAGTATTATTTTTGTTGAGTAAATTTTCAGGAATACTAGTTTGCCTTTCTGTCAAAGATTTCCAAGTTAAATAAAGAATTGGAAACTTCTCCACTTCTGATGTTTTAAGTCCAAAACATGTGAATTGTGTTTGCTACTGCACTTTAAGAGAATGGCAATAGGCTGACTACATAGTGAATACAGAGGTTAGATGTTGAATTCTGAGTGGTAGTGGAATTTTGGATGCAGTCTGATGTATTTTTCAGTGCATAATTCCCTATTTTTGTTCGTTTTAGTTTTTAGGTTTTTTTTTAAACTTCCGAACAGATGTCCCAGTCTAGTCTTGCTCCTAGAGTTTTTAGCTCTTATTATTGTAGAGTAGGTAAATAGTGCTGGGTTTGACTTAAAAGCCTTGCCACTCGATTACCTGAAGAATCACCATTGTTTTGTGTGGATGATACCCTGCAGCTCTAAAAAATAGAGGCAATTATGCTTGCAGCCCCTTGTTTTAATTGAGAGAGGCATAATGACTTCTCTTCTATAATGCTCCACGGACTCAAAGCTGCGCACAAGAGGCTCCCCGGGGACCTGCAGCATAGCCTTTCCCAAGCACATGTTTTTGGGGGAAAGTAGCTGAATGGAGGGGTCAGCCAGAGGCTGAAGCTGGCACAGCAGGAAGCAAGAAGCAGAACCAGCTCTGTCACTGATGACAGTGACATCAGCCCGTTCTCTGGTTGCTTTCAGGATTTTGTCCCTTGTGCTGGCTGGGGTTGAGCTCCAACCTTTGTGTTCTCCACTCCTTCTCTTGCCATGTTTCTCCGCCTCAGCAGTTCCCCTCCCTCTTTCTGTTTCATATTGCAAAAAGGTCTTTCTGTTCGTGTGTTCACATGCTAAACATTTTCTTATCTTCTGCCTGCTTTTTTTTTTTTTTTTTAATTTAGATTCAAAGATATTTAGGGCATGGGTTCTTGTTTATGTTTCTGCCCTCAGAGAGCCTGCACTTTGTCCCTTGAAAACCAAATTAATTTAATGTAGTAATTTCTTTTTTCTGTTCCTGAGTTTCCATATCTCTAAAATTAATCTGCTTTTGCTCATGGCCCAAGTAAAATGCTTTGAAAGATACTATAAGAAAGAAAGAAAACCACTAGACATCAATTTAACTGCAGAATAGCATATGGAATAAATGATGGGTTGTTCTCCATTTTCTACAGGTTGAGTAAGGCCTCCTCAGATCTGGACTTCTCTCTGTTCCCTGGGCTTTGACAGCCAGATGTGTTTGCACTGGGAAGGTGCCTGCCCATGCTGGGTGGGGTTTGCTGGGGGCTGCACACCTGGGAGCCCACGGAGCCTGACAAAACTGTGCCCAGCTGCCACAAAGTGCCCAAAGTAGTGAAATGCTGCAAAAAAGTCACTAGAAAAGAGCTGAATTGTTTCTGCTTTGTTGATGTGAGGGACTTGTGAGGAAAATCCAGACCTTGTGATGGAGTGAGATTGGGAAAACTGGGGCGGGACTGATGAGGGCTGGGATAGAAATGGAGAATAATTCACATGGAGTGACATCCCTGGCAATAATAAGTGCTTTTGAGGGAAAAGCAGTTGATGGTGATCTCTGATGGAGGCCACCAAATCCCTCCAGCTGTCTCTTTCCCAATTAACCAAATCTGACTTTCCTTTGGTAGGATTGATTTCAATGGCATTCAGTGCTTCTGAGCTAGGTATTTTTTGGAAAATTGGCCTGACAGTCTTCAGAGAAGTCAACCTTGTAACTCTCATCTTAAATTTTTGCTCTCCAAAGCAAAAACTTTTTCTGAAATGGACAACTGGGGAGGCTGCTCAAGGAGCAGAATGAAGGGTTGCCTCAAAAAGCAATATTTAATTAGTACTGATTCAGTAACAGGATGGAAAACATGGTGCATGGTGGAACTTGGATGGAACAAAAGCTGTGCAAACATTTCCCTTGACCAAGTTAGTCTCAATTTCTTGTGACACTTAATTCCTCATAATCTTGGATCATATGACTAATGTCTGTCTCAGAGCATGGCTGAATTAAATCGTTCAGGATTACCTGTTCAGCAGACTCTCTGCTCTGCAAGTCGGTACTTCAGTAGTAATTTGCTGGTTTTTTTCCTTTTCTTTTCTTTTTTTGACTGCTGATATAAAAATATAACTTTCTCTTATTATTTTAATCTTTGCTTTTCTTCCTGCATGGATCATTTATTTGTGAACTGGTTATTTCAGTAAGGGCTCAAAGGTAATTTCATGGTTTATAGAATTTATATCTGAGGGTTTAATGAGGAAAACATATTGTTTTCTAACACATGAAATAGAGAATCTTTCATTGTATTTTTATTTTCCTTCTCTAATATTACATGTATATCAAGTTCAAAGCCTTGAATACACCTAAGTATAAAATTATTCCTTTCCTACACATGGGAAATATGAATGTTTGCGACTCAAAAATCAACACACACAGACTTAGGAGGTGATTTCATTTTTAATGAATCTACATGATATAAATGAACTACTCTTCTGTTTGTGCACTGTGCTAGAGTATACATTGGAAAACACAATAACAGTATATTACTTTTCTGTGATTTAGGTTAGGAATTAATGCATTCAAATGAATTTAAGAGCCTTGGGTATAATTCATACAGGATGCAAGTCCCTCAGTAGACCTCTCATGAACATTATCAGATTCAATACAGTTTGCATGGTCAAACAGATTAATATTAGACCAACCCCCTCTTTCTGCCATTTATTAAACTCCAGAATCTCTTTGAATGGCTTTCTTATTATTCCGTGTGAGGAAAAAGAAGCAAAGACAAGGTTTTTGTTAGGTATATCAATTTGTTAAAATGTCCTGTTTTCAACTGAGTTTAGTTAGTGGTAGATCAGGTTGGAAGTAAGGCTGCAAAATACCAAATTTCCTTTTTTTCTTTTCTAGGCACATTTTCTGAAAGCTTTCACTTTAATCTAGTGCAGATGTCTCAGTGCCCTTTCACTCCACATCAGAGTCATTACACACTCTCTGGATGGCGTTTGTTGTATGGCTCCTGCCTTCGATTAACAATTGTGGAAACTGGAGGATGCTCTCAGCGTCTGTTTGATCTTTTGATGGATCAACACCTTTGCTGGGCTGCCTCCTGAAGTACTTAAAATATATCTGACTCCCTCTTTCTGATATTTTAGCAATTTTACATCCTGTGTTAATTATACCATAAAGCGTAAAATCTATTAGAAATTTTCAAAAAGTGTCATGCTTTAGAAGGCTTTTGAGCACTCGGGACTGATTCTGGTGTGATGAAAACATCCTTTAAAACAGCTTCTAAGTTCTGAGATACAGCAGGAACTAATTCTGCTTCCTTGCAGTGAAGGTTTGAAAGGATTGTGCTCTTAAGTACAAAAAACCTATAAAACGTGTCCAATACTTTGAGCCATCTCTCAGGGCGGCTTAAATACAGATTTTTATGCTGGAAGGGAGTAAGTATTGTAGTAAGTACTGTGCAACAGTAATGCCCTTGTGTTGCTGATTTATCAAAAGGTCATTGGAGCATCTGAAGTTCTATGAAAGTGAGTGTTGTGTATGCTGGCATTGATGTCTCTGGGTGTCCTCTGTCATTGTTTGCCGTGTTACCCTTCAAGTATTCTTACTGTAGCAGAGATAAGTAAAGCCCCCAGGAAACTGCTTGTGCTACATTGCCAGGGAAATCAGGCCAGGAACAGGCACATGGGCTATGGCAAGTTATTCAGTCTCAGATAAGTAGGCTTATGGATGTGTGACATGGAGTAGGCGATTGACTTTGCCCATGACAAGTTCAGCCTGGTTTACAAGGCTTAAAGTTCCCCCAAATGCCACGGGATTGACAGGTATAGCTCTCCACTGACTGTGCCCAAGTTTTGAAATCACAAACACACTCCTCTATTGCTGTGCTTTTTGCTTTTTTAACCTCCAATTAGTCTGTGTAATAAAACTCTACAAATACAAACATCTCTTTGGTTGCTTTGGTGACAATTTCACTGTGTGAAAATGAGCACTTTGCTGTTCCATTTCATATATTCTTTATAAACAAAATTGCAGAATTGTTTATTAAAATTTTTGCTGTGGAAAGCAGAAATAACAATGTATGGCACATTTCCTGAGAGAACCAAAGAAAACATTCCAGAACTTAATTTCTTGAAATGCTGTTGAATAGTGAACAAACATATATCTATGCCCGTGTTTTGTCTTTAAATGTAGTTACAGTCCTTGTGTCTTGCTGGTTAGGAAGCATTTATATCATGACAGCATGGAAAGAGTCCAAGGACAAGTTAAGGCCAGCAGTAAGAGCAAGGATCTTAAAAGCTGGAGGTCATTCTCATTGCTATTGTTTTGTTTTTGCATGAGAGGAGGGCTCTGCAGGTTTTCAAGCCATCCCAGAAGCCCAGAGATCAGAACGTGTTTCCATTTCTTCTTGTTGCTGGATGTGATTGATCACCCCAAGAGGGAAAAAGGAACAGTAGATGTACAGTGCTCATCCTGGGAAACTCTAGAAGGCTCTGTGCTGTGTGGGAGATGTATTCTTCTCAGAGGGCTTCTTGTTTGATTGGGTTTTGGGTTTTTTTCAGGATTGCAGCCTCTTGCTTATGGAGCTTTCATGATGATTTAGTGCTTATAAGACATCACTGAATATCAAGGAAGCCTTAATAAATCTGAATTGGTCTCAGTGTGGATGGAAATGAAGATGTTTTTATTTCGTGTTGGGATGATAGAATGAATTATATCAGAAATCTGACTCCTAGAAGAACTGGGAATTCAGTGGAAGAATACAGCAGCCAGGAAAGCACACTGAGCTCCACAGAAGGTTTTTGCTGAGAAAGAGCAGCACTGGTGGTGTGTTATGTTAATGTTTGGAAGATGTACCAGTGCTACTGCCAGGGCACAGCAGGAGCAGGGAGGGTGAGCCCAAAGCCAAGGGCTCCAGGGCTCAGCAGTGCAGTGATTCCTGGACAGGGTGGGGATAATGAGTTGCCTGAACAGTCCCAGAAAAGGGAAGAGGGTGCCTCAGGTCACCCAGGTAACAGCAGCGGGATGTGGGGCCAGAGACAGGGCTGGAGATGAGGCCTCAGCAGAGGTACAAGGACCATCCAGAAGACAGGACTCGAGGCAGGTACACCTGGGATAGGGCTCAGGCAAGGGCAGAGGGGCCAAAACATCAGGAGTGTGGATGGAGCTCCGGGAGCACAGACAAGAGGGTGCATTTGGGGAGTTTACAGGGGAGACTGCAGCTTTCAGGGTGCTGAACTCTTTGGCAGCAAGATCTCTCATCAGTGATCTGGGATGAGAAAAAGAAGTTTCCAATGAAAAGTAACTGAGATTTCAAGCTTCACAGCAGGGATAAATTCTGATATACTCACTTGCCTTTAAGAGAACCTCATTCTAGTTAGTCCCTCTGATTTCAGAATAATACTTCTGTCTGTAGTCTCAGTTGTGGTACTTTGACATGTATCACCACGTTTTTATGGGAAAATCATTTGTTTTTATTGTAACTTTTAAATTTTATTTTTCATTAAACCCGTTTTATTGACTTCAGAGACGGATTTTAGCTATAGCAGTGTAAATCCAGAGGAAGTGAATTTATGCTGTTTTATACCAGTAAGCATAATCTGACACACACTTAAAAAAAAAAAGTTGAAATTGTATAGTCAGCAGTCAAAGCTTCTTGTTAGAAAATTCTCGATCTGTAAGAGTGCTATTGATAAAGGAGCTAAAAACCTCAAAATTGATTTATTTGTTATCAGCTCAATACAGTTTGTCTGAACACTGAACTTGCTTTTTTGTTCTTCCATGTGATAAATGTATTTGCCTATGTTGTAAAATCTAAGCTGAGATAAGCTTCTGTACAAGCTGAGTATAGGACTGGAAACCAGGATTTCCAGAATTTTACCTCTTGCTTCTGTCAGGAAATGAAGTTGTGACCTTAAGTGACCTCTTAGGTCTCCTTTGTAAGGAAAGGTGAATTCCCTTTGCAGTTTATTTAGAAGTCACTGGGAATTGAGCATCTTATGAGATACGATCTTTTCAGGATTGATATATTTTGTTTCTGCAATTGTAAATTGAGAAAAATATAGTCTTCTGGACAGTCTAGTTATGCCAGACCCTGAGTCCTTAGTACAGGCTGTGTAGCTGCAATGAACTGCCTACTCCAGGCATGCAAATTGGGAATTAATGAGGACTGGAAGTTTGGAGTATTTCAGGCTTTATGGTTTTTCCTTTTTGCTGAATTTTATAGTTACTTGAATTACTTGTTTTGTTACACTTAATTTATCATTTTAATTTCAGGGAATGTTTTGACAGTAAATGTTTGTAAAGCAGCTAAATGTATTTT
Source organism: Falcunculus frontatus (assembly GCA_013398115.1). Taxonomy (NCBI): domain Eukaryota; kingdom Metazoa; phylum Chordata; class Aves; order Passeriformes; genus Falcunculus; species Falcunculus frontatus. The sequence continues at coordinate 3,491,090 of VZRV01004347.1, read as the reverse complement.
TATTGGAAAAGCTAAAGAAGTGCAAGTGGCATTCTTATTTTCCTTTTAGTTCTATGGTATTAAAGAGACTGAAAAGTGTAGTTTGGTCTTTGCACAGAGTGTACATGTTCTTTGCCTACTGTGTTTATTCTTCCTGTGATGTAGTTTAGGGTTTTTCCTTCCTTGCATTATTTCCTGCCTGTGCCTCAGAAGGAGTAAGAATTCAAGAATACAGCAGGGCTGAAGGGTGGGCACCTGTTTATGACCACAGATTACTTGTTTGAAGTCTTATCAGTTGTAACATTTAACAGTGCAAGGCCTTGGCTTTCCCCCCCTTGTTTTTAAAGCAATGCTTTAAAAGATGAGTTGTGCTTTATTTATTTTTTAAAATTATATGATCTACTTTTTGCACATAATAGCATTCACTTAGTTTATACTGTAAGTGACCTAGTTTGCATTTTCTTTCAACTCTATAAATTACCCTATTTTTTTCTGCTGGTATTGAGGTTTCCTACTAGTCCTGAAAAATTAGGTTTTAATTTTTTTCTCCCTTCTAGCCAAATAAACATAAAGCAGGATGAGAAGACGGGATTCGTGAGTGGATTTATGGCTTCTTGGAGGCAGGTTTTATTCCTCTGTGTGCTACTTCTTTAGCTTTTGATGAAGTTATTTCATTCATCTCTGCCATGACTTTGCTACTTTTGAAATGCCTGATGTGCATAGATCGTTCTTGCACAGATGCTCTGCCTGGATTTCTTCAAGCAAGTAACTAGATAAATGAGAAATATTTTGTAAATGCAGTAGGTGTATGTAATTTGCCATATTCCCAATGATAACTGAGTAGTGAAGAGCAGGCTTGACTTCAGTCCACTTTTACCCTAAGTTTCTTTGAATGGGTAAAATGCCCAAACTATAAATTTCTGCATGCTCTGATCAGGATTATGATTTCTGAGTTAAAATTGCCTGACCGTAATCCTTGTCATTGCTCCTGCTATGGCTTCAGCACACAGTTCAGGTGCTGGAAAGGAAGTTTGTATGTTTGTGGACTACTGGTCTTAAAAGCAGGAAACCAATTTTATATCCTTTACATGATAGATATTGAATCGATAAAGCATCAACCCAAGGTTACACTTGATGTCTCCAGTGAGAAGACAATAAATCATGTTATGTGCATACAGGTATATTGACTCAATTTCTTTGGGCTGCCTATGCAAAACTGAAGGTGATTGAAACTAAACCATTAGAATAAAAGTCTTATAATGGCATGTATAAGCCATTTAATCCACTTCTTATGATTTGAAATTTTAGTGTTAAAAATATAAGTAAAACATTCAAATCCAATTGAAAATCCATCAGGTCCTATGCCCTGTCTCACATAATGGTCAGTGGCAGATGGCTAAAGAGGGAGAATAACAGAACATGTGCAGAATGATTTCTCCCTTGTACCCTTCTGGTCTTCAGCAATTAACAGTTTGGGTACTTTTGTAGGTGGACATGTAAAGAATTTAATATGCACCAGTAGACTCATCTTAAGTAAACTTGTTAGTTTTGATTTTCAACCTGTTTATAGTTTGGCTTTTCCAATGAAGTTTTGCACATATATATTGGGGAGAAAGAATCTGACTCATATTGGAATAGGTGGGTAAAGAAAACGGTCCATTTGTTATTTATGTCTTTGTCACTGAGTACTTTCTGAGGATAAAAAGCTTGATGGTTGTCACTCTTTCTATGTTTTGATTTGCTTGTGGTGAGAATGTGTAGGTCTGGCAATACAGAGTATTTTTATTTCTGTCTGGTGGCTTCAAAGAAGGACCATCTGAGAATGAAGATGGAGTTATTGATACAGCATGTCTATCAGTAATAGTGTATTTTTTTCCGTGAAATTTTCATATCTCGACACCAAAAGGTCATCAGTATGGATAACTAAATTGAGTTGATTCAAGATGAAAGGTTGCTGCTGTATCGTTAACAACAAGCAGCTGAAGAAGGTTTTATAATGCTGCATTGCATTGCTGAGAATCATTTTGTTGTTGTTTTAATATTGGCTATCCTTTGTAGTAGCTGGACTCGGCCTGGCTGGACAGCAGTCTGCTCTATTGCAGGTATTGAAATACTGCTTGAAGAACCAGTTTTGCTTCTAATAGAGGTAAAAATATATGGAGGGTGGGGGTGTGGGTCAGAAAACCACTTTGAACCCTGTTTAGATAATGGAGCACGACAGTTTACATTTTCTTAACCACAAGACTGCCTTGACATCCAGCGTGTTCTCACACAGAGAATAAGGCAGAAGCCTTGCTCAGATGAATCTGGAAAGCATATGTGCAAGGAGAGACATTCCTTGGTTATCCCTGTGCCCCTCTGAAAGCCTGATTGCACCCTCACAGCTGGAATTTTTTCATGGACGTGTTCTGAAGGAAAAGGCACGTGTTTGAGCGTTATGTTTGCAGGGAGTTTTATGTCTGAACTGGAATGAAAATGATCCCTGCTTTCCTCTCCAAATGAGCGCAATGGTATTTTGTTCTGGCATTTTAAGTATCAAAGTATGATATTTTGTTAGAGTTTAATTTTCTGCAAAATCTTTCTTCTTTGTTACTGCACCACTCCAAAATACACTTTTTTTGCTATGTAGCCATTATTTATCATTCATTTGTATAACTACTCACTCTTTTCATGCAAGCCATTTCTGACTCATTTTGTTTAGATGCTCAGGTTAAGTTCTGAACAGAGAAGTTATGAACACCGTGCCTCACCACTCTGAGGAGAACACCGATTAAACACACCTTAGCTGTGAAATTCTGAGGTGTGTTTAGGTAGCCTCCTCTGGGTTTGCTCTGTGCTTTTGTCTCACATCAGGTGTAATGTTGTTATTCTAAATCAGTAGGGTTTGTAAATGGTTTTGGCTGTCATGTGCGGGTGCTGTGAACAATTTGAACTTCTCAAGTTGCTTTACTAACTTAATCTGTTAGAGTATACCTTGTATTGCTTACTGCTGTTTAACTGATCAGCTAGAGAAATTTTGGGATGAAAGAAAAATTTTTTCAAGCACTTTCTATCATATAATCCATGAAGACCTCTTACACTTTGTCTCTTGAACGTTCTAAATGATGGAGCACATCAGAACAGCAGAATCGGGGGGTTGTGTTTACCCCAACTGCCCCAAGTCCTGCTCTTCAGAATTGCTCTTTTCTTCCCACGTGGGCTTGTGTGGTGCCCATCAACTCCACATCTGGACCACAGCTGGTGGTTTAACAACAGTTACAAATGATTTTAAAGGGATGGGAAATTTTATTTAAAAAGAGTAATGGCTAAATATAATCTAAGTCAGAATTCATATAAAAAGTTACAAGTTGTGTAGGTAGATAGTAACATAATTATAAAAAAGCTATGCATAAATAAGATCCTTGGTATCACTGTATATTTAATTCATGTACTATAGTCATTCAGGGACTGTTCTTTGACTGTAAAATGTTACACATAGAGACTTGTAATTGAAAACTTTATGATATGATTTGTAGTTAGAGGAATAAAACTAAATTGCAATTTTTCCTAAATTGAATATGCCACTATCTTTTACATCTCAGCCTTTCTGACCTGGCCTTGCATGATGCTTCTTGACTTCCTGTCCTGCTGTCATTTTCCTTCATATTGGTCTGGCACTTAGTCTCACTGGAATCAATAAGGTTGCTCCCATGCAAGTGTTGAATAAATAATTGATTAAGGAGATACTACACTTGTCACATCTTTTCCTAGCAAAGGTAGCCAACATAACTGTTCTTTTAAAAACTTCTGTTCTTTCCTTTTACTGATTATCCCTCATGTCTTCCACTGAACAAGCAGTGGTATCTACCAGATAATCTCATTGATGTGAGCTGGAATCTTTGCTAAGCGGTGATATCACTCAGTGTGTACAACGACTGGGAGAAGTGGCTACTCTGCAACTGTGTAGCTCAAACCAAATGACTTTCTAGTATTTATCTCTGTTTCCCTTCTAAAAGCTTTAACCTGCTCAGTTTTAAAAGCTGGAATTCAGAATGGCAAAGCACGCTTGGGTATTGGTCACCAACCCTGCCTGCTGGGCTCATCAAATTCTAAATGAAATATTTACATAATTTGGTCCTACACAAAGCCAGATAGAAAATGGCAGATAAATTGCTGTCTATTGACATGAATAGTCCCAGTGAAGTTTGCTTGACTGCTTGGCTGGGTTTTGTGTATTTAGAATTGCAGTAAAAGTAGAAACATTTCTTGACAGCCGTTGTGTATTGTGACATCTGAAATTGAAACAGGCACTTCTAAATCTTCTGCACATCTCCTCAACTCAAAGGTTTATTATAGCTCCTACTATGTTATGGTGGTATTAAACTACAGTGAACTTTCTGTAATGGGAATGCACTTACACTGAAGACAGATGTAGGATTTCTGTAGGAGATGGAAAATAAGATATCCCAGGCAAATAAATACCTGATGACTGTGCCCATTGCAGTCACTCTACCAGTGTGATTAACCTTTTTATCTTCAATTACATTCCTAAGTGATACAATTTGTTCCAGTAAAATAGTGTGCAGATCCAGTCTTGTTCAATATTTTCCACAAATACATTGACTTGCTGTTTTGGTTTATGAAATCCTTTCTATTGTTGTGGTTCAGTGACAAGAGAGATGAGGTAATTACAGAGCAGTTCGCCCACTGGTTTCTCTCCAGTGCATAGCTGTAGTCAATGCTGTTAGACCACTCATATACCCAATTGTCAACAAAACTAAGGAATAAAGGCTCAAATATCTTCACCAGAAATTACGTTGGTGCTGCAGAAGTTACAACGTGCATTTTATGTCATCCTACATGTTGCTACGTTTGTTTTGAAGTAATGTTTCATTATTGCTATTGTATGATTAAATATTGAGAGTATTGCTTTTCCAATTGTTCTACTCCAGTATTTAATGAGTGCAATTAAATGGAAAAATTGCCTTTTTAACTGATGGTAGTCTATTAATGTCTCTGTCTGTTCAGAAAAGAAAAGAAGTGAATTATTAGAATGACAAATGAGTCAAAGTTACCACGGTGATGGAGAGGTGCGATTCCCCTCCACATAATCTTCAATTAGTGATCTTTGTAAGAGGATGTTTTTCAAAAGGGTAATAGAGAAGTAATGAGATCAGAAGGAGGTCAAACCCAGCCTTCTTCGTCTGGCAGTTTGATTAATTTATTTCTCCTTCTTGCAGATTGCTGTAAGGGGCTTTTGGCACCCAGTGTTTTCCATGGGACTCTCGTCGAAGTGACTGCTTATGAGAGTCTTTGTGTATCCAAGAATGTTCATCTGCTTGAAACTGAAGGCTTTTGAATGGTTCAAATTTTTTCTTTAGTATAAGCATTCACTGATAGTTCTGAAAAGGAAGTTTTTTGAGAAGAAACAATCCTTGACTCTCCCATGTGTATTGTTATAAGGCAAAGTACTCGGACCTAGGACTGGGATGCAAAGCAGCTTCCATCTCCTTTAGGGGGATGATAGTTAAGTCGAAGGAGATGGAGGGAAAGAAGGACCTGAGAGCATAAAGTTGCAGTGAAGTTCCTTTCCCCACAATTTCTTGAGCAGTCCCACAATACCTTCATGAATGCAGCCTGTAGCACTTCTGCATCCTTCAGGTGTTCCCTCCTGCCCCTTCTCATTCTTACCATGTACGTAGAAAGTTTTGTTTCAAAGCGCAATGAGCAGTTTTCTGATGGTGATCATAAACCTGACTGGCTGTGACCCTATGCAGTGTGTTAAGCCTGTGCTATGGGTACACTTACGTCCATGTTTAGTTTATTCTCAGTAGTAATTCACTTTTAAGATGTTCTAAGTAGTTTTCCTGCAAAACTGAAATGCCAGTAGCATTTCCTCAACAGTTTCCTCAGGTTTACGTATTTGTGCACTGATCAGTTTTGCTCTCCTGATAGTTGAATGTATTACTGTGGTTTCAATTTTGACATAAATTCAGTCATTCTATGCAAAGTAGCATGTCAGTAGAGGAGCAGTAGATGTTAATTTAATATGACATTCTCTTGCTAGCACATGGGACATTAGCAGTTGCAGGATATCCAAGATTACCTAAGTCTAGGTTACCGCAGCTTAAGATCAAGATACTCATGCAGCTTTTATTTTTGGCTTTGGTAAGGGCAACATTAATGTTGAGTTTTCTTACTTTCTCATGAAGTCTTTGCAACAGTCATTTAACAGAAGTGCAGAAGTATTATTATTATTATTACATTTAAAATATTTCACCAATAAAAAGAGATATTTTGGATTAAATAGATCATAAAATGTTTTTATTGTACTGATGATCACAGAATCGTAGAATGGTTTGGGTTGGGACTTTAGGACCATCTAAAAGGTTAAATACCAAAGATTATTCTAATTGCATTTATAATCACAGGTCACAGGTGCAAAACAATTTTATGTATTTCCCCTCTGTTTAGGTGCTGTCCATTTGGGGGGAATTTATACATGCACACATATACTTATGTGTATAGACAAACATGTCTCCAACTTATCAAAGTTCTCTCAGAACAGAAAAAGTAAAATTAGATTTTTGTAAGCTGGAGCGATGTGCATGTTCTTATTTTCAATGTGTGGTAGAGTAATCCTTCAATTTTATTTTTTAACAGTATTCTATAATATAAATAATCTAGTATTTTCTTCTGCAGACTGTTTAATTCAGACAGGTTGAAGTTGCCTCCAAAGATTGGCGTCAAATTGAGGAAACCATTCATGTAGTAAATAAGATAATTTGTTTCTGCCCAAAAAGATTAAAATATAGATTTTTTTTTTTTTTTTTTTTAGCCCATATGATTTAACACATACAGTTCCTGCTTCTCTATGATTCTGAGTGCATTTTGAAATTAAGCACTTCTACGTGGACTTCTGTTCTTCATTTTCTGCACTGCACTTTTAACTTGAATTTTGGGAATTTTAATTAATATAATCAGTAAAGATCTTTATATCTTTCCAAGATATTGTTGTTTATATAATTTCAAAATGTGATGGGAAACTGATGCTCCTAATGAAAGCAGAAATTGTAAAAACAAGTAGTAAGTCCAACAATTTGAGGGTTTTTTTTGTTTGTTCTGTTTTTGTTTTGGGTTTTTTTGTGATGTTGTTGAAATCCAACTAACATAACTTCTAGAGACTGATCAGTTCCTGAATGTGCAGGTTGTTCTGTTCTTATGTGATGTAAGTTTTCTGACAGAAAACCTGTTTCTCCAGACTGTCTGCCCACATAGTTTGTCCATAGCTATTAATTTCTGAGTTTTTTTAGCCTCAAGCATTGGCACTTTTATACTAAAAATCTGTGTGAGCAGAAATTTGTGCTGCAGAAGTGAAAACCAGAATATAACCATAGTGAAAAATCACACTCAGTCGAGCTGAAAGTTGAAATATCTCCTAGAAAATTTCCGTGTTAGAAATATCAAACCAGTTGTTAAATAAATGCAAACAACAGATGAGCTTTTTCTGACACTCAAAGAAGATCAAGTGAGAGACGCCAATCTTGGTTCCTCCTTTTCCCCTCCACCTTTTTAGTGGGATTCACACTGTTGTGGCAAATCCACTTAGATTTTTGCAAAAGAAATATTTCTGAACCTAATACCTGAAATCAGAACTCTACTCTTAATTATTTAGTTAGTTGACACTAGATTGTCCTGAAGTTGTATAAAACACTCTAAACACTCTCATTCCTTACTGTATATTACTTTGGTAGTTTTGAGTGACAAAACCATTTAGACACTGTGGCTGTTACCATATCATGGTTTGAAAGGTGAAACAGAACATGATCATCTTTTTAATAGGAACACTATGTGATTCATAGGTGGTGAATATTTCATGCACTTTGCATTTGCCTTTGTGCAGGAGGGTAAATGGAAAGTAAATCCATGTGTACTTTAGACAGTAAAAAGGCATTACTTTGTTACATCATATAAACATGTAGATTTGATTCTCTCTTTACTCATGCTGTAAAAAGAAAGTTTTAAAGTGTTTAGCCATACCTGAAAATGTAAATGCCCGAGCCTAATGTAATGCTGAAGAAAAATTAAGACAAATGATACTGCATCCTTGCCACAAACTGCAGCTTGTACAAAATTCACTTTAGTTATTATACTGTGAATACGTGTGCTAAACCTCCTCTGTGTATGCACAATTTATGTTGAATGCAACATGAATCATTTTAATAGACCAAGCAAAAAGTCCCCAAAGTCAATTTTCAAATTATGAACCTTGGAACAGAATATAGCAACAATGAACAACAAATAGTTCAGATTTTACGCTGAACTACAAATGAACCATTAAAGGTACAGTATACTCATTCAGAAAAAACCAGTTTCTCCGTATCATCACAGTGGCTAAAAAGCAGAACAAGAGTATTTCTTAAAGGTCAGTTCTAAATTTTCTCTTTTTCTGTACCTTATTAAAAGGGACATTCATGAGAGCTGATGCCATGAAGATTTTAACGCCTCTTGTGAGACTTGGATGATTCTGGTTGTTCTGGTTAGATTCTGTCTCTGATCTGCCATGTAACCTTGAGAAAGGCTGATTTCAATGCTTTAAAATTCAGGAATCCGTTCAGATTTACTGCTTATAAAATAGCCTGGCTTCAGATAGGTCATTTCAGTGGAAAACCTTTTGACTTCCTGATTTTAGCTGTTCAGTGTTACCAGGACACAGCAAAAGTGGTAGCAGAGGAGCACAGGACTTTTAAAGGTTGGTAAGGAATTAAAATTCAACAGAAAGAAAGAAAGAGTATCTGAATGTCATCTAAAACTTACAAGAGTTAAAAAGCGTATAAATGGTGGCTCATTGCCTCTTCTACTTCATTGATGGCATTTTTCATTGCTGGATACTTTAATTTATGAAATAATGATGGCTTTAGTTGATTAAATGGATGCTGTTGATTTTTTAAAACAAAATCCAGTATTTTTGGAGCCTTTTCATTTTTTTTTAACTTGTCTCTGTCCTCCTAAAATTGCCTACTTAATCAAAGTTTTATAAATATAAACCTCTGGTTATTTTCTTGGCACATGCTTTTGCATGGGCCTGAGAGAATTAGTGAGTCATGCCTCGAAATGCTCTGTGGAACCTTGTGCAATTCAGTGTTCTTTAACTGGTCAAATTTGCTGTTTAGTTTGGAGAAGACAGAAGAAAGTAAAAAGACTAAAAAATTGTGCTGAATGGTGTCATGGGAGGGGAGAAAAGGCCTATTCAGTTAACTTTGTCAGGCATTTAGTTAAAAATAGAAATTGGCAGTGATCATGGACTTTTCCAGATAGAAGTACATGAGAAAAATAATCTAACTCCAAAGTTCACAGCCATTGTGTCACGGTCAGTTCTACAAATGTTCTGTAAGGTACATCATGGATATGAAAACTGTTCCTGAAAATGCTGCAAGAACTGTAGGATTCTGTAAACTATTTAACATAGTCTGTGGAGCACAGCATAAGAACCATGGGTTTCCCGTGAAAACCTGCATGGTTCTGACTGCTTTTAGCTTTAGATGGTATAAAATGATTTATAAAATCTATTATTGAAGTGTAGAAGGTTGCTTCATTGAAAATTAGCTTCCTTCGTTAATTCGTAGAGAGAGAATTTGCCTTTGCATTTTGACTGAGTCTTCGTAAGTCACTTTTTGATACTTGCATCATTTAAGATGCTATTTTAAGCATCTCTGAAAACTGCTGTAAGTTTTTGGAAGTTAACATTTCTTCCAGAGCGAAAGGTAAAATCCGGTCTAGATTTCATTGAAAAATTCATTTATTTGTGTATTTCTTAAAAGTTGCAAGCCTACCATTAGAAAAGCAAAAAAAAAATCCAAAAAGGCAAGCCTTCATTTCTACTTTAGTATTTTATTTTTCAGTCTGGTAGGAGAGCACAACAGGTTGCCATGGATCAAATTACATCTAAATGGAGCTTGATATATTTTGGTAGGACTGGGTTCCAGCTCCTTATATTTACACTACTGCAGGTTATTGGTGAATGTTTATAGCTCTGCAAATGATGGTGTTTTTAAATGATCTCAAAACTTACTCTCTGTTTTGACTGGGTGCTGTCACTGCTTGGTCCTAACCTGCAGTTACTGAGACCCAAACCAAGGACATCATAGGGTGAGGCAGTCGCTGTTGGGGGCCTAAAACCTGACTTTGAATTATTTCAGGGCTTTTAGTCAGGATTCTTTAGGAAATAGATGTGATAAATTGTCTGCATTTGATACACGAATTTCGCACAAAATTTGCCTCTTTGGTTTTTAAAAAAATTTAAAAAATTTATTAGCCCCTGTGAAAATATCAAGTGAGTATAAGCAGCCACCATAAATGAGAAACATATTCCTCAGAAGTTGATAATGTTTCCTCCTTTCCTTGGCTCTTTTGTATTTGTAATACTTCACCATACTTGAACCTGAAATCCAGAATATTGTCATCTATAAGCAAAAATCTTTTTCATATTACAAAGAAGATAATCCAGTATCCCATGGTCTTGCAGGTCAGAACATTATTATTAGAGTCAGAACAGAATTTTATGCAGATGAAGAAAAAAGTTTCCCATCTACTAATCCGGAGATCTCCAAACTCAACTAATTTTATGGTGTCAAGGCAAGGAATATGTTTTGGTGTTTCTGTTTTGACTTCTTGCCTCCCATTCAGGTTACTGATTGTCAGTGACCCACAGAGGTCTAACCAAGGTAGCTACAATATCACATCGTGCACTCTACTGAATTCTAGGAGACAGCCTGAGCATCACAGAATGTGAAATTTATGCTGGTAAAGAGGGAGTGTGGATCAGCAACCCATTGATTTTAGCCAAAAAATCAGATCAGCAGTAAGATCAGAGAAGGAGCCCTGTGGTTTCATCCAGACTCTGATCCACTTCGTCATTCTACTCCCCAATGCATGAGAACCCCTCCGACTGCTGGAGAGATGAGGAAACAGATTTACTACAAAAAGCAATGACAAAAAAAGTTGAAAATCCTCTCTTTTCTTTTTCCTTTGGATTATGAGATGTAAAGCTTATGAAAATGATGTGTGGGTATGGAAAGATCTTATTTATATTCCACAAGAGTAACAGTTATTCCAATATAATGGCAGCTCTCCTTTATTCCTCAGCATCATGCATTTTCTTCATTTTGTGATATATTATATGGCTTTTTGGTGTAACTACACTTTTAGATCTTATTGAATAGAATTTATGTGTTGCCTTATGGAAAACTTGTTTCATAATTCATTAATTATTTACTATTACTTGACCTTACAGTACATGAAAAAACCTATCCCATAACTGTAATTTCAATTCTCTCTAGTGTGAAATCAATCACATTCCACATCTTTTATATTATTTAAAATGTGAATGATGAAATTTTCCTGTGGATTTCTCCCGAGTTACCGAGGACTTTCAAACCTCAGTGTATGGGAAATGTACAGGCTGTCCCCTGCAGACCTGGGCCAAGTCCTGATTGCATTGCAAATGCTGCAAACCCATTTGCAGTGGATGAGCTGTCCCTTTTTGTCAGTGGAACTGGGGCTGGTAAAGACCAGGACTATTTTATAAAAATCTACTTCCCAGGATTTCTGTTTGCTTTGTGTACAAGTAATATTTAGATAAGGACATAGCTTTTAACTTGTATTTCCTCCCTATCCCTACAACCCAAATTGTGCCAGTAATGTTACTGAACAAGCCTGATATGTGCAGTTTCCAGGGCTGGGGGGAACTCCTGGGCAGCTGGATAATGCCAAGTCCACTTCTGATATTTGTGTACCCTGTGCTGTGTGAGGAAGGTGATGAGTGTTGTGTTTGTTTTTACAGTTCAGGGATAATTGGGGAATGCTGTGGGAAGCAGCCTGGTGCACCCGAGAAAGTGATGGAAGTACTGTTAGTTATACTGAGATATATTATCTGATTTCTTTTGACAGTAATTTCAGAAAATACATGAGTAGATAAAAGGAGAAATCAGTAGTGCACTTGAGATTTGGAGGTTACTTTTTTCCTGAAAATCTGCAAGAGAAGTATTATCAGAAACAAGAATTTTAAAAATCTATTTTAAGCAGGAGATACATTTGTGGAACAAATTGCACTTATACCTCAGCCTGCATGAGCACAGAAGAATAAGATTTTTGTCCTTGACAAAAAAAATTTCACCTCTTATTATTTCATTTTCCTTTTGCCTGCATATATGCCCATAGTTTTTTGCTCTACGAGACAGTTTATCAACAAAATATGTCTTTTCTCCATTTTTCCTTCAGTAGTTAAATGCCAAATGTTCTAAGTTCTAAAACATGTCCAGATTGCCAGATTGTATCTTGTGCAAACCCTGACTACTTTAGAAACATATATATAATCATATTAGGCAAAAGCCATTCCAGCTATTCACGTATATGCTTTTATGAACCTCAGCTGTAATTGACAGGATTTAATTTTACTAAAGTAACAAAGGCTTTGTAAGTATCAGTTTTCCTGATACCTGAGCATAGTTAGGAAAAAATTCAGAGTGCATGTAATATTACACAAGGAAATAAAGTTAATTTTCTTGAAATATATGGTAGGGTATATAAACGGACTTCGGGAAAAAATAGTAGAATGAAAAGTCTAATGCTATTTTCCTAAGCCACATTTGCTAAATGCAGACTTTTGCAAGGTCAGCAGTTATACTGGAGTTGAGGAGAAATGGCTTCAGTGGCTTTAACTTTACCAGTGCCCTTGATGAGGTGCAGAGTTGTCAGTATTCTCGTAAAATTCCTCAGTGATGGCTTCTTCTGTTCTCTTTATTTCCTTAAGTGAACATCTGTCTAATTGTTCACCTCCATTGCTTTAGTGCTTTCCTCATGCTTTCTCTGTTTCCAGACAATAAACTTTATTTTCTTCATAAGAATTCAGTCTACGCAAGGGTATTAGGCAGCTTGTTTGCACCTTTTAATTTCTGGAAGTTTTCCAGAAGGGCTTTTTGCTGTAGTTCCAATGGGTTCATCAGTGAATCATGTAACATAATGCAGCATTGTGTTTGGGTTTTTATCCGTTACCTTCTGTTTATAAACATCTGCTTGGAAATTTTCTTTTTGAATTTTTTTTTTAATATGTTTTACATTTTTGCATGTGGCATATGGGTAGGATATACAGTGCCTGCTATTTTTTCAGGTGTTCAGGTAGGTACAGACAGTATTTACCTTAACATTTGGGAAAAGCCTTAACTACTTGCTTAAACCCCAAAATTTTAAGGTAGAATATGTTCTGGTTATTTAGCTATGTAACAATACTTGTTAAATTAAAAGCAATTTAATAATTGAATGACTACATTAAACCTTGGTATTAACACTTATGGTTGCAGGATTGCAGAAGGTACCTAAAAAGTCTCTCTGTCCAGTAGAGAGAGTATTGCTCACAAACTTAGCATGCTGCTTCTCTGCTGTTCAGTTCTTTGTGTTCAGGTTTTTTTCTTCCTTTACAAAGGGGAAAGGCACTGGTGGTGGTTGGTTTTGTTTTGTTTTGTTTGTTTTAGGTTTTTTTTTTTTTAAATTGTTTTTTCCCTCTTCCTCTCATCTGTAAAGCGTTTGTATCAGCCTCACATACCTATTCTTCAGGCAAATATTTAAAGTTGGAAGTAGGTGGTTGTTATGCTTTTCCTGCTGCTTTATTTGCTGTCATGGCACCACTTCCTTGATTTTTATGTACGAATGCCTGTGCAAATATAATTTTTAAGGCATATTCTTCATCCTTCTGACCATATTGTTCATACATAGGTGGTATTTAGGAAACAAGTGTTTTAGTATGTTTAATGATGAGAGACTCTCCCTTTATATTGCTGCATGAGACAATTATTTTCTGGAGTACTTTTATTATCTTGAGATCAAAATTTTATCAGAAAATTAGTGTATATTTAGCAAATGAAAATTTCAAAGCTTTTCATGTTTCTGGTGCTTAAAAATAAGACACTTGATTGTGAACCTTTTTCACATTTACACTAAAGCCATTTTAAACTTTCTTAATTATTAGAACAATGGGACATGGCCTTCTGACCCCTCCTGTCTGAGGCTGCTCCATTGTGCATCTATAAAATACACGGTCTGGACTTTGATCTCAGCTTTTCTGACAACCTTGGAATTACCTTATGTATTTAATGATATGTTTGGTTTTATATCCGTGATTCTTGAGATGGGCCACATTTTCACACAAATTTAATTTCAGCCTTTATTTTGTTCATATTTTCTTTGTCACACCATATTTCTTTAGAAAGAAAGTAGAGAAAAGCTTCCTCCTTTTGTAACCACAGATCAGGTGCCAGAAGGGCAGTTTTCCATATTCTGGTACTGATATTTTCCTGTGCATGCAGAAAGACTTCATATTTTTGTTCAAGTCTATATTGTGTATATTGAGTGTATATTAAGAAGCTGATCCTGCCAACCCTTGTACGAGAAATCTTTACTAATGTGATTCAGTCCTTTTATTTCACTTTCTAAAATTACGTGGATATCAATGTGACCATTTTCAATGCATCTCTTAGCTTGTGAATGTGAACAGCTGGGGAAACAAAAGAGTTTGTGTATGTGTTTATTTTTTCGAGGATACTGTTCTGTAAGTTATCAATGTTATATTGTTTAAATCTAGGAGATTGTAACCATGAACTGCCAATTAAAATGGCTTAAATAGTGAATTATTCAGTTCTTTCAATTCTTGTCTCATATATTTATTTCTACTTATGTTGAAGCATCCTGAAATTATTAATGAGTACAGAAGTGATGACTTTTAACCATATTGATATTTTAATTTTCCTAATATTAAGAGGGAGGGGAAAGAACTGTACCTTAAATCTCTTGGCAAGCTTTGACATCCTCCCAAGTAACTGCAATGCATTTGTAAACCTGCAGACGTCACTATTCTGCCAATTAATTGTGCTGCACGAGCTGTTCCCCTGCGCTCTGACCACACTGAAAATGTACACTGCTCCCATCTCGCAATTACAGCACTTGGTTTTTAATCTTGAAACAATTTCATCAGATTTATTTTAATATTGTTCCTTCATTTTCAACGTTCCACTAAAGGAAAGAGTATGCTTTCCTTTTTAACTTGTAGGAGCCGTTTCCTAAGAGTTGTCTCTAATTATTAGTTATTGTTGTTTCAATACAGATTTATGAACTACTTATTTTATGTCATATAACATACCATTTTTAAGCAGCATTTTTCAATCTGAACACAGCTTCCAGGAGGGCAAGCTGCCCAGAACATCAGTGATCTCACAGTTATTACTTTGTGTCATATATAATCTTGTTTTTTCCTGCAACAAATAAATCTTTGGGCCTCCCTGCAAAAAACATTTGTGGTTACAGTATAATAAAAATAAACCGTTTGTCGTGACTGCAGCTGACATTTATCAGCCTATTTGTGGGTGCTCTTTCTCTCTCTGTATAATACGGAACATAATTTGTCACTTTGTAAATACATTCCAGCCTAAATCCCTGCCAGCATCTGTTAGTGTTTGAAGGATTAATGCACTGCACAGTGCATGTCTGCACTTTCAGGCAACAATGTAGCTTATGGTTATGGATCATGAGAGAACAGGGAAAAAGGGTTCATTTTGTATTTACTTAAACATTGTTGCCCTTTTGACCATCATGCTTTTCTCGTCTTGTTTGTCATTTGGAGTGGGGATGCTGCCTTCCCTTCCCTTTCCTCTGTGACAACAGCATGTGAAATCCTGCTCTAAGTTTTGTACACCCCTGTATGTGGAGCTGCACATAGAAGATAACACCTCTTTAATTTTATGGATAATTAACAACTGTAATAATGTATTGCAGTAGAGATGTTACCGGTTTGGTCCATTTAGAAATTCTCTTTTTTCCCCCAGCCTCTGCCATTTCCAGCAAATCCATTGCCCTGTTGCCTCCTACATTGCTTCCTTCTCAGCAACCCATAAACTGGGTTTATTTATTCTTAAAGACTTCAAATAGAGAGAGTTTTTAAAAGGAAAAAAAAGCCTGTAGCTTCTAAATTACCCCGATGCTGTTTGCCTTGTTGCTCTCTTTGAAAATGCATTCTGCTATCACTTCGAATCTTGCAGAATGAAAGGAATTGGAAGCATCTGAATAGGAGGCTTTCCACAGCTGAGATTCTGTTACACGTTCCCAGGCTCCCTTGATCATTCTCTAAACAAGGAGATATGTTTGTTAGAATAGTAAACCATACACATGATATAATATATTGCCAAGATTATTTGAGATTCCCCAAGATAAATTCGAATGAGCTTTACAGGAATGGGCGTTTGGAGACAGAAAGAAGTGATCTATATCCAGGGAAAGAAAAAAAAAATCCAGCTAAGAGTAGGCTCCCAAGTAAATGCCTACAGTTCATGTGCATTAAGAGCTAAAGAAATTCCTATTGGCAAAATCTACAGTAGATTTTTGTTTAAATACATGTAATTTCTTGTTATTGAAGCAAATGTGTCCTGTGTGCAATGGAATCATGTGCACTCAGGAAAAATCAGGGCATTTGGAGCCTACCAAATGAAGTATTCTGAAATTATAGTCCAGCAACTTTTGTATGTTTTTGTTCTCTCTGGTTAAGGAATAAATAATTTTTAAATCTCTTTAGGAGAATGACTTCTTTTGCTCTTTCTAAGCATGATTTAGGATTGCTGGGGCATAGTTTACTTCACTGAAGATACTAATTTCATAAAGAAATTCAGATGTTTTCCCTTTTTTCCTTTATAATTATCTTCAGAAGATATGAAAAGCCAAATTTACAGAGATACTGATCTAAGAGTTAACTAATGTAAAGATTACGAAATAACATTATTGCTTATTGTAGTGGTAAGTGGTATTTATTACAGAAGATTTATTAAAAAAGGATATTAAAATCTGAAAAATGAAGCAACCACAAAGAAATGAATGAGTGTATTTTACATTTCTTTTTATGTGCAGACATATGCTAATAGAAAGAGATAAAGTTCTAAAACTATTGGGAAATTTAAAATGGTGATTGCATGGGAAGTCAAACATACAAACTATTCCTGGAGGTTTGAGTCACATTTTTGTATTTGGATTTTAAATTATAGATAAATAATTTGGACAAAGGAAAAATACAGCTGTGAATAGTGATTTGTTTAAAGTGAGGACCAAATTCCAGGCTGGTATATGGCCTACTCAGAAACAGAACTCCTTCCTATCAGGCCGTCTTTATCACTTTTCCACATCTCTCACCTTCAGAATTTCAGGCTCATGTGTTGCTCTTACATTTACTCTCCATCTAAGGGAGGATCCAGACTTCTCTGCTGCTTTTATAAGCCAGCTGAGCCCAACATTAAATCTCCAGTTCAGGTGTTCATTCGAAGTTCTTGTGTGTGGGGACAATTGCAACTCCTAGACATTAATTTTGTAAGGACTACAACAGCTTGAGAGCTTCAGGTTTTTCTGAAGAGGCCTCTAAGTTGTAGCTGAGGCCAGAAGGAGAAACACTGTTCTGTGCCAAACATCCAAAATTGTTCTGGAGAAGGGATAGCGACAGAGATAACAATGGTACTAATAATCCATTATTCATGATAAAATGTTGGTCCAAGGGCGATCAGTAATCTGAATTTCCAGGCTCACACTGACCCATTAAATCTTGATCTGTCTGCTGTTCTCTTGACTTGGATGAAGGCAATGCCTGCAGGAATTCCATTTTTGTGAAGATCAGGAAGATCTAGTTACTTAAGCGGGAAGAACCAGGCTTTACAATAAGGTTTTGGGAGAGGTCGCACACAGCATCGGACTATGTTTGACAGGATTGAGCAAGAAGAGTGGAAAAATATACACCACTAAATTACAACCAAAATATGGGTAAAACAAACACATCAGAAAATAGTGAAACCAAGTATTACTAAATAAATTTTCTTTCTAATGAAAGAAAGGAAATCCTTTCATCTCTGAATTTCATGAAGAATCAAGCTAGTCTCAGCTATTTCCTTGTACATCTCATAGATGGGTTAGTAAAATGGTTGATATTTGGGAAATTGATTTGTGTTGTCTTGCATAAAGTTAGTGGAAATTTGAAGGTACTGCACAAATACTGCTGATATTGGAGGGGGGAAGAAGGGGAAGAGAACTAGAAAAATGAGTGTAAAAATGTTCCACCACAAGGACTTCTAATGAGCTTTATTGAGGTATACCAAAGGTAGCAGAAGAACACATTATTAAAGCATCTACCACAGGAGCTGGATTGCTCTTAAAGCAGTGGGATGCATCCATCCCCATCAGCTCCAGGGAGCTGCAGAGCATTCAGAGCACACACCCAGGTGAAGCTGCCATTGCATAAATACAGTTTTGCATGAAGTACCAAATGTTTACTACATTAGGGACAATAATACTTGCAGTCCTAATCCTGAGTGAAAGCCTTTTTCCCCATTAGGTACCCCCATAAATAGTGCATGGCACTGGCTATTGACTGTCATAAGCTATGTGTCAAATTGTCAGATGTGCTTCTAAAACATCCCCTGCTCCATCCTCAACATGGAAATATGAGTTTATTTGGGCATTGCTTGTCATATGCTGAGATTTGGTTATTTGTTTACCTATTTTCAGATGATTCCACAGATTTTTCATCAGCTTTGATGTAAAGTCCTTTTTTCCCTGAAGATTTTCTCTCTCAGACAGCATATCAGATCTATCTGCGTTCCAAGATTTTGTCATGAAGATTTTTTTGTATTAAATTAAACTGCTTTTTCCCAATTGATTGTACTTTCGGTTTCTCAAAGTCAGATATCCCTGTTGTTGTGCTAAGTATTCAGTTTTGAGTTAAGGACTTTTAAATATTGAAGATGTACACACACTATTTTCTGAGAATAAAATTATACAGTAAATTATGTGGTGTCCACTATGGTACATTTTAAGTAGGCCCTTACAAAATGACTTGTACTTACATAAGATACAAGGGCTACAGCATATTTATTAAGACTCTTCAACTCTGTATGAAACTGGAGCAGTCAGAAGTAATGGTGTCTGCTGAAAGATTCTTTATCATATGAATTTACTTTTAGTCATCTATTATTTATTTCAGCTATTTTATATGCCATTATAATAAATATTATGACAGAGAAAGCTTTTATGCTTCAACTTATTGTACTGCTCTTCACTTCCTTGCAATCCTTCAGGAAAATGTAGCTATGCTTTACCTATATTTAACGTAAATCATCACTTACATTTGAATGAAAAATTCACTATGAAAAAAGGCTCCTTCTTCAATACCAAGACACAAATGCACAATCATGTTTACTGCCAAACTACTCTACCATGCAGTGTTCATTTTTAAACAATTTTTAAGCTGTAAAGTGAATACATTGCATATAGTGAAATAGCTGGCTTTCTGGGGGTTTTCACTTTCATGTTACTTTCTGGCTCAATAAGCATTTTTCTAGCATGAGTGCAAAGTATAGCCAATTGCACTTAAACATTTTTAATATTTTTGCTCCAATAGGGAGCAGCTTACATACAAAACTGAACAAGCTGTTTTCTGGGGTTATGTAGAGTAATGAAACTTACCTGGAAATACTGATAAAAGGCTTTTAGAACTGGGTGTGAAACATGAAATACAAGATAAATTTTTTTCTTTGCACTTTTGAAAGTGTTGGGTTTAGAAGAGGACTTGTTTGGAACTGGAGATTGATCTGCCTTTGGCTGTTTCTTCAAAGGCACCACGCTGGACATCGTTAGCCTTGAAATGCTCATTGGGCTTCATGAAATACAAACATCCCCGTCTCAGACTCAAAACTCTCAGCTGGTTCTGGCTGACCTGGATTTCACAGGCTTCAGCAGGCAGCAGAAGTGTGTCCACCTCTTGTGTCTGTTCTTCTTTGGCCACTTTGCAGAGCTGCTCTGGGTCTAGTCCTGAAAGTGGTTTTGGATGTAGGTGGGACATTTGTCCTGGGTATCTGCAGGAAGGGCACCAGTTCATTTTGCACAGGCTTTCAATGGCACCATAGTTATGAGCTTGTGATTTAGAAAAGAGCTCTTTAAATTATTCTACACTCATTTTATTATCTACTTTCTCCTTAAATGATGTAATTGAAAATAAAGTAGTAGAGGGAACATTAATACCTTTTGTCAATTTAATTTTCAAAATTCTGGAGTTTCCTGCCTTAGTGTATTGATTTCACGATGGCAGTTTAAAGGCTGTCTCCTGTATTTGGGAAAGTGGCAAGTCTCATTTAAGATTTCACAACATAAAATGAGGCATAATTCAGTACTGAAAACATGTGAAGTGAAATAGTGAGAGACATCAGCATAATACAATTATGACACATTAGATCAGGATTTGCAGCATACCATTAACAATCAGCTCTGACTGCAGAGAACAATTACAGTTAAGATGCCTTTTAGCAAAAATGATTTTTGGTTTTATTTTTTATTAAAACCCCCAATGCTCTTGTATACATATCACAGTATGTGACACCTAGGCTTCTAGGGAAAGAGGGAAAACATTATAACAGAGGTAATTCTGAGCTACTGTAAGAAAACAAACGTAAAACCTTCTGCTTGTCATTTAATGGAGATAGTCTTACATTATTAAGAACACACCTTGCAAATATATTGCCTTATTCATAGGGTTTTTTAAAAAGATATTGTGATATAGAGGTAACAGTGGGAAAATTTGGAATACAAATGAGTTGATACTAAAGGTTTAGCGTTTCACAGTCTCAAACTGTAGTAGAAATTGGTGGTCTACAGAACACCTCTGTGGGGTGAGAGGTGCTGGTTGGGGAACTTGCCTAAGCTCATGGTACATTAATCTGATTTCTTCCCCAGTTGTGCTTGGAGAAAACACTCACACTTGGCTTCTTGAGTGCCTTCTGAAGCTGAGGTGGCAGGTTCTGAGTGCTTTGGATGTCCCACGCTACAGCTTTTCCTGTGAGGAAAAGAGTAAATGGGTGTGTCTGTGCTCGGTATGTGCCTTCTGTGCATTTGAAGGAAATACAGGCTGCAACCATAAGGATTTTAAAAAGCAAAAGTGGGGAGAAAGTTGAAAAAATATTATGATTTTTAAATTGCTGATTTTTACTTTGTCAACATATTAATCCCCAAATCCAGGCCAATCTGAGTCTGCTTAGCTTCTATTTCAGAAAGTATTTTGAAGGCTTCATTTTTTTTTTTTTTTTGGACTTGAAGTGCAGATGCCTCTTTTCTGTTCTTGGAATCAGTAGCAGAAGCCTAATGTGTGACACCAAGAGGAAAAGCACCACCTAAGTGATACCGTGTGGGCTTGAATCCTTGTTCCCAAGAGGACAGTAGCTGACAGCTCGAAGTCTAGTGTGTTGAACTACTTGATTATTAGGGATTTTTGTCCTCCTTATGTGCCTGTATTTGTAGCGTTCTTGTCCTTTTACCCTTGGGAGAGACAGAAGAATGTTTCAACTGAGGAAAGCAGAGGCAAAGTAACCCAACTATGGGTTAACAATGGTTAACACCACTTCTGCAGTAAGTAAACAGCTTTGAACTGCACAACTGAAGAGAAATTGTTCTGGAGTTCTGTTGCATAATGCAAGGCAGCATCATCTTTCTCAAGTCTCTGACCATCAAACAGAAGAAAATATTTACCCAGTGGGGCAAAATGAATTCCAGAATGATGTGCATCTTGTGAGGGTAAAAAAACTCTTTGTAGCAAAGTTTGGTTTAGCATTTTCAAACTCCACCAATTGATACTTCTTATGGAGACTGAACCTGTTGAAATTTTAGTTGTGTTTGTTTTGCTGTCTTGATAAGTCTGACTGGAATGGGACAAAATGAATTTGAGTGATATTCTGCTTAAACCAAACCTGTAAGGTAGCTGTAGCAGGCAGAATGGATGCTAGCAAAATAGAAAACAGATGTAGGGAGAAAAGTGCCGGATGTAATGAAACAGGGAAATCAGATGGATCACTTGAGCTTGGGAGACAATGGGAGACTCTTCCTGGCTTCCTTCTGTGCTGCCTTGTGTGCTGCTTTCCTTTCATTCCTCCGGCAACGCTCATGGTATAACCTTGTAATCCCAGTAGATCCCTGTTGCAACCACCAGCTCCTCGGTTCTGTGATGACTTTAGTGTTGTGAGGAAAGCAGGCTTTTGGTTCATTTTGTTCTGAGACTTGGAGTTTCACAATATCTGGAAACAGGGATCTTAAAGCCGAAAATATTGAGAAGGATTGGTTTGGTGATACCTCGGGTTAACTTAACCTTCAGGTTAACCTGCTGTTTTTTGGGATAGTGTGTCCTCTTCTAGGTGAAAAGTTGGCTTTAGGTATATACAGAATTTCTTTCGAAGACAGAATCATAGATTGGTTTGGGTTGGACCTTAAAGCCCATCTCATTCCAACCCCCTGCCATGGGCAGGGACACCTTCCACTATCCCAGGTCGCTCCAAGCCTTGTCCAAACTGGCCTTGGACACTTCCAGGGAGGGGGACAACCTTTCTGGGCAACCTGTGCCAGGCCTCACCACCCTCACAGGGAACTGCATTTATATTATGCACTGGTAAACTCTTATTATATAAAAAATTGTGTAGACTGATCTGTTATTTTCTGTAGTCATTTTATACTCTCTTCTATATCACCTGCTATGAAAAATAGATTGTTTTGGATTAACATGTGCCAGTATCAAGTTAGCTGTTTTTTATAAAGTATTTACTGATTTTTTTTTCCTATTGGTATGGTACATAAAAAATAGCATGTATTGAGAATAGCACTCTACTTTTTATTTCATGAGTTACCTAAGTTTCACCATCAAAATCAAAGCAAAAAGATGCCTATTAACCTTAACACTACCTTGAGTCAATTCATTGCATTATATAAAGCTGTGCATTACACAGTGTGTGTTTTTAGCAGAACCACCAAATCACAAATGCTACTTTTGGCACTAAATGTTGTGCTCATCCATCCCTTTTGATGATTTGTATTCACTTTGGGGTTATAATGTTAAACAAGGGAATCAGACAAGTTTCATACCACATTTACTGTAACATGATCTTGTGAACTGAACTTGCTATTATTTATCTTTTTTTATGTTTTCTCTTGTTCCAGCATAAAGCCAAGGTAGAAGCAATGACCTTAGACCTTGCTTCTCTTCAGAGTGTGCAGCACTTTGCTGAAGCATTTAAATCCAAGAATCTGTAAGTACTCAGAGAATTATCTGTAATAATTTCTTGTTGTTTTAATGTCTTTATCAGCTGAGCACAGTTGGCAGAATCACCGTAGTTGGACGGATCACCAACTGCAGTTAGTGAATAATCTTTTCACAGGAATTTTAAATTAAAGATCATTTGTCAGCATAGCAAAAAAAAAAAAAAAAAAACCAAACCAGGTCTCTTATTATTTGATGTGTAGCTCCAGTTTTAAAGGGCATTTTTACTCTGTGGCTATTGAAAAAGACCAAAGCTGAATTGCATAAAAACAGCTCAGGGAACTTTTAACAGTTTTGCAGTGGTTTGGAAGAGGTCAGAGATGAACAATTAGTGCACTGCTTGTCTTACCTTGTTTTCTAACCTTCTCTCTCTCCTTTTCATTTTTGAAGCTTTAACAAATATAGCCCTATGAGGCAGACAGCTCCATTTTCCAGACCTGTATGTGGAATGGTCCATAAAAAAAAAAAAAAGGGAGAGGTTGTGATAATGACCTCACTTAACAATAGACAAATTTATATGGAGATAACCAGGTTAGATTCCAAGTGGTTTGTTTAACTTAGCTTGAACAGAGCAATGAATCTCTGAATTGAAGAAATTATTTGAAAGCTTTTAAATTCCAACTCTTGACAATAAATTCCACACTTTGTGCTTTTATCCACAGTTTGACCCATTGATTGTTGTGAGTATTCAAACTTAGCTTTTTTTCTGCAAATATTTCTGTAACTGATATGCATCTTACTGTTCTTCTCGAGAGAATATGACCTCTTAGACAGCTTTGAAAATACATTGTCGTAAAGAAAATATATAACAAAGAGGGTTTTTTTCACTTTTGAAACACTGCCAAAGCTAAATCTCACATGGATAGACAGATGACATTTTAGTACTTATAGGTCTTTTAGATTCAAAGAATTGTCAAAACTGACTTCTAACAGAAGTTCCTTTACTGCGAAAATCCTTAATATCAGTATTTTCTTATCATGTCATCTTCATGTATTAAAATTTCTTGAAAGACAAATCCTTGCAGTATTGCTGTTTTAGTACTATCTTGGTTTTGTAGTGTGAGAGCAGTAAGCATTTTAATTTAGAATCTTCATGCTTTTAATATGCTACATTTCTTTAAATGTATGGTGCAGTGCAAAGTCAAAACCACCCTTCTTCCAAATGCAGCTCTTAACCAGATTTGTGTATTGTAGATCATACCACGGTCATCCCAGCTGGTCCATTAGGTATGCATGTTTATAAATCTTTGGGAGTGAACATGCTTAAATCAATTTTTGCCAGAGAACTTAGGAAACGAGAAGATCTAGAATCAGTAAAACCTGTTTTGTTTTTGTTGGCGTACCCTGTTCTACCAATGTAGGTCTGTTAAGCTACAGTGTCAGTGATGGACAGGCTTTACTAATGTTTCACCCTCATTTTATTTGGAAAAACATTTCGTAATGGACAGCATCTAAAGCCTCTGCCTTGCTTTCAGGCCTTTCTGTCTTAAATAAGTGCTCAGATGTTCCTGTGTCTGGCAGGACTAGTCCAAGCATTATGTGAAAGTCTATGTTCTGTATCTGTTGCGAGACTTGTGGGGTTTTGACCAAAATGAATTTCCAGTTATATTTTGTTTAAAGTCTGGGGCTGGATGAAAACCAGACCCTACAGACGGCCTGTAGCCATGGATCTTTTATCTGATGCAGATACAGAAGAGTTACCTCACAATCATCTGTACTGGCAGGAGGATGCACTGGAAGACCTACCAGGTTTTTCTGGCCCCTGATTGTTAAGTGGTTTAACTATTTAACTATGTTATCACCTGGATAAGGTTGGAAAAGCAGTTATGTGGCAGAGGCATCTCATTGCTCCAGTGGTGGGCTGATGTGTTTTCCAGCTCTAATGAACACTAACGACCTTCGTCTCCTCGTTCGTTTGTTTTGCCGCGGTGTCCAGAGGCTTTTGTCACGTCGGGGATTCCTTTGCACCAGTGGCTTTATGAGCAATTGGAAGGAATCTTACAGGCTCCAGTGACAGACTGAGCCTTGTTCTTTATGCTTGGACCAGTCTTGTCAGTTGGCAGCCAAACTTTCTGAAAAGGGGTCGATATCCCTGTAGGGGAAGCACATTGTGATGGAGTCCCCCCCTTTCCCATGAGGGACCTGTCACTCCTGTTAATGAGCGTAGGAAATACCTTAAGAGAAGAGAGTTTTCTTTCTCTTACGAATTTCCCAACAATAAAGTAGTAGGAAAAGCAAATAAGGTGTTTGTTTTTGTTTCTGTTTTTTTCCAAACAAAACTATAATTTGAGCTCTGAGTTGTATAGACCTTGGTTTCTGGGAAAAACTACAATACTTCTAAAATGTCAAGGAGAAATTTTGTATGAGCACACACATTATAATAAAGACCTGTATTTTATTTCTCACAGCACTTAATGTGAAGAGGCCTTTAGTATTTGGTGGTGAACGTCTTAAGCTTCTCTGTGCAAGTAATGATATTCTGTGTTTAGTTTCTCCAGTCCACTACTGGTTTCTGGGACACTGGTATTTTCCAGAATCTGTCGGTCTTGGTGACATATGACCTAATAACTGAAAATGTATCAAATAGATAATAGACAGGTATGCCTTCTGAAATTCAGCTTTTCTGGCACACTTTTCTGGCTCTAGGTGCTTTTGTGTCAGCAGATGTAAGGAGATGCTCATAGTCGCATCACAGCCTGGGACCCTGTTCTTCCCTGGTTGACAGCAATTGGAGAATACTCTTGAAGAACAGATCTCGTCCTGGATGAGTAAACTAAAATGGAACAACTCCAAAAAAAGGATCCCTAAATTTCATTGAGTTAAAATCAGCAGCTGGGGAAGCTGGGGGTACTTGTATTGCAGAGAGCAGAGGGGAAATTGCTGAAATTGTGAATCTCCTGCCTTAATCAAATAAGTTGTAGAGAAAAAAAAAAGCCTTCTTGAGTGTGCTTGGGAGTCCGAGAGATTGTGGAAACTACGTGAAGAATGAAGAAATGTCATCCTCTGCTCAGCAGGAATTTAACAGGGCTGGTTGCATCAGAAAATAAATGATGCAACAGAAGGAGCCTTGAGAAAAACATAAATAATAAACGGGAGGAAAGAGTTATTCTGAAAAGAAATATTTACTATGAATTGGAATAGTACTTTAAAGCTAAGAAGCCTTCCTTGTTTGAAAGTAAAAGTCAGATGATTCATCTATAAGTTATCATGCTTCTGAGATTTGGTAGAAATCTTTTATTCCTATTTGGATTTGTTAGGTGTTGCAGACTTGTCCACAGATAAAATCTGAGCTCTGAATATATAAACACTGGTAAATTATGCCACATTCCTATAACTATATTCTAGAAAATCCTTCATCCTCACAGAAAAAAAAAGATTTTTTTGTTTGCATTATCTATACTCCTGAGTTGATACAGCTGTTTCTCTTTCTGAGACTTTTTTATCCATGCAGTTTCAAATAAAGCTTTAGGCAGAAGGGTTTTGCAGATTATTTTAGATCCTGCAGTTCTGTGATTGCAGCATTCAGACTTTCTCTAGGAGCAGGACAGTGCCCTCCAGTTTATTTCTGCTCTCACAGTTAGAAGGATTCTGTGGGCAAAATAAACTAAAAACCTAACTTAGTTGAATCTCACAAAGTCAGCTTTGGGAGAAGACAGAATAAAACAGTATTGCTGTTTAATGTTTCATTTACCTCTTACTCCATTGTAGCACAGCCTGAACACAGTGTGGCTAACACATAGAATGGATGTCCAATAAAAAAATAGCATTTTAGTATTTAGTATTTCTGGCTTGTTTTCTGCAGATACGTTCCCCCCTGGATATTTCCACCCGGAGTGAATGAACTCCATCCTCCTTTCTTGTGAAGACAGTGCTGGGGTTAGGATGAGAATGGGAAAAGAGATCCCAGTGCACCTAAATGGCTGGATTTGTGCAAGTTGCTTCTTTCATATGTATCAAGTCTTTCCCCTCTGCTGGTTTCCAGCTCAGGCAGTTCATTGAATGTCTCTGTTATGGAAAGTCAAATAAATGATCTGTTTATAATAATGTTCTGGGCTAAGATGGATTGGGCATGAGCTGATTTTTGTGCAGCTGGCAGAGGCAGACCAACCAATCTTTCATATTAGTGTTTTGGAACTAAGAAACACTGAATTGAGTCTGCTATTCATTGAGTGGGCACTGTGTGAGGAATTATGGTTGGTATTAATCCCTCTTATAGACAAAATGACAGCCCTCCTGTGATTGCATGGAACATAGCATTGAAATTTAGTCAGGGCCAGCATTGGATAGTTCAGGGTCTGCAGAATTGGTGTTTATGTAGGAGTGTAGACTTGTGGATGTGGCACTTTGGTATCTATTTCTCAGTTTGATCATCACATACCTGACTGAAACCTGCATACTTGCACTGGGGGACAGCACTGATGTTTCAGTTCTAAAATTCCAATATAGGACCTGTTATCAATACTTACAGCCACGGTGTCACAGCGTTTGCCTGGTCCTCATCATAAGAACACTTCCATGATCAAAGCAGCAGGCAGGAGTGAGCTGTAGAGTTACAGATGAAATTTTATGTGCATTTTTAGTTTACAGTGGTGCATGGTGCCACTTGGTTTGAACTAAAGTTATCTTCTTCCAAAGAGTAAGACTTTAATTTAATGTTCTCAATGTTAAAGGAAAAAAACCCTGAAATCATCCGGAGTTATTTTAAAGATACAAAACAATGTTTGCCAATAGCTACTGCTTAGAATTTTCTGAATTAGTAGGAGCAATTCACAATTATGCAGGACTTCCAAGTGTAGATCTTCACTGCAGTTGCTTTTCTATACTTTAAACCAGGAATTTTTATTTTTTTTTCATGGTAAGAATTGGCATATGCTAACAGTTTACTCACTAATGATGTGTGTAGAAATATGGAAAAGACAGCAGTTATGAATTATGGCTCTCCATTTGGAAGTTTAGTCTCTTCTTATTTTCCTAACCAGACCCAAAATGGAGTGAGCCAGGTTTTCAGCTGGCTTCCTTAGCTGAGGCCCCAAACTCTGTAACTGCATGCATTTTTCATTCTGCAAGCAGAAGTGTGCTGAAACCTTGCAGGTGCAATTAAGATTTTGGAGCCTGATGAAAAGTCAATCCAGAATATGATTTTTCTGCATTTTCATATATTTTAACTGACTTATTGCAGGTGTGTTATTTTTAATTCCAATTGAATGACAATTAAATTGTAGATACTGTGTGATAAATTCTGTGCATACCTGAGAATACATATGTAAAAATAGGATCTGCTTAGCAAGTTGTTACGAATATAACTTAAAGGATCTGGAAAAAAGGAATATATGATTTAGATGGATTATCAGTGATAGTTGATGTATCTCTATCAGAGATGATTGTTGCCATTGCTTATTGTCTTTCCAAACCTGAACATATTTTATAGTACTATACAACTCTGTTAACTCTTTGCCGTTTGCAGAATTACTTTTTGTGAATTAAAACCAGTGACAGTTGAGATTTTACATTTGTCTTCTCAACTCAGAGTACGGTTGGCAGCCTGGCAGTGCCACTGAGGCACGAACTTCTGGACAACATTGTGCATTTTGAGATATCAAAAAATACGCGCATTGAATTAAGTACTGAAACATGCATAGTTCAGAAGTTACTGTTGCAGACAGCACATATCTAAAAATTAAAATAAGATCAAAGGCTGACTACATTTGAAACGTACATAATAATATTAGGGTAAAACTTTTTTTTCTCTTTGTGGTGATGCTGTGCCTTATTAAAGCCTAGGGATTGGTTTTCTGCATAAATAGTTTTTCTTTTTTCTTCTGTTTTTAAGCTCTCGTACACAGTTACCCCTTTGTGGTAGCATGTGTCAAGTCATGTGGGTCTAAAAACTATTTCCAGTATTTTATAAATTAAAAATTAAAAATCTCAGAAGCTTAAGCTCTTCCCCATTTTCCTGGAGGCAGAGATACTGATGTTTTCATCAGATCACCTTTCCTTTCATCTGCTCTATCATGGAAATAGATTTTGCCTTAGAATGTTAATTTATTTTTTTTTAAAGTAAAGTCCATATTACTTCACCATAACTTTACATAGTTAAATCTACAAAAATATGAAGTGTTTTTACACATTACCAACAGAAAGCTTTTGTTGGGTGTTTGTTACGTAGTTTTATGATTGTAACTGTGCTGTCCAAAATTTTCCAACCTGCCACTTGTCTTTGGACACTTTGCACTCACTTCACTCTACCCTAATGAAGAAACCTTGATAACCCTCCAGGGACCTTCTGCTCAGCACCCTGGTTGTTCTGGTGCCCATTTTCAGCCATATGTCTGTGCCTCAATCTAGGCTGAGTCTAAGATGGTTTGGGGCTCTGCCTTCCTAAAAAGTTGCCACAAGAGCGTCTAAATAAGTAAATTATGTATGCTTAATAGGACTGATTAAAACTTGTTCTATCAAAAATATACCAAGGATTTTTGAGCATTATGGCTTAATGAGTTTTGAGAAGCTCTGTGCATTTAATTGATGTTGCCTTCTAAAAATTCTGAATTATAAGGCAGGAATAACTATTTAATTATATATACATTAAAATATATTTAGCCTATTTAGTTAAATGCTTTCTAGGGGAAATAATTAAAACACAGAAGGCAGAGTCTTCTGGCACTTGGGTAGGGAAGCCTCACTGCTGGCCTGAGACTGGCTGTGGATATAACATGTGTCTTCATCTTAGAATGCAGAAATTTGTGTAATAGACTGAAAAGGTTGTATTTCTTTATTAGCTGTTCCCCAAAATCCCAGAGGATGTCAAAGTACATTAATTTCCATCACAACATGGAATCTTTTAGGTCTGAATGGCAGCACACAGCTGCTGTAGGGGCTTTCTGAATTCTGTTACAGCTCTATAATCTCTGGGCAAAACAGAGAAGAGTCATTGGCAAGTGAAATGCTCAAAATCCATGAGGTGTTTTATGCTTTGAAGGATCAAGCCCAAAACATTTTCCAAGGGTTTAGCTGTTTTCAGTTGAAAATGTCACAAACGTTATAAAAGTAGTAATTTAACTTTTTTCTTTTTGTGTTTTAGCTTTCTTTTTTCTAAGAAGTCCTTATTGTGTGCAAATGAAATTTGTATATTTAGAAGTACGTGCTGAAACAACAAATCATTCCATGGTTATTGCAAAAATGAATGTTTCTTTGGGTCAGGTTTATGCTAGTTTGTAACTGTGTGTATGTGTGTAAATAATGATTTGCTGTCAGAGTTTGAAAAAGATGCACCACTTTGAGGTAGCAAGTGTCCTTAGGAGGGCTGCTGAATGAAAATGACCAGCTTCTGGATATTTTCATTGCTTCTGTCTCTTATTAATTTCTGGAGGTGCAGGATGATGTGGGGTTATTTTAGTTTTTGTCCCGTCTCTTTATATGTAAGAAAAAACGATAAAGGGAAAACCGTGACTAATGGATGTTTTCTGTTTAGTTCTAAATCAGTTGAGACCTCTGTTCCTTCTCCAAACATTTATGAAATTGTACACTGAAGATTTGAGAGAGGCAATGAATAATGATTGAGGGATGGTTGACCTATATGGCAGTATGCAGATGATGTATTAGGAAGGCACAGGAGCAGCTGCTCATAATAATTCCCATGTATGCGTTACGAAGGAAGAATCAGAACAGTTTTAGTCCACTCCTATTAATCTCTTAGAAGTGGGGCAAAAGTATTTGCTGATCAACAGTGTCAAATCCTGCAAAGAAATCCAGTAGGATGAATTGCAGAGAATTTTCCTTGCTTCTAGCAGGAGGTCATCCATCAGGGCTCTAAGTCCTGTGTTAGTGTCTTGCCTTAAATGAAGCCTGTCTGACAAGGATCCACAGTTCTGGCAGCTGGCAGTTGGCAATAGGGGTATTTTTGCTGACCTTTCAGCCAATATTTTTAGAAAAAAGGAAAGTTAGACATTAAGCATTAGTTTGCAAAATTCATTGAGTTAAGCAGTGCTTTTTTTTTTTTACACTGAACAAGTAAACATTTAAATATTTTTCTGTCAGTATTAGATTATACATGGTTCTGAGTTTTCCTGCTGCTGCCTGAACCCTGACTTAGTGATTTTCTTGTTGCTCGGTTTCCTGTCAGTACTGCTGGTAAAACTGAGAGGGATTTCTGGAGATGGCTGTTTAATTCACCCGTTTTCTGGAGAGCCATAAGCTTATCTTGCCTGTTGGATATTCCCTTTGTATATACAGGCATTCCCTCACGGAAAGAAGTACAACTTTCTAACTTTCAGAGAAAGCAGCATGGGTGTTCAGGGTTATGGGGTGGAAAAGTTTGGTGGGCTGTGACTTTGCTTCTTTGTGGAGGAGAAGTCACAGCTCTGCCTTCTTTACTGGCCGTGACAGAGGTCTACAGTTGCTTATGGGACTTTGGGGATATGGTGAGGCTTTTTCTGTTGAATTTCTGTGTAATTCCAAACAGTGTGAACTTTTCAAATCGCTTGAGAAGTGCCCCAGATGGTGTGACATTCTGCTTCATGGGAAGATTTGAAAGTATTCCCTTTGCATACTCTCTGGTTAACTATTTCATTACGTTTGAAATGGGAGAACACCAAAGCCAAGAACTCTGTTGACATTTTGGTGGTGTTTGTTTAACCTCCTAGTGCACAGGCTACATTTGTTGAAAAATATTATTCTTACCTTTGCAAATCATCAGTAATTAATTCCCTTGGAAATATCTACTGCTGTACACAGCCAGCTTGGGAGGCTGCTGACAGATCATAGTTTTACATCAGGTGCTAACAAATTGATTATTAAATTTCATAACTAACTGATTTATAGCAACAATTTAATTTCTGTATCTCTCTAATGAATTCACTTAATGTATTTTCAAATAGTGCAGAGGAGTTGGATTGCTCAGTTTTTTCTAATGGTGAATTGTGCACAGCATGTGAGATCTCAATGACTTCCCCAGTGCAAAGGTTTAGTAAAGTATCACAGGCTTGTGAAGTGCACAGAATATCAGCTGCACTTCAGCTCAAATATTCACATTTGAGATTGTCCTGGATAATGCTATGTGCTTTTTAACTTTCACTAAATTGTAGTTACATTTACAGCATGGTGAGGGTTTTCTGGGATTGCTGTGCCCCTTGCAGTTGGAGCAGTGAGTTCCTGAGTCTCAAGTCAGGCTGGGAAGGATTAGAAGCAGTGACTACCTGATATAATGGAGCAGATCACACTCAGTCCCAGTGCCCACCTAAATGGTACTGGTAGCCCACGTTAGCTCCCTTGGTGGGGTGTAAGTCACTGCCTGAGGGCAGTTTAAGGAGACATAGAGGCAAATAGCGCTCTGCAGGGTCTTTGCTGTAGCGTTTCCAAAAATATCTAATGGGCATCATGGTTAGCACTTGGTCATGTCGATACCAGGAGTAAACATTATGGAAAATTTCCTTTGCTGCTGACATCCTTTGTTGGCCTTAGCTGTGCCTTTGATGTAGAATTACAAACTATTTTAAACCGAGGGGGGATTTTTTTCCTTGGGCTCAGGAGGAAGCCTCATGCAGATCGCAGCAATGTTTTTAATGAACTTGTGAAATCAAGGTTATAGTTCTGCTATCACTTGAAAATACTCCTGTCATAAAGCAAAGCTGCAGTGCCAGATGTGTGGTGCGAATTGTCACGTATCTTAAAAATTTTGTCCCTGCATAATGATACTTTCAGTGACACAGAGCTCTGCACCATTGAGATTAGAATCTGTCATCTGTGGCTGAAATTCATAACTGCATGGTGGCTGTTACCCAGGTAATCTCATTCATTTCCTGGTGTGCAAATGGCCAGGTCACAAAAACTTAGATGACAATTTTCAGTAATTGGACCTTTGTTAGCAGTCTGACGAGAGACGCCGATAGCTTAATGGACGTGGATCCAAATCCAAGAGGTGGCTTTTGTCTGAGCTGAAATGAAGCAAAACATCAGTATCTATTCATACAACCCTTTAGGTTTCTTTTCTGTGGAGTTATCTAGAAAAAATCCTTTTTTATTTAGCATTTAAAACCACTAGTGCTAATTAAAAATAAAGGAATTCTAAAAGGGAATCTGATACAAACTTTTTAATATGATAATGGTTCAAGATGTTTCTGTATTTATTTTTGTATTTCTTTACAGTTTTATTTCTACTAGAATATTACAAATAATGTTATTTTTACAGTCTCTTAAATTTGAATTACTTTTACACTGAAAAACTGAGAAATGTGCTTTGAAAAATACAAATCTCATAAAATGGACTGAAGCATAATTTTATTTCTTTTATAAAATCCAATTAAATGACCTAACAATTAAAAGTGACTAAATTTTATGGTTTTATAATTCTAGAATCTTCTTTTTAATTAATTGAGCTGACAGATTTAGGTATAGAGTGTGTATTTCCCCTCTGGTAGTTATTGTGTAATTACTAATAATGAAGGATACTACAGTTTGGATAGGTGGAATATGGTTTTGGTTCATATGTGAATCCTCTCTGTCTGTGATTTGTTACTTCATAGCGCACATTACAATTATCAAATAAAGTGACGTTCTTTAAAAAAGTGTCATATTTGTTTTGGAGGGAATGCTGATGGTATTTTTGGTACTGCTGCTGCATTCATGTGCTGCAGTTCTCATACAGGAGGCTCTTATACCAAAAATTGCATCTGTGTTGGAGAAACTTGTTCCTTTTTACCCAGCAGATGTACAAATCTGTAAATTAATTCTTGCTACAGCTTTTCATAAAATCTCATAAGAGGTGATGAATCATCCAAAGTTCCATGCCCTCTCAAGCTTCAAGCAGCTTTGTTTTCCTCTTGGCAGATGCATCTCAAAACAGGCAAAATGAACTCTGGTTTAAATCATTTTGATAAAAAGTACCTCTTTAAAAAAAAGATCTGTTATCTTCTAAGGAATATGATCCTGCACAACTCAGTGAATATCCTGCTTGTGCTGTGTTGAGTGAGGCTGCAAAGATCAAAAAAAGAGCTGCTTTTTTTTTTGCCATTTGATTTGAACCAAAAGAGAGAACTTTGCCTTTGTAAGGACAGTCCCTGTTTATCTTCAGTTTCTTTTGTGGGTGCAATATGTATGCACAGATATTCTGTGTATGGGTGTCACTGACCAAAAGGCAAATCAGAAATCCAGCACTTGAGAAACTCAGCCTCTCAAAGGGCACAGATGTTTCACTCTGCTTCTGGAGCTTTTGGTAAAATTTTCCAAGTTGGCAAAGGAACAGATATCAGATCGTTAACTTCTTATTAAAGCACACTACACTGGTAACTTCCCAATGGGCTGGAAGTTGAAATTTATTTTTATAAGAAAATGCAGCCTACTCTTTATGTCAATCCTTACGCATTTCTTTCAGTATTCAGCTAAGGTGTGTTTGATTCCCCCGAAACGTTCTTTTGAAAACTGAGCTATCAGAATCTGGTGCTTTCAAACATGCCTGAAGGAATATAATTACTTAGGTTTGTTTGACAACCTGGGGCTTCACGTTTCCCATTATTTTCCAGAATTCCTTCTGCAGATGCTCAGAATTGCAATATATATGTCCTTCAATCATGTGGGGAAATGTTCTGACTCTGTCTCCTGACATTCTTTGTGTGTAGGGCTGTGACGAAGTATTTGAGAAGAACAGAGGGAAAGCAGTTATTTTTCATAATTGTGCTTCATTTATTACCTTCAGAATAAGAGTTTATGTTGAGTGTTGATTTTGTCTCATGGAATTGTAGTAAAGACATAATCGGCTGGAACGGGCTGAACAAATGTGACAGATCTTATTATTATGGTGTTGGGACATCACAAGTATTAGTGCAGGAATTTTTGGCTGTCATTATTTTGTGTGACTTTTCCAAATTAAATACACCTGGGTGAGGGATGCCAGATGCAGGCTCTCAAACCTGAGGTTCTCAGCTCAGGTGGAGCTTGCTGAGGTCTGCTGCATCAGGCTCTGACTCAAGGACAAGAACACGCTGTCGGTGCCAAGGTTTCCTCAGAGATGATGCAATCTAGCAAATGCAGATCCATCTGAGGTCGGAGGACCAGAGACTTTGCTGTGTTTCATAAGGGTTTGGAAAAAGACAAGAAAGAACAGAAAGGGCGTTTGTCCTTGATCTTGCTGTGGAGGTTGGGAAGGCTGCAAGGTGTAGTATCCTGAGATTATACTGGAGACCTCAAGGAATTTGAAGTTTTCGGGACCTGTTTTTTGAATGAGAGAGGTATGTGCCAGCCTAGGTTCTTTTCTAGCTTAGTTTGGTATAACCTTACCCTTTCATTTCAAGTTCCTTTATCATGGCATTTCTGTTTAAACGGGGTTAGCTGAGTTCAGTGAGGAAGGATTCTGTCTCAAGGATCTCTTATGTATTGTGTGCAGATTTTCCATCAATGATTACAGCTTCTGGAGAATGTTTTTATTTTCCAACTCAGTCTTGCATTTTTTAACAAGCATACTTCATCAGCTGCAGAAGTATAAAACGTGTCCATGTGCCTTGTTGCATTGTGTCTTTATTTCTCAATCACTTGTCCCCTACTAATTGTGCAGGTGTCATGTACCCCATACAAGAAAGTGGTAGGAGTTACTCCTCCCCCAGGAAAAGTTTCTTTTCTAAATGCTCCAGATGGAGACAGTTTCCCAATTAGCAATGGGGAGAGCAGTGGCAGTGCTGGGTGGCATTTTGCCTTTTACTCTGTACCCTTTCTCCAAGGGTGTGTCACTGTGGGGCTCAGCTGGACCCTGAGTGGAGCCACTGGAACCAACTGGAGTCAGCTGTTCCCAGCACGGGGCAGCTCCTTCCCACAGAAACCAGCCAGCCAAATCCCTCACACCTGCACCCTGTTCACAATTTGAAATTGCACATATTTAATTAAGATTTCTTTAGCCTGGTTTGATTTTTTTTTCAGGCCCCTCCACATCCTGATCTGCAATGCTGCTGTGTTTGGTGCTCCCTGGTCCTTGACGGAGGATGGCCTGGAGTCCACCTTCCAGGTGAACCATCTGGGACATTTCTATCTTGTCCAGCTTCTAGAAGATGTTTTACGCCAGTCATCTCCTGCCAGGGTTGTGGTGGTGTCCTCTGAGTCCCACAGGTTGGTGAATGTTACCTTTGATTTCACTGGAAGCTTTAATCCTTGGAGCACGAAACAGTTTGGGCAGAACCATGAAAGTTTCTGAAAATGAAGGTCCTTGCTCTCAAACATTTGCCTTTGAACAATCTTTTTAAAAATAGAAGCGTTACTAATGCCTGTGGATGTTTCTGGATTTGTCTCTGTTGCTGGATAAAGCATGTTCTAGTTTTATAACAGTATGTAGATTTTTTTTGATCATTCTTTGTGTGAATGCAGATTTTTGCCGTGTTTCAGACCACTTATTGATTTTGTGAGGAGATGGAATAATAATTGATTAAATCTGAATGGCATGACCTGTATTGATTTGTCATTCAACAACTTCAACATCTTAGCAAGAAGAATGTGCAGTTATTTTAGCAGGAGAAACAATGCAATTAAAAACTGCTAGATGAAATCCAGTTGTTTTATAATGAGAAATTAGGGAATTCAATGCAGACATTAGCTGTATAATTGTAAAATGGGAAGTAGTGTAGTTAATACATATTACAAATCTGGCCATGCCTCTTTTGGTGAATTTTTTAATTAAAATGTTAGATGCTCATCTTTTCTACTGCCAGGAAAAGTACAGTTGGCAAAAAAGATGTTGATGAGGTTTGCCTTATTTCAGATGTGCTTGTGTTCTTTGTGTTAATAACTGAAAAGATGGTTTTGATTTAAATAAAGTTCCTTGTGCAAAATGAATGCCCTAGTTCTGAATTTTACTGGGCATGAACCACTTAACTCCTTGCTGATTTAGCTCAGGGACTGCAGGATTAAACCTATAACATCCAGCTTTAAACATTGCTGTTGATTTCTATTTCACTTTTGGTTGTGTGTAGCAGCTCTAGCAAACCAAAAAGAAGAATGTGTGAGTGCCGGGCTTTTTTTTCCCCCCCGTCTTCACATTTCTGAAATGTTTTAGTGACCCAAAATGAAGCTTATTTTTTTTAATCATGTTTCCATAAAATGTAACCCCAAGGACCTGGTAGAGAGAGACCAGCCAAGGGTCGGGCTGAAACCTTTATCACTTCCAAACACAGGGGCTTATGGTATAAATGACACACTGCAGATAGATTTACTTTTACCATTTTAAATTTATGATGGCTGAAATGAAAGGAAGCAATAGAAAATGCCAGTAATAATCCTCCCCACTGTTAAAAGACATGAAATGTCTAGTAATTAGGTGGTAACAAAATCTGGACGTCCTTATCTTTGCAAATCACACCAGGTTTGTGAAAGCAAGTAGCAGAGTTGTGTTAGGAGTGAGGGCAGCTACTGCAGGGCAGGCGAGATAGCTCTAGAAATAAATCTGCCAACTCCAATCACTTGCCAGATGTGGAGGGCACAATGGGATACGTATAAATGAGCTGTTATTTAATGGGAGATTATGTTGAATTGTCAGCTGCTTGTTCCCCCTTGTAAGTTTGTATCTCTGATAGTATTTTAAATGACATCTTTGTTTTTCACTGCATTAAGTGCTGTGTTTAGCCAGAGCTCACATCTCTGGACATCTTTATCTGTGTTTTTGAAAACATTTTGAAAGTGCTCATTTCTAAGTCGGTGAGATCAGCCAAGGTTTAGAGCAGCCCATCAGGAAATAAGTAATAGACTGTTTGAATAAAATAATTAACACAACTAGTAAATTTCCCTTTTTCTAAGGAGTCCAAACAATGTCTTACAGCTTATCTTATCACTTAAACTGATCACTGTAAATAACTGTGCATTCCCCACACCCCAGTCTGTTTAATGGCAAGAAGTTTAATGGTAAGGAGTTAGTTAGGTATTATTAGGTAGTCGTTCTTTCTGACCTACTTGAGAACTCTGAGCCTTAAACCATATCGTAAAACAGAAGTGTTGGTATCTAATTACTTCCATAAACCTTGACTGGATCTTTTTGCTGGAGTCAAGACCCCCTGTTAGGGGAAAAATAAAGTCCCATGTTTGCAGAAAGTGCTATCCTGCACTGCTCCAAGGCAAAATATTTATTTGCCTCTCTGGTTCTTTGTTCATTCCTAGTTACTTCTCTGGATTCAGCACAAATGAATTCTGTTTGAATTAAGCTTTTGGGTACTTTAAGCACATCATATTAAAATCAGAATAATAAGTAGGTTGACTTTCCTTCTGTCTTTATTTCTGTGTTGTTAATTTGATTATACAGCCCTTATTCCCGTGAATTCAATGAGATTGACTCACATAAGCACACTTGCAGGGCTGGACTCAAAATATGCCACCATGTTTCCTTTATACAGTAACACGCAAAGAGTTTTATTTATGGATTATTTTTGGTGTCATAAGTGATTACTTGCAGAATGAATATAGGAAATTCCTTCCAGAATAGTCCTGTTAATTTCAGAAATGTTTTTTGTCTTACTGGAAATTATGAAAGAGAAATTTTGTTGTTGAAATTGAAGGGCTAATTCTGCAAGACACAGAACATCCTGGATTCCTCTTGAGTTCAAATACTGTATTGCTTTTTTCTGAACATACTGTAATTCTGCTCACAGAATAAATGTAGAAATTCCAGCTGATCTCTTCCTTTCTGGGCGTGAGATGCAAAATTAGTAAAGATATTTTAAAACGTTTTTCTAGTGTGTACTGTAATTATGTTTATCCCTGTTCTCCCCAGCTGATTCTGAAAACTGAGTATTAAAAAGAGCTTGCTAAATCCTTTTTATTTTTAGTAGCTCCTCTGAATGAAACATAGATTTGTAACTAAATGTAGTATTACTTTCTAATATTAAGATATACCAGTAAATTAATAAAGGAAATTGTAAGAACTGGGAGGGGAACTGCTTTATGGAAATTTCACTTTCTTCATCTAAATGTCTTTAGAACATTCACTACTTTGTTTCTTTCCTTTTTTTTTTTTTTTAATAACAAACAGCTGGTGTTTAATGACTCTGTCAGACCCAATTAAAAAACGTCAACTAGTTACTTTGATTTGTATTCAGCCATGCCATGGGTATACTTAAAAACATTATACTCTGCCAGAACCCATTTTGGCTTTGTTTACATTTATCTTTTAAACATATAAGACTATTGATGGCAAGTTACCAAGGTTATAACCCCCCTATATTCATCAATTTTTAATCTAAAAAAAAGCTTAAGAGGCAGTGAGACTCATCATAGTTACTTGAACACTTAAATGCAAGTGTGCTGGGTGTGAGCACTGGATGAAATGATCAGGGGATGGGAAGGAGAGGAAATGAAAAGATGCTGGGTTTCTGTGCTTCTAATGGAGAGTTATTTTATCCTACATTTTTTTCCTCCAAGTTGATCATGCTTTTATGGATCTATGGCAAAATCTGTTTGGTTTTTTTTTTTAATTTAAAATAAAGTAATTTGTGAGTTACATACAATGTCTTTAAACCATCAAAGTGTTTTTTTGACTTGTTTTTGTTTATCATTTGCTTCTTCTAATTGTCCAATAATTTTTCTGCCATATTATATGGGACTGTTCCTTGCGTCTCAGGCAATTTACCGTTGATGCTTTCAACTGCTAAATAAGCTGTTGTTTTATGTTGGTTCTGGCCAGGATCTACTCTGTTGTCTACATTTTATGTTGTTCTTAATGGGAGTGAAATTAACTCTGGGGAATCTAAGGCATATTTACTGTTTTTCAGATTTACAGAAATTAAAGACTCTTCTGGAAAGCTTGATTTCAACCTGCTTTCTCCATCTAAGAAAGAATATTGGGCTATGTTGGCCTACAACCGCTCCAAGCTTTGCAATATCCTGTTCTCCAACGAGCTGAACCGACGCCTTTCTCCCCACGGGGTGACGTCCAACTCAGTCCATCCTGGAAATATGATTTATTCCTCCATTCATCGTAACTGGTGGGTGTACACTCTGCTGTTTACCTTGGCTCGACCTTTCACGAAATCCATGGTAAGTGAATGCCTTAAACTATTTTACGCGTCTTCGTGTTTTGAAGTCGGGGCAGAAAAGTTGTAAAAATCCAGATGTACGTATCTGCTTTGACCTCTTGCCTTTTGTAACCATGACCCTGATTTTAATGGCAAGCATCGTGCCAAGACAGTGCTCTAGAAGAGGATTCTTCAACCACTTAAGATTTACTTTGTCAATCTTCTCTTAAGGAGCCTTCTAAGATGGAGTGCATGACCTCGTTTGAATATATGATTTTCACTGTCATTAAGGATGTCGTATGTCTTAGGTATGAGGTAGTTTAAAGTTATTTCTATGCTCAGGATATGAAAAACATCAAAAAAATTGCTTTGGCTTTTAAGTGGAATATGTTGACTGCATTTTTTATGTAAACAGATGCCCTAGTTAGAAAAGATACTACAGGCATTATTAATGGCTGAGGGAAAGTGCTTTCAGTGGTAAAAGCACCCTCATTCATATTTAAAAAAAAAAGCAACAACCCAACAATTTTCTTGATTCTTACAAAGTGCTGAGGACAATGGGTGTTTTCCATTTGTCTCCATTGGATTTTGGACTGAAACCATGACATAATGAAAGGCTATGCAGTTCTTCCATAGCCAGCGTTATGAGTCTTTATTATGTAAGAATTTGCAGCACCTGCAGCACTTGGAGGGGTTACTGTTATCCTTTGAACCTCTGAGCCAGGTTATTTATAAGGAGTCCAAAGTATTTTTTAGGCAGAGAATGGCATTTACTTCATTGAGAACTGGCTTCCTTTAACCTTACAGAGTGTTTTTGATTCCTTTTTCACTGACAAAGAAGGGTGTTCCCAAAAAGACGAGCAGGGAGAGTAACTCTCCCTTGAATGTTTGCGTCTATGAGTCAGGGAAACGAAAAGATCCATACCCCTGCAGCATCTTAATTTATACTGGGATAATGAGTGTGGAGAACACAGGGTGTTTAAAACTCTGATTACATGTCCATAAAAGAAGAATACAGGGTCTTCAGTAAGACCTGTGGAGCACAAATGTAAACACTCCAGTGTTAGACCATGTGTCAGTCAGGAGAGCCCTCACACGTCCAACCTCTGCCTGCATTTTGCAGCCTGTACATATGCAAAACCTATTTATGTCCACAAGATTGATACGTGAGTGTTCTGGCACCTTGGGACAAGTAATAATATCTTTCAACAGCATGGTTTTTTGACCAGGACCTATAAAACCATGCCTTTGCTGAGTTAGGGATTGTTTATAAAACAAATTCTTGAAGTTCTCCTGAGAATGTGTAAGTGAATGTTATCAAAATCCTGTGAAAAGGATCCAGTCTGTGGAAATTTATGAATTGTTAGTTTTATTTACTCTGACATATTTTACAAAGGGAACTTTTTGTGTTTGTTGCTCGGGGAATCTTATTCTCTAAAGAACAAAATAAACCACTGATGTTAATTCTGAATTCTTTAAAAGAATTGATAGATTTTTATATTGTGTCTATTAATGGGTTGTACATGTAAGAGAACATAAAGTACAGTACAAAGTAAAGATATCAGCACTGAGTAACAGTGCACTCTGGTCCAACCCAAATCACTTCTGTTAAGTCCTTCATGTTTGTATTTCACTGAGGTTATTTGAATGTCATGATGGAGGGTATGGGCTGGGGTTAAGCATCAGTTTTACAACTCACATTCTGATATGAATTGTTATATTCCTCTGAACTCTACCAATGTTTCAATAGCCAGTAAAAGTAGAAAAGTGCCCCTTCCTGGGTATGCAAACAAGCTGAGCTGAAATTCTCAACATCATTGGTGTAAGAGCTTCTATTTTAAGGCTTGTAGGGAGCAAATGCTTTGCTGCTGCTGCTTCTTTTTTAGGAATTGTGCTGTTATCAATCTGGAATAGACTTTGTTGGGGATATTTTTCTGGGCTTCCTTTCCGTGTTTCTGTGGCAGCTCACCCTGGAGTTTAGATGAGTGTTTTGGTCAGAATGTTGGGAGTGCTCTCAAAGCTTTACAGCTGCAGTCCCAAGGTGGTGAGCTGCTCGCTCCTGAGTGTTCCAAGGATGTCTGCATTGCACAATGCAGCATGATGCAGCAGCATTTAAAGTAGTTTCAACTGAGCTGGGCCCGTAACTGGAATTGAGAGATCGATGACAAGGTTGTGTGGAGAGAGGGGAGATTTGGCAGCCCAGACAAGGAGCCACATGGATATGCCTGGACCTGTTTTGATCTCTCAGGCTGTAGCTTTGGCTGCTGCAGCATTTTGGTATGTGGAGAGGCCAATCCTTCCTGGAGCCAGTTTGAAGCTGTTTGCTATGTCCTGAATGATCAGACTCCTGGAGGCTGCATAGATGCATATATATATATATATACGTATGTATGTTTATACACAGAGAAACTGCAGCTGTACATACCTGATTCTAAGGCCTTTTTGTATTACTGTGGTATCAGGAAGTAGTTTGAAGTAGAGCAATGGAAACTGAAGACTATTCCTTTCTTTCCCACCCGCCTCTTTTCAAAATCTAAAATCCACAAGGATTTCTACACAGAAATGGAGAAGTATTTTGTAGAAAGAAATAGTTGCAAATAAATTACCATTTTATTATTGAAGTAACTGTAGCTCTACTAATGTCAAAGGGCCTCTATTTTACTTACCACTAAATAGTTACTCAATAAGTTGGAGATGCTTAGATTATAATTAAATGTCAATTGAATCAAGCGGCCACTGTAAATAACAAATTGGAAGGGAAACTCTGAAAGTAACTGTGTAGGCCATGCATATATTTAGCTGGTTTGATCTAAGGCTCTAGGGTTTTGGGTTTTTTTATTTCTACTTCTTTTTCATGCTCTTTTACTCTCTTCTCTCTTTCCCTCTCTCTTTAAAAACTGACTGGAGAAAAGTTTGACTAAGTTGGTGTTTTCATTTTAAATTAATCCTAGTCATTCAGAACCTATCTGATCTGTCACTGTTTACATACAAGTTTAAAATTAAATTTATTTTTTTTAAGTTTTGAGCTTACACTGAGTGTGGTATCTTGTGTCACCCCCAGGTGATTTTCGGTGTACAGCGGCATATAAAATTATAAGCAGAGTGCCATTATCACACACTTGTGATAGTCTTACATAGACCCAAATATTTTTGTTGGCGGGTAACAGAGCAGAAAGAATATCATGTGTTAGAGTAGCAAGAGCTTAACAGATGTTTCAGTGAGCTGAATTTTCAAATCCTTTTACATTAAGAAATGGCTGGGGTTTGGGGAAGTTCTGAGACTATTGGATTACATTTCCTGTTGCAGTGCAAAGCCAGCCATTGTGGAGTTCTAGCAGATGTGTTACCCCCTTTTAATGGTCGGGAGTAAAACATTGGTTCTGTTGCTGAGATATAAATTACATTTTT
Organism: Falcunculus frontatus; assembly: GCA_013398115.1. Taxonomy (NCBI): domain Eukaryota; kingdom Metazoa; phylum Chordata; class Aves; order Passeriformes; genus Falcunculus; species Falcunculus frontatus. Next base: position 3,447,608 of record VZRV01004347.1, on the reverse strand, counting down.
AAAAGCTCAACTTGTCACCTTTAAAAGCCAGTTAGATGTAGTAAGACCACACTGCCCTTAATTTTTCACTGTGGAGGAGACTGATGCCTGAAGTGCTCTTTGATTTCTCCTTCTTCCCCCAAAGATAGTAACTTTCCAGAACTGGATTTTGTATTTAAAATATTGCTGTTGAGAATTATAAGGAATATTTCTAAGGACCCCAAAGTCTTCTGCATGTCTAAGTTTTATATAAAACCATCAATTCTTGTCACTATGACGCTTTCCTAGAGGTGTTTAGGCAGTAGCCCTGTATTGCAGTGTTCATGCAGGCAGGAGGAAACCCCAGTACCTACAGAGTACCTACAGTGGCTTTACTGGATTTGCTTTTGCCATAGGTTGGGAGTGTCTAAATTTAAATTTCGTGTGATGATTTCCGTGCACACCTAACATCAACTCAGAAATGTTATTCTGGAAAGAAATCAATCTGCATCTACAGGAGTGACTTCAACCTAATGATCACATCTGTTTGCTTTTGATGGAAGTCCAAAAGAGGCCCTGCTGCCTCCTCACCTCTTTGCTTTCTCCCCTGTCCTTTGCTGAAGAAGCTGGAGTTACCCTTAGGGCTGGGGATAGAATTCCCTCTCCAAGCAAACATTTTTTGCTCTCCAAAGATCTGTGTGGGCTGTGTTGAGTTGATGTTGGCTTCCAGTTCTGAATTCCCAGTTCAGGCCAAATTCTGCCCTCAGCTGTGCCTGTTCAGCTCCAAGAGCAGCCCTGGGCAGGGTGGGTATGAGCATGTTCCAGCACAGAATCTGGCCTCTATTTCCTTCCTTAACACATTCCTGAAAATGCACTGGGATTCTTGAAAAGCAACAGGCAGCTCTGTTTGGAAAGAGCCTCACAGTTTAAGTTTGATCAAAAAGACAGTTTCTTTGCTCAAATTGAGTTCTGGGCAGGAAGTGAAAGAGGATGGGAGAGTGAAAGGGAAATAGCCACCTACTGGATATTAGCAGTTGTAGAGGGTGAGTAAATCACATGGGCAGTTCTCCTGGTTTATGGATTAATGCCTGAAGTGTAAATATTAAAGTGATGCTAAGCCACAGCTCTCCTTTTTAACATGCAGGTTTTTGGACTGTACCTCTAGTACCATGAAGGGACAAATATTTTATTGAACCCTGATAGCATGTGCTTCCTTTCATAAAACTCCTATTTAAAATTGACTGAATTGGGTAAAAGGAAGAAAGAATTATGTGGAAGAACATTTTGATTTGCTGTAATAGGATGGTAAAGAGATGCCTCCCAAGTAGTTGTTGATCATTTTATGTGTCCTATCTAGCAATAAAATGTAATATAAGCTAGTTTATTATCAAACTTACATTTAACTGATACATATTTTAACTTGCTGCTAAAATAAATGTAGCATGAAATATAAGGGCAAATTAAATTTGTCCCCTGTAACCTACACCACAGGAATGGAAAGTCTCTATGGAAACCTATCCCTGTGCCAAAGTGAGCAGGTCAGGATCTCAGTGTGCAGAATGGTGCTCAGGGGGAGCGATGGCCGTGGAGTTTTGTGTCCAACACCCCCCCCATAGCTGTTTGTGGAGCAGCTCACTTATTGACCTGACTTTTGTGGAGGAAATGAGGAATTTCTTCCTCTCCCTGCCAGATCTGTGCAGAATTTCAGAATGTTTTGTACATGGGCTGCAAGGCAGGGAAATATTTGGTCCATAATGTGTTATATTACATGTAATTAAATTAAAATTTTAAATTAAAAAATAGCATTTCCCTGTATTTTCAGACTGAAAAAGCCCTTTCTTGTTATTGCCTGTCTTTTGCTCACCATCACTTATGGAGCTAAAGTGCACCTGGAGTGCTGTGGAGTCTCTGAGGTGCTGTGCAGAATTGATCTGCTCAGAATGTATTTGAGAAACCATAAGGAAGGAAATTTCTGTTGCATTACGAGTTTTGAGGTGCTTGTGTGAAAGGAATGATGTTGCACTCTGATAGAAACAGCTGAATGGGATGTTTAGGGTTTTTTGGGGTTTTTTTTTGTCCCTTTACCTTTGCTTTTTTTATGTCATCACTATGCTCACTATACTCAGTATTAGGAATTTGCCTCATCCTTATGGTAGTGCTCTGGAGACCTTTTTCATACTGAAACATCATGAGTTGTTCTTTGCTCAAAAATCATTCAACTACTGCAATAACTGACAGTAAGGAAGGCTTTGGTTCGCCATTGGTAAAGATGACTAAAATTTAGAACTGTGAGTTTGAAAAGATAAATTTTAAAGTATTTAGGCAGTGAAATTATGTGGTTTTTTTTTATTTTTGCATTTATTTTTCATATTGCTGAACAGATAATGTCTTTTTTTGATGTCATTTATTCCAAAAAGATGTGGAAGTTTGTGGAAAAAAAGGTTCTCCTTGTGGGAGTCTGTGTTTTCACAGTGCATGGTTTTATTCTCTTCTGTCAGGGAAGAAAATAGCTAGTAACAGCCCTAGAAAATATTCTGGATTTATATGTACAACCTCTTGGCCTCCCTTCCTTCTGACTGATTAGAAATGAGGTCTTCTGCCTCAAAAATGGGTGTGTACTACTTTGCTGCAGAGATATCATGTTTAAACTCTGGTTCTGTACAGGTTTGTGACAGTTCTGGTTTTGTGGCTGCACACAAAAATTTTTCTTGTGCAGTTCACATAAATCTAATATTTTTTGACAAGCGTTGCTAAGAAAACAGCAAAAGAATTTATCATTGAGCTTTGTTAAAAATAGTAGATTGGGGAGGAGAATGTAAGGGAAAATACTCTGTGAGGAACTTTTCTGGGTGTATTACATACTTGAGTTGTAGAAACCAAAAAGTATAAACATGCGTGTTCCTATGCCTTTTCTGGCTTTAGCTATCAACAGTGACTTTTGCTGGGAATAATCTAGTTTGACATTAAGTCCTGATGATTATTTTTTTTTAAAGCTGAAACAGGTTGCCTCTATTTCATGCATTTATTTGGTGCTGATGCAAACATATGTCTTTTAACTTGGGGAAGTGGCAGCAATAGTCTGAACCACTTTTTTGATATTTGCTGGCCTAGATCTTAACATATCTATGAGCTGAGGTAGTAATTCTACCTTTGCTGCTGGTCTTCCTTCATCCACTCTTAATCTGCCTTCAGATCCTGCTAGATATTGTTATATGAATCATTTTAAGAAGGTCTGGTAAACAAAAGGAATTCCATAGAAAAATCCTGTACTTTCTGCCTAATCTTTGTGACCTAGTGAGCAGTGAAAATTGGTGCTTGATATCACTGTGCATTGCTGAAGACTAAATGTGAGTGTGCCCAAAGTCCCCCATTGATTTTTGCTTTTCTGAGCTCCAGAGCCCAGGGGGTGCCCCTTGCCACCCCAGATCCCTCCAGTTGCTGCAGATGAGGTGACTCAACCCTCCCTGTGACCTCAGAGTTTCTCATTTGTGAGCGTGAGCAAGGTCACTTACACATTTTGTTGTAAATAAAAGTACAGTCTGGACCTTCTTAGTGACCAGCTAGCACAGAAATCACAAGATTATTTATTTTCTTTAGTAACTAGGGAGTAATAAAGTTTTTATGAATGAGATAACTGTAATCAAAGCAAAGTCAATGTGCTGTGGTTCTTGTATAATGACCCAATGAACTGTTGCATTCTAGAAAGAAAGTTGCCAATATTCAGTGATGAAGTTTGAGTTTCTAACTAGTAATGAGTTTTTGATCGCTTTTTATAGAAAAATAGTCCCTAAAAAGTCTTTTTATTAACAATTTCTGAATTTTTGGACAGACATAGCTACTCTGCTGTATAACAAAGGGCTGGAGCTTCTTTTTCAGATAGGCTGAGAAAAGAGGAGGCTCCAGAGAGGCCTTAGTACTTGCAGTACCTAAAGAAGCTCCAAGAGAGCTGGAGAGGGATTTTCTTCACAAGGGCATGGAATGGCAGGACAAGGGGGAATGGCTTTAAACTGAAGAAGGGCACATTTCTTTCCCTGGGAGGGTGGGGAGGCCCTGGCACAGGGTGCCCAGAGAAACTGTGGCTGCCCCACCCCTGGAAGTGTCCAAGGCCAGGTTGGATGGGACTTGGAGCAACCTGGGATAGTGGAAGGTGTCCCTGCCCATGGCAGGGGGGTGGAATGAGATAATCTTTAAAGTCCTTTCCAGCCAAAACTCTGCTATGATACACAAATTATATGAGGTACTTCCTTGTGTGTTAGGTGCACATCCCTAACTGCTGGTACTAAGCCTTCTAGTTAGCTCTGGATGAAATAAAGCTGATAATCCAAATGTCTGAAGTTCAGCAAAAGCATTATTTTTGGATGAAGGTTAGTTTTTGTTTCTTTGACCCTTAGAAGTCTGTTTGACCCTGATCCCAAAGTTAAAATGGTAAATGGTAAAAATAATGAAATTACATAATTGAATGTTGTTAGTCCGTGCCATTTAGTGATCATAACTCACAGAGCAATATAAATTTTGTGGGTTCTAGAACATGGTTTATCTTTCCTCCCTTTTTTTTCCAAGTTTCTATTTATGAATGGACAGGTGTTCAGGAAACCCCAAGATTTTGTTGGCCCTGTGTAGAATAGATGAAATATGATTTTTTTTTTTAAAAGAATGCAGTATAGATCCTATGTTATGGAACTATCATTTAAATACTATTTCTTAATTGGGGGATGCAGTGCTTAGTTACATTATTTCCCTAGAACCCCTTGGATATCTGAGATGCTTTATTGTACCATGGTCTTTTCATTTCTCACTCTATCCTCTTTGAAGAGGTGCCATACCACTTTAAACAGTTCACCAATCAGTTTCAGATGATGGATTCTCTTTAATCATTTACATCTAGAGAAAGTCAAATATTCCTTAGGAAGCCGAAGTATTTTAACAGAATGTATAGTGTTTGTGCAGCTGGATATCTTATTTATTTGAAGTTCTCAGGGAAATCTCTTCTGACTTTACAAAAAAGATGGAAGAGTAAACAGTACAGTGTCCAAGTAATATGAACTAGAAAGTCCCTTCTTTTAGAGAAAATTCATTAAAAAAGTGTATTTGCGGGGTCCAAAAATAATAAAGTATATCAAATGTAGAGTACTACATAATGTTTTTTCAATATTCTTACTATTTTTACATATGTGTATATATATGTGTCTGTACCCACATTTCTAGCCATCTATAGAGATGAAAAATATGCTTGAGTTTTTAATACGGTTCATATTCCTGGATAGGTGAACACAAGAGTCCATTTTCCTGAAAAAAAAATGATTCATCTGTTTGTTTTTTACTGTGTGACATGTCATTTATCATCATGTTGGCATTCCCTGGACATAACTGCGTAACTGAATTAACATTCCTAAAAACTTCCTTCCCAGAAAGCTATTGAAAATATATGTGTATGTATAGAAATATGAATAGTTCTGTGCTTTTGGGAGGTATCCCACTGTGATGCTAATAGAGTTTCTAGTTCCTGTCAGTTCTCTATTCCAAAATTTGTTGTATTTATAGGTATCTTTTTTTTCCTCCTGAGGAAAATGTGGGGGAACTTGCTGGGTTGGGTTTGTTGGTTTTGGTGTTATGTGGTTTTTTTTTGTTTCTATTTTCTTTTTCTTGGTGTTACAGATATGAGTGTGGTAATTTGCCTTTTTTTTTCTCCCCTAAAGTCAAGACTCAGACTTGCAGGATGTTCCTTGCCCAGCTTGGAGCATTGGACAGATTTCCATGTAGAGGGAAATAGGTCTGTGGTTTGATGAAACTGTTTTAGGAGTCTGTTCAGTTTTTCCACTGGATATTCACTGGCATTTTGCACTTCAGTACCTTCCATTATATATCACTCTGAGAGTTATTGAAAGGATTGAGTTAGATACTGGTTAAGTCCTGAACTTCTTTCTACTGTAGTCCTAATTATTTTATTGTCCCTGTGCCTCCTTTCTAGGAAAGGGCATTTGTGTTTCCAAAGAAAGAGAAGAAAAGGGAATATATGTTCCAGAAAAATTATTGAAACCAAAATGTTTTCCTTAATTTTATGTTGGTTTTATTGCCAGTACCAGAGGGAGGTGATGTGCCCTTCTGCCTCTCCTCCTCCTCTTCTTAACCTACTCTCTTAGACCTCAAGTCTGTAGTGTCTCACTACAGTTTTATCAAAAAAGGAAGAAAGCAGAATATATGATTTTAAGAGTTGTTTAAAAATATAAATGATTCAAGAATCAAATTTAAGAATAGAAAAGAAGGATTTGGCAAAAAAAGGACTTGAATCCATTTGGCAGTTGAAATAGTAAAATGGTTCTGTGTTCTGATATGTGTAAGATGACCTGAGTTTGTACGATTTCCTTGTGATAAAGTAGCGGATTTGCACTGATTCTCTTCAGGAAAAGTAGACATAATAATGAATCAATCCATTGTGCTTAATTCAGTGTTAAAATGCACCACAAATGATACAAGACTTAGTAGTTTTGCAATAATCTGTATGAGGATTTGTAATCAGAGAATTTCTGAATTTACTTCGGTTTTAAAGTTTCTTTTGGGACTTACAATACTTGAGTCATTTGGGTTTTCCAACCTCTTTATTCTGCTGCCTCTAGGAAGTTGTTAGAGTAGTAGCATCAATCCTACTTTAGCAAGGAAGATGTCAGTAAATATAAACCACATAGTCAAATTCCATCCATTATTTTAGTGACAACATGTTTTTGCAGTTAAGTATCGCTATGGATAGAGCACAATCTTCAGTGTATGCCAAGAAAATCTATAGAAGGTAGTTGAGGAATTTTATTAATTGCAAAAGCATCACCTTGAAATAAGATAAAGATAGCAATGTTGGATGATGCATCTTAAATAAAAATAAAGTATTTTTTGATATATAGAGAGAATTGTTTGTCTTGAAAAACAAGATCTACTTGTCCCAAACATGCAAGATTGATTTACCAGTGCTGTAGATTTCCATCTCTCTCAGCAGTACTGTCTTATGGGCTGATATTTCCAAAAATGTGTTTGAGCAGACAAAAGAGTAGGAACTTACTATGGGCTTATTTTACATGACTTGTTACACTAGTTCTCATTTCTTTACTTCTTTGTAGATGGGTGTGCACATACAAATAACTGGTGAGACTCCTAACTGGTTATGGAAGCATTTGCTCAAGTATTGAGCACCAGAGCTTATGTGAAAGGAACAGGTTTGAAAATCCTGACCTGGCACATTAGCACTGATTTTTGTTTGAATGCTGTACCCACTCTTACGCAAAAAATATTGAAGAACAATTTAACAAGCTAGAGCATAAGAGTGCTTGGATATACTAGGATTAAATTTTTCTCTTAAATTCAACACTCTTGACTGTGGGTATTTTTCTTAGGATTACCTTGTCTCCAACTGTAATCTATTAATGAATACAATTAGGGTTTTTTCATTTTGTAAGAAAATTGGAAACACAATTTCTTTCCACCGAGCAGCATTACTATTAAATCGTTGTCCTGAATTGTCAAACTTGCATTATGATGAATACTACCAGTACAAGAAAACTAATTTAGCACTTCAAGTAAAACAACTGTCTTGGCAATTTTTTATGATAATGAATTTGTAACAGTGTCATTTAGAATCTGATTGTCTACTCACATCGAGTAGCTCATCCCATCCCAAATAGTGTGGTTATCTAACAGGGTTAATTATGGAGCAGTGGCAGGATCTGCAAAATGATACTCTTGACAGCCAGGCTTCCCATGGCACTGTCCTGCCTCTGCAGGAAAGGAATTTCCCCATTGCAGCTTTCCAAGGCAAAGGTCCCAAATATCAGCAAGGGTTGGGCATCTGAAAAGTCCTTTCCTGTTTCCTCTTGTGGGTCACTGGTGACCATTCTGCTTGGACTCTCATGGCATAAATGTAAGAACTTCACATTATTTCCTTCATATGTAACAACACTAAAATAAGGGGTTTCTGGAAATAAATTTATTTTTGTTTGTTGAGATACCATGAGTAACTGGAAGTGATTTAACTGGTTCTGCCAAGGAACAGGGTGCTACCTGAGCTGAATGAACTACATTGGTTACATCTGATGAACTACTATGTACAAAGTGAGCCTCTCTTAGCTTTTGCTCCAGAAGTGGTGACTTTGTGAGGAAAAAATGATGTGTTGATTTCTTCCATTCCCTTGAAGAGAAATGTATGTGAATTTCCAGCTTTTAAAGGAATTATAGCAGAAAGTATCAACAAAACTGTTAGTTCCACTTGTGATATATTTATTGTCTCCTTTTTGGCTTTATGTTTCTAAAGGAAATGTTTTCATTTAGAATGTCTTTTTATCAAAATAACTAGCTGAGCTTGCTTTTGGTGATGAGCTGAAATTTATCATTATTGCATTACACGTGCGCTTATTCAATAGACAGTAATGTGGCATTTTAAATGGTCTTCAGCTAAAGTCAGGCTCTTCAGAACACAATCCAGCCCACTGCTTGTCTTGGAAAATCAAATACTCTGCATGTCTACCCAAGGCCAGCAAAGCTGAGCACAGCTCAAAGCTTTTTCTGCTGTTAACAAGGGACAGAAGACTCATCTAAAAATTTTGTCGCTGTCCACAGCAAAGATTCCTGTAAATACAATCTAACTGCTAATCTACTCCTCTAAAATAATGTTTATAGCTGATAATGAAATGTGACTGGGCCAAATTACATGGTCATTCCTGTTCACTATCATCACAGGAAAAAAAACTTTGCTCTCCCACTTCGGTTTTCTGTTCACTTCTGCTGGCAGATACATCCATTAATTAATGATATTGTAGCACTCAGAAGCTGGAAAGAAAGGGTTGTCCAGACCTGAAATGGAGACTTAGACCTGGAATGAAGTCAGTCTATTTATTTCAAACATCTTCTCTACTGAAATATTTGTAGTCTGTTGTGCCTTTCTGCTTTGGAAGATTTTTGTGAGTCCTTCCCAAGCATCTGTTCCAAACTTACTTGAATGACTTCCTTACTGCGTAAGTGTCAGCACTGAATATCAACAGTAAACAAATGAAAGTTTGTTCAATCTTCTTCATTTGTTTGGTTTGTTATTTCTGTAAAGTGTGTTTGTTAGGATAAATGCTGTTGCTGTTACAACCGTGGTTTTTCAGTCTCTGTGTAGGTGAGGTAAATGAATTACCAATTTTCTTTGCATGATTTACTTTAGAGACTTTCTGGTGGCCTGGGCATTTTTTTATGCTGTAAAATGAGACTTGGCTGATAACTGTTGTATCAGGAGACAGAGGTGATACTGACTTCCCATGGAGACAGTCTGTAAAGATACCATAAAATAATGGTATGTGGCTTTTCCAGGACTGAAAGTGAAGGTCTCTTGAACTGATTCAAAGTCTTTTCTGATTCCCATGCTTTTGCCCATGTTGTTGTTACCTTATCTCTGGTTTCTGTCCAGGACTGTGATTTTGCTGTATTTGCTAACTGATACCAACTGAAAATGGCAAAGTCAGGGCTATCAGCAGTGTGCTCACTTCCCACTCTACCAAGTAATGCCTGGCTAAAGGCTATTTTATCTACCTCATGATATTCATTCAAGTACAAATAAAAAAATTGCCTGGACCGTTTTATCTTGTCTTTAAGAATATTAGATGAGCTATTTTAGGATGTTTTATAGGCATTTAAGCTAAAAACCTTTATGAAAAGCTGTGGATTCATTTTCTCAGCCATGACGTGCCCAAAGATAACATGTGCTGTAGATGAACAAAATATGGGCTGTAGATAACATTCCTACTGAAATCTCTGTGAAGGGGCTGTTACACTGACCTGGTGTCATTTCCAGCATAGTACTGCCTTAAACACATGTAAATGTGGTTTTCAAAAGGTAAAAACAAAATTTATGAAGAGTTAAGAGAAGTTTCACAATGACCATTTTAGTGTTTATAACTTTAAGTTTTTCCTGAGATAGTAACAAAAATATTGAGGAGTAAATAATGCAGTTTTCTACAAAAAAAAGCAAAGTTTTAAGATGGTCACTTGTTATTCTTTTCCTGATGGCAGTTAATGGCTAAAATCTAGGTTCTCAGGCAACATGTTCATAAATGCCCACACCGAAGGAAAATTATTCTGCTTGTGTTCACTGTGCAACCAGATGAAATATTGCTGATAGAAAAATAATTTTGAGGTAATCAAATGTAATAGAATTAAGTGAAGAATTTGCAGTTTCTTCTGAGTTTTCAGATGATAACCATTTTTACTAAACATTTATATTGTGGTTTTCTTTTTCAATAGAAAAAGTATATTTTGAATGGATTCAGATAANTGTCAATAACTAGAGAAATAATTCTCAAATTACTGCAAACAAGTCATTGCATTTCAGGGGGAATCTTCAGTCTCATAGGTGACTGTTGCTAAAATTTCCAAGTGTGGTCATGAATAGATTGATGGAAGCTGTTTCCCAGTTTTCATTGCAGTGAATCTTAATGGGTGCCAATTAAAATATATTTACATATGTACTTACATTTCCCACCATAACATGTGGAGCCTATAACATGATTTATACTGACAGATAATGATTGTTGTTTAATTCTTCCTTTTATCCACACACTTTTGAATTATGAATTATATCAATCCTTAAATCTTTGTTTGTTTTAGAGTAGGTTCTCTTTATTTTTTTCCTCTTGGCACACCATATATGCACTAGCAAGTGCTCGCAGTTTCAGCTGCATTTAAGGAAATATTGTTGTAAGGCTTTTATGTGCTGTACTTCAATCAGCCAGTGCCAGCAGTATCCCAATAGAAAGACCCTCAACAGACCATTTTCAGCATTTTGCTGCAATTAAACTCCTCTGGTTTTAGCCCTCAGGCAATTTAGTACCTTTTTACATATGCACATTATGAACTTTTGACCAGGGCCTGGTAGTCATATATTAGATAGCAGCTTTTGAAAGCAGACTTAACAAGTTCCTCAGAGTATTACAGCCAGAGTCAGTTGTGGAAAAGGTAATTTAACCAACTTGCAGTGAGGCCATTCAGAATCGTACTGATGATCCTAAACATGTCTTTTTTTTCTTCCTTGTTTCCTCTGGAAGCTGGTAGCAAGAGCTCTCAAAGAATGTGATTGATCTTTTATTCAGTAGCTAACGAGGGCTGTGATTCTATTAGTGCTCTACAAGGCAAGGGAACAGTGATTTAATGAAGTGTCTGGTGAGCTGGTCATAGATTTATCCTGTTGTCTCTAATTTGCAGCGCCGTTGTGAGCGTAAAAGAAACTGCGCTCGCAGTGCCATTAGGCAGGTATTTCCTTAGTAAATTGTTGTAAGGTCAGGTGTAGTTATCTGGGAGAGGCGATGCCTCAGCCCTCGCTGTCTGGAGATGACAGCAGCTGTGCCGAGCACTCGCTGGAGCGGAAACGGGAGGATCAGAGGTCCTCCTGCGAGCCCCCCTCCGCTGGTGCAGGAGCAGATGAACTGCCAAGTAGGACTAATAGAGTCATAATTGGCGATTAGAACTGGAAAGGTGCAATAACATCTTAATACGAGCTGGCTGGCGCTGGAGTTGGTGCCAGTTGCTGTGAAGTTCCGTGGTCGCCTGATCTGGTAACGCTCCCTTTTTTCATTCTCAAAAAAACCGAGGCAGTGTGTCCTAATCGCTGCAGTACAACAAAAATATAAGAACATCAAAACTTGAGTTGCTTTAAAGTGACGTTAATGTCTTCAGTACATTTACTTCGGCATGTAACCTGTCAGTCTTGCTCAGAAACGATGCACTAAAATTTGCCACGGAGCTATAGATAAAATAATATCATAAAAATGCTTTGGCTTTCACTTAATTAGCGCTAAATAATCATTTTATTTCTGTCAGCTGAAGGCCACTGAATTTTTGTTTTGTTTTTCTTTGCTGACGTGAGATGCAATTCTGATGATGCCCGTGGTGTTGTGCGTCTTTTTTTGCAACATTGTTTTTCACAAACCTCTGAGTCCAAGTTAGCCAAAGGCAACCATTTTCAGAAAGAACTTCTTTGCATTAAATGTTTGGTAATTTGAGAAGGAAATTATGGTATGGCTTTATACATTGTCAGGGAGATCAGTGAAATATTTCAATCCAAATGTAATACTGCAAAATAACAAAGCAGATCTCATATGCGTGGTTCTGTCCTAGGCAGACACAGAACAGTAGATAAATGAATGGTTTTGTGATTCCTGTGGCATTTCCTGGTGGCAGCTGGAGAATTCCCTTGTAGAGAAGTGCTCAAAGCTGAGAATTAGAGGGTAGGCAGAGATGGCATTGCTGGGGGTGTTAGTCCACTTTGTTTCTGTGTGGGTCACAAGCCTGTTTGGGATCTCTTGTGTTCCAGGCTCTGTGCATGTGGGTAAAGAAAAGCTTCTGCCTCAAAATCAAATCTGTTTTAAGGGAAACTGCAGAAGTCTCTTGTGCACTGGATGAAATGTAGATCTTGGCAAACATCAACAGCAAGGAGACATTACCATGAGAACTTGTCTCCTTATATAATTATAGCACATGCACCACCAAATAGTTGTCATGTGCTCAGATGGGTGATTTTATTGTTGAAAAATAAAAATATTTTCAGTTGCATGGGCCCTTGAACCCCGGTAAACTTGACACCCTGTGGGATGTCATCTGGGACCCCTGTTAAATATCCAGACACAATTAGTCTAGAAAAAGAGATATTAGGCTTTTAAATGAACAGGGAGAGGATTTAAAACAGTAAGCCAAACTTTCTAATTTCCTAATATTGACACTTCTGTCCCTCACAATCTTATTATAGAATTATTCTCTGCTGATCTACCATTTCATCAAAAAGTCTACAATGGAACTAAAAATCTAAGCCTTTTAGCCCATAGATCATTGCACTTGGTAAATGGCTTATTGTAGATTAGATAATGTGGTTCATAGCACATCCAAATCAATAAAAGGCTAGTCTGAATGTAGTAAAGTGCTCTCAGTCTGATTCTTTTTATTAAGTGTATCTGCCATGAGCAAAGTGAAAATTTTAGTCTTTTTGCTTAACTTGATGTAAGAAAAAGACATTGCTTAAATTTCTGCATGGTTGTTTTCTTTCTTAGAGAAGATCTGTTCAATAGAATTTAGGGTTTTTTTGAAACAAAATTAAATATATTGTCTGAAAAATGATGCAATTCTTCTATTGGAAAAATTCAGAGCCCACTGGTTTGGTGTTCCCAATCATCTCTTGCTAGAAGTGAGTCCCTAGACCTCGCATTTGTCAGATATTCAGTGGCCTCTATGAAATAAATTATTTTATAGCTGTTCTTACAAAAATCATCAGCAGAAACTGGCAACTTCAGCAACAAATGGAGGCGGAGAAATGTGGAAGAAATATTTTGAAGGCAGAGTGGGTGATTCAATACCAAACAAGGAGTGGTGTTTTAATCTGAGTGAGGAGAGAGGCCCAGGGTTCACTGGGAACCAGGGGCTGAAAGGGACGATGGGGTGGTTCTTTCTGCTTTAGCCCGTGAATGATCCTGTGTTTCTGAAGGGGTAGAAATATCAGCAGGGTATTCTTATTTATCCAGGAGAAATTGAGGAGGCTGATATGTGTGTGTCAAGGGTGAACAGGTATGGAGAGACTTTTTTCCAGCTGGGGTTACATTAGAGACTGGGAAGAAATTGGTGGCACAGTGGGAATTAATGGCTCTCTGCCTCTACTTTCAACGCACTTTCATTCATTGCAATTTTTTATTTTCCTGTTTACATCCATGGCCTGTCCTGCTGAGGAAATTCTGAACCTCTGAACCAGGTCAAGAGCTTGTCCAGGTTTTGCAGCTTGGCTAAAAGGAGGTTTCAAAGCTGTATTAGAAATCCAGTGAATAGCTTGGAATTTCTTGCAAACAATCAAGTCAGATAAACTGTAATTGGCTGCAGAGAGATGCTCTTAACTTACCATTCTTTGACCATGTTATTGACCAGTATGTGTTAGCCCATGTTATTAATAATTTATCCTTTGAAAAAATCTATGTGCATTATAGCCTTTGATCTCAGAAATTTCAAAGCTGAACGTGCCATTTCCCTTTTTCTTTCTTTTAAAAGAAATTTTAAAAGAGAAGAGAATGAAAAGTAATTTTTAAACTTTTTTCTGTTTATTTTGGTGGGAGAGCTTCCTGATGACACCCATCCCTGGTAATGAGAAGTGTACATTAATACAGGTAGAATATATATGAATAAAAAAATCAAGGCAAGCTCGCTGTACTTTACAGATGAAAAATGTTTGAAAACAAGACTTAATGCATCTAGTAGATTAAAACAGAAATTAAAGACTTTAGAGTAAGAAGAGATCAAAGGCTGTCTTTTCATTGTTCTTTTTATTGTTTATTGACTTCAAAAAGACTTTTTAGTTTAAGCTGACTTTAATGTCTCTTGAATGCTCTTTTGTAAAGTGACTTTGAAAACTCACGGATAATGTCTTCATTAAGTGGGAAAAAATCTTGGTAAAAATATAACTAACTTTGCTTTCATTATAATAGGAAGAGATAACACTTTGCTTAATTAAGGTCTATTTTCCCTCTGTTCAGAATTTTACGACCATTTTTTTCATTGAAATTAGTGCTGATAAAAGCTTGAAGTAGACATTGCTAAACTGAAACTCTTAGTTTTTCAGGGAAGCACGGTAATGTGAGTTCTCTGTCTGTTAATCAGTTAATCAGGATGTTGTCTCGTGTATACGAGCTATTTTAGGAAACAAAAGAAAAAACGAAACCCAAAAGCATATTCAAGTTGTATTGATTCTAAAATAAAGCAATGCTTTTTGTGTTGTTGGGAATGTTAATTTAGAGACTTTCTGCTCTCATTCTGTTTCCAAATGTCTGTGCTTTTCTCACCAGTCCCTGATGACTTGATGTATTTGGATTATGTTAATACCTGTATTAATAATGACAGTAAAGATCGTAAATCTGTGGATGCAAACTGATAGATTAGGAAAGCCATGCTGAATAATTTCTCTGGGGAGTAGTGTGTACTTTCCACAGTGTTTTGAGGTTTAAAAAAAGGCACTTGAGGAACAGGATTGCCTTGGCCTTCCCCCTCCCAACAGTTCATCTTTTTCTCATGGTTCTGTGGGACTCAGTTCTTGTTACTTTTAGATGGAAGGGGAATTACTAGGGTAATAAAGTGCACTCCATCTTTTGAGATAATTGAGATACGTATTCATTTTTGGTTTGCTCCTCACTTTGTCGGTAAATTTTGTACGATAGGTTTGGCAATTCCTGACCTGGGTTTATAGTGCAGCTCTGATGTTTGTTACTCTGGGGCTGTTGGGCAGTCGTTGTGATGGTAATTTTGTGATACTCACCCTTCCCATTCCATGTATTTCTGCCAGGGCTCCATGTGCAATGATCGGGCAATCTGCTTGGCTCTTACTGAGGATCAAAAGATTCTGATTTACTGTCTGCAAAAGTTGTTTGCAAGACCTTTTTATGTACTTAAAAAAACTCAGCAACTCCTTTCAACGTGATGGCTGAGTTTCTAGAGGTTTTTTAAATGAGAATGTGTGTTGCATCATTTCTGTAACTGCTTAACCTTACTTCAGCTTTAAAGGAGATTGTCTTCAAAAGGAAAAACAATGCTACATTTGTTTCCCTTTGCTTCCATTCACGGTTAGGGACAGAGCAGCAAAGCTTTTCTAGGCTAGATTTATTTTTACTGACTTTCAGCTATGATACACCTATTAGGAATCTTACGTCCAGTGCAAAAATGAGGCACGAGGCACTGGAAGGGATGCCTTTGATGCTGTGTGAATCTAAAAGCCACACTTTGTGTTAATTTTGAGACTGTTGCTAATATTATTTAAGGATTGGCTTATAATTTTCTTTACTTCATTTTAACGTGGGCAGCCCCATTTTGGATTTGGTGATTCAGTATACGACAGTTCAATTTTGTAGACTGTCACTAGTTTTCATATACATAGATGCAAAACGTTTTATGCAGTATAACTATTTTTATGGCACAAACGGTTAAGTATTTTTACAAGTGTAATCTTTGTGGGTGGTTTAGAGGCTCAATTACCCACTGAAATGGAGGAAATAAATGTCCTCAAGGGTTTGCATTTGGATCATATGACATTGTGGGGCTCAGCTCATTGTTAATAATTCTTACATCTGTGTAGCACACAACAGCACATGAGGCAGCCTTTGAAAATGTAAAGCAGTGTTGCTGCAGGTACCCTTGCAGAAACATCTGAGTTCTTTTATAGGAGATGACAGAAAAGTAAACCAGGACAAAGAAAGCAACAAATCAGCTGGTAAAATTGATGTCATGTCTAATCCTGCCTATTAGATTGAGTAGTTAATGTGAAGACTATGGAAATGTTCATATCTGTGATGCACGTGGCAGATGCTGTTTGTGTGGCATTGCATGTTTGCACTGTGGGCACTTGAGGGGCTAAGAGTTCACAAAACCAGAAAGAAGCCAAAACAAAAAGGAGAGAACAAGGAAGCAAAATGATGTGGCCAAATTCCAAGCTTGTTATTGCAGTCATTTTTGCCTTTATTTTGCATTTGGAAATAGCAAGGGGTGGTCCTACAGTGTGAGGAATGTGGTTGCTCTGCACTGTGAAGATTTGACTCTTGCACCTGGAAACAAGAGGCACCCAGGACATGGAGAGCTTAATCCCTTGGAATTCTGTGAGCAAAAGGTGCCAAACTTGGTTCCCCCATTAGTGCTATGGATCTTGACACGCATGAGAGCAGAGTTTGGTTCAAGGGCTTGTTTGCGTATCTGCGTGCTTCA
The DNA here is from genome assembly GCA_013398115.1 of Falcunculus frontatus. Taxonomy (NCBI): domain Eukaryota; kingdom Metazoa; phylum Chordata; class Aves; order Passeriformes; genus Falcunculus; species Falcunculus frontatus. Next base: position 3,430,919 of record VZRV01004347.1, on the reverse strand, counting down.
CTTACTTTATTAACCACCCCAGACCTGGTTTCCTGCCTTGAACATACTGAAAGACCACTATAGTGGTGATGTACAGAGTGAATTAAAAGGAGGATGCGAAACATCTTTTGAAGAAGGTGAGATCAGAAAAAATTAGGCTGTTTCAAGAACAATTATGTAATGGTTATGTATGTCAGATAATATATACCTCCTAGCAATGATTCCCAGGTTTCTTTGTGGATGTAATGCCTCTCATTATGATCCCAAATTCTGTTATGTGTTTTCCAGAAGTCATGCAAGCGTATTCTGGAGATCAATGCACTGTATAAAACATTATATTAAAAAATTCAGTGTTTGGCTGAGAACTATATGAAAAATAAGGGTCTACAGGCAGCAATATCTCTCCAAAACCACTTGAGCTGTCTTGTTATGAGCTCTAACTCCTTGTTGCCTATTATGTGTAGCAACAAGGGACCTGAGGGGACCTCTTAAGAGCAGAAGGGTCAGCAAATCACAGAGGGTTCAGGCAGTGCAGCTCTTTTTTGGCTCTGAAGACCCAAAGTACCCAGAGTAGGCTATTAAAGTCCTGTTTATAGCTGGGCTGTATTAGCTCCACACTCTGAAGTTGCTTTCTGTCTGAGCAAATCAAATATATTCCTGAGAGCTGGCAGTATTGGCCTGTTGGTGTTTTTAGACAAATTCTTTCCTGAAATGAACAGAGCTGTCAGCAAGGGAACAGTGAAGGCATCTCTGTAGAACAGCAGCTTTATTTTTGTTTGCCTGCTTTGGACACCTTGTAGTACTTCCACACTCCTTTTTGCTCGGCTGTTTTTCTCTTTCTCCAGCCTTCCCTTCCAAATCACATAGTTGTTGTAGGCAAATAAAGCACTAATTGTTAGAAGCTACCTCCTTTCTACCCAATGTATAGACAAGCAGTTCATGTCACCTCAGACTTTTCCCTGTGTTCAATATTGACAGTAAATCTCTTTTCTGCTTGAGTTTTGAGTTCTAATGATGTTTGTGCAGGGTTTTCTGAATATAGAAGTTAATACATTGAGAGGGTTTACAAGACAACATCATCTTCCTTTAGAGAAGAGCCAGTATCCAGCTGCTGCTCAGCTGTAGGAATGAGCTTCTGGTTCCCTGCTCCTGGTACTGGAGCTCCACAATTTTATGGACTAACCACTATAAATCCTAAGCAAGGAAGTGTGCTGCAATTTTCCCTAGTCATGTGTGCCATGCATGACAGTGCACATGGTTACCTTCCCAACCTTTCCTCCCTGGGGACATACATTTTAATGCTGTGTCCATTTACATCACAGTTGTATTAATTACATTTAATGTAGTTTTGAGCTAAGGTAGCACAGCCTGATTTCAGAGAACGGTATGTGTTGTAATGAGGCTTGAGTACCATTGATCTATGACTTGGATAGAAGGGATTCTTAAGGGAGTTTGCTGATTTATGTAGAAGACTGATGTCTGTGGCCATTAGGAAACACCAGTTTTTATTACCTATCAATCTCATGGAAAACCTTTAGCAGCATGATCTCCTGTAATAGTTATCTAATCTGTTAAATTAGAGATTAATGAAATGAAAACATTACAGGAGAGGAAAATACACTTTTAAGAGCAGGCAGTATCATCAGAACAATGCAGACTTATTTGAAAGCATATACAACAGCAGTCTGAAGACAACAAAAGGATAAATCAGCTCAAGGTATTGCTGTCTTAATCTTTAAATTGCAAAAATCTATGTGGATATATGGGTTAGTAAATTACTAGAGCAATGGAGCATGTAGGACTAATTCCAAAATAGAAGAAAAAGTAGAACACACCATTTAGAATATCATACACTCATTTTTAGAATGGTCATAGAATTTAATAGAGTTCAAGTTTAATTCTGCTTAACTGTATTTTTTTTTTTTCAGATCTGTAGAGTTCAAAAGTGGCTACTTATCCAAATACTTTAGTAAGACCAAAAATTAGAAGAAAGAAATTGTGCATTATATAAAGCTGTGACTGTTATTTATGAGAGCTGTGGTTTAGATACTGGGAATCTTTATACAGGGAAAAAACCTAGTATCTTAAATATTTGGATATAAAATGGAGACAATGTTTTCTATCAGCTCATTTCTAAGCATCTAATTTCCAGCATGTTCTGTGCTCGTTTTTCCTTGTAGCTACTATATGCAGTGGGATATAAAACAGAAGGAATTTTCAAAAAAACCAAGCTGCATTTATCCATACATAAAAAAGAAAATACTGTTGAGGTGACCATGTGTGTCAGTACATCACTTTATTTCCACACCACCTGCTGCAATTAAAAATGAAATCACCAAGCAGCAAGTACAGTAACTTCATCAACCAGCTGATATTATAATTAATGACTATATGGAGTCTCTATTATTGTGTACTTCCAAGGCATCAAGTGGAAAGCTGTCGTAGTGCTTTAAATAATGAAAAAGTTTCAGGCCTTGATAAATGGCTCAGTTGGATGCAGTTTAGAAAGTTGAGAGCATATGCTTCTGTCATTAGAAACTAAGGACCCTTGTTACCCTTGCTATAACTCTTCAGATTCATCTGAAACTCTTTGATCCCCTCATGTACTTACACTGTGTTTAAAATGCAAAAGTGTAGAAAAATATGGTGTGCATGAGAAATTCAGTGAGGAGGGAGAAATGTTTGAAACAAAGACGTTAATGAACAGTAGCTTTTTTTTAATCTATTGGAAAAGAGAGCATTAGGCTGTACCCACATCTCTTTTGAAATGTGAGTAAGCAAACATTCTTCTTTAATTCCTTTGAGATTTTTCTTTTAAGAAACAATTGAAATCCAATAAAGAAATGGGCTTCAGAGCGTGCTTATGAAGATATTTAAGTGACTTAATAGAGGAATGACAGCAAGGGTATTTGTTCCTGAGGGCTGTGCTTCAACTCTGTGCTGTTCTGCAATGCGGAGTGCAGGATGGGTGTGAAGTACTGAAGCAGAAATTTTGGGTATTACTGGTGAGGCAGGTTTAAGCAATATAAACTTTTAACAGGGAAGCTAATGGTAAATTCACTTCCTGAACAGTCTAGTTTCATTGTTAAATATCACCATTTTAACTGAGAACTGCTAGCTACTTTCCAGCTTCTATTTATTTTTCTTCTCTCCGAAACTTTCGTATAATGTATTTGCCTCTGAGGATATTTCATAGCTGAAATGCTTTGCTTGGCAGAGCATGTTACAGATAGAGAAAATTTTGTCTAATCCCTGACTCTCATGGTTGTCATTCTGCTTTGTTTCATGCACTGAAGCTATGTGCCACAACCATTTCTCAAACCTTTTATAGAGGAATTATGTGTCTTCTGAAGTATTGAATTAAGATAACAAAACATATATGTGAATATATATATAGGAATGTATAACCAACAGCAGAAATAAAGATTTCTTCCTTCCTATCATATGAATATGTGACATAAGTGAGTGCTGTTTTTCCTCTTTTATGTCATTATTTAGAGCCCATTAATTAGAATCTACATTTTCTGAGCATCCAACACTGTGCCTTGGCACTATGTGCAAGCATATCACAGGAGAATGTTTTAGTCCAAGAACTTCTCGGTGGCTAAAATGTGTGTTTAACAACCTGCTGCTAAATTAAGGACTGAAATTGAAATACTGGTGAATGGATGGAAACAGATGTGAAAATTCTCCTTATGTAAGAAAGGAGTCCTGTTCATCCTCTGAGGTGTGGAAACTCTCATGCTGGAATAACAGCAGCACCCTGTGCTGCCAGTGAATCCCTGGGATTCTTTGTATTTGAGAACTCTCACTGCTTTGGTTCTGTTTTTTTGAACAAAAAGGACTTGGAGTGACTACTATATGGTGTTCAGCTCAGAATATTTACAAACTCTGTGCAATTGGTGAGACAGATGCAAATGAAGTGCTGATGCAATGGGTCCATCTCCATTCATTCCAAAGGTGTACTTGCTTGCATGGGATCTGAGTTTGTGATAAGTGCTGAATATTAACCAGGATATTTGGACTTTAGTATAATGATCCTATATCACTATGGCATCTTGGTAAATTAGATTAAACCTGAAGGACACAGGACCTGATCCATCTTTAAATTCATGATGTGTGAAAGTTGCACTTCAGACAAGTGTTAGGCTAATTGCTTCCTTAGCTGTTGACTTTAATAAGTTATAAACAGAAATATTTATCTCAGTGTGCTAAGTGGAGAGTAGAAAGATAGCAAAGGCATTCACAGAAGTAGGTTTTGCATATATTCAAGATATTGTCAGATTGTGCTATTAGGTGCCTGCTTTTTCACATATTTCAGGACATTTATGCTCTTATGCTACTAATTAAATTAATTATTTATTCATTGTACACAGGCTTGAATTACTGTATGATTAGCTTGGGCACTTAAAAGTATAAGAACACTTGAAAGCAAAATCCAAGCATAGGTATTCTATAGCACGTCTTACAATCTAAATATTGCTCTTAGTCTAATCGAAGCAGCAAGAGTAGTCACAGCAGTTGATGGACTATTTTTCAAATTGATTTCAAAAATGTATTTAAGGGGATGATCTTCTACTCTAGATTACCTATTGATTTTTAATATGAAAAGCTCATTATATAAGCAGTAACTGCATATAAAAACCTAGCAAACCTTTGCATAAATCCTTTAATTGAATTTCCAGAGCCTGTGGTTCTACTTTTTTTTTTTAATTAAATCTATTTCTTTTTTTAAGTGTTACTGTGTAATTTGCATGCTGTGAAGTGGCCCTGTCCCAGATAAAGTGCCATTGATCCTTATTAAACCTCACCTCTGGGCTTGCTCAAAACTAACTGGAAAAATTAAAGTGTTCATGCTGCAATGCACTTATTGCTTGTGTGATAGGATTATGGAAAAAAAAGAATAACATTAATTTCCAAGAGAGAATTTATAAAGCAAGATTTTATTTTTTTCAATTTGATAATTAATAGCAAAATCATACCCTAAATATAAATTGTATTTCAGTCTGCAAAGTGCAATAGTAATTAGGAAAGATAATGTATACCTGATATAAACCCATGATGTTTTATATGGACACTCCTTTGGTATATTAATTTTTTTAAGAATTCAAAATGATTATGGATTCAGCCCAACAGCTTTAAAAGAGATTTGAGGAAAGGAAAAAAAAAAAGAAACCTATGTAGTACCTTGCATTACTAACCGTCTCTATTTTATTTCTTCAGTTTAAAACGTGAAAAACAACAGTCTGCAAATATTCATGCTAACAATTTTTATGTTAGAATTATCAGAATGAAGAAAAGTATGAGTTGTAATAGTATTTTCACTTTTTAAGAAATACCTAACATTTTTTATATGAAAAGCAATAAAATCTGCTAAATAAATATTCATAATCAATAAGAATACAAGGAATGGAATATATTAACAGAGTTATAAAAATGTTTGCAATATGACTCAAAATGAAAAATACAGCAGGTTATGTATGGTTTAAAGTGTAATCAATTTTGAGGTTGTGTATGAGGATATAAATGATAAACACAAATAGTAGCATTTTTAGTAAAGGGTGTTGCAGAAAAATACTGTATTTATGGTCCATTCCATTATTTTATAGATCATTAATGTAGAAAACAAACACAGTGTATCCATCTTCTCAGACAGATTAAAATTCCATTAAATTATATTTTAAATAGAAATTTTGAGCTCATTTCATATTCTGCTGTCTACAAACACAGGCTCTACTGAAAGCACTGAATGTAGACTGGCTTTCCAGCAGGAGCTGATACCACAGGAGTTACATTCAGGAGTGGTCTGGATTTGGAGGGTGGAGGCTGATGGGTTTTTCCACTTTCAGCAAAGAGAGCTGCTAAATTTCTTATGTCTAAGGCAGCGGTGGATTCCACGTTGTGTTCCCTGTGATTCAATGTGCAGCTACGTTGGGGTCGTCAGTTGTAGCCCAGCCTCGTTCCCCAATGAGAGCATTTGTCCCATCTACAGAGGAATTAGTGCAACTTGATTTTTGCTCCTTGCCTAGTTAATACACAACAGTTTAAATACAATGTTCTCACTGATCTGAACCTAACCAAACTGTGCTGAATTATATTAGTTTATTGAATGTCATAACTATTTGCTTTAAAGCTCCAGTATTGCTTTGCATAAGCACTAATTATTTCTAAATCAGCCTCTTAGTCTCATTTCATACACTTGCTGGGATCACAGAATCACAGGTTCATTTAGCTTGGAAAAGACCTCCAAGATCATGGAGTCCAACCTTTGACCAAACACCACCTTATGCTACTGAGTGCCACATTCCTGGACACCTCCAGGGATGGAGACTCCACTACCTCCCTGGACAACCCCTTCCAGTGATGAACAACCCTTTCAGCATAGAAATTATTCCTGAAAATTGTAACAGTGACATTAAATAAGTGGTGTTTTACTGTTTTCAGTATCTCATTTGTGCATTTGAGAACGCTGTCCTTGTTTCCCCTGTGAAGTCCATTGGTTAAACCTTGAACATTTCTTGTGCTCCATATTGGAATTATCTCGTGGCCACAGGAGCTCTTTGCTGCTGCTGGGATCAGTTTGGACCCTGCTTATTTCTCTGCAGTGTCATGAATCTTGCACTAAAGGGTGGTTATTTGGCATAGCTCTAGAAGCACTCTCCTGGCTCCTCCTCTTCCAGGGAAGTATCATCTTTAGCTTTGGGAAATTCATGTTTCTGTTCCCTCCATCAACAGGCAAAGGGGTGTTTGCTCCAGATTTTCACATTAGTTTGTAAGATTAATGTGGATGACTTGTTCGTCATTATTTGTGTTCCTCCTCTCTGTGGCCCAGCAATTTTCTGGTGGATTATTTCTCTGAACAGTTATTACATGTCCCATATTTGCTCCTTGAAACTTGTTCCTGCTTAGTGTTACGTACATCACAAGCATTCTGAAACTATGCCTGAGGAGAATGGTTTTAAAATTCTTTCCTGGTTGTTTGTCAGTGGATTTGTTGTAGTTTCCTCATGGTCTTTAGTGGAGGAAGTAAGTGACAGTGATCAGTGGAGGTGGACAGTAAGATTTATAATGTATTTGTGCTAGCTGATTGCCAACAGAACTGGCCTTTCCCAGCGGTGCTGTACGCATACTTGGAAAATCAATAGGGATTAGCCTATGACCCCCTTCACATACTTATACTGTGGTCTGCATTGCTTACCAATATTTCATCTGTTTCACTTAAATGCTGGTACTTACTCAATAATGTGTGGCTGTTCTTGCAAGCTACTAATTAATTTTTAAAATGCAGTATCACTTGAAACGGAGATAAAGCACACCTTTAGCATCAGAGCGAGAGCAGGGCAGCGGCTTTGTGAATTTGCACTTGGTACCTTTAATTAAAAATCCTACTGTGAAAGATTAAAGTTACATATTCAGATTTTAAAAAGTACTAAATCAAGTACAGAAACCTTTTCATGGTGGTTGTCAATAAGCTAAATTGTCAGGTTTGACCAGGTACTTGTTAATTTAAATTTTTTTTTCTAGTTTTGCTGCCTTTTTTTTTTAATTATTTTTTGGTTTTGATTTAAAAAATATTTGGTTTAAAGTTTGGGGTATTTGTTTTTGGTTTTCTTTCCCTTGTAAATTTTAGGGTAAAAATATTTTATGTTTACAAATAAATGCATTCCATTGAAATTGAGTCTAGGGCATGGTCTTGACAGTATGTTCACAAGTTACATAAACCATGTTGCTTTTTAAATACTAGTGAGTTGAAAAGCTGAACAGATTTATCAGGTTTTTTTTCCCTTGACTAATTTAAAGAAAAAAAGTAATTTATATTGAAATAGTATAAAGATAGTTTGTTGTACAATGTCAAATTCTTACTTGAATTTCTAGTTTACCATACAGATTGCCAAAATCCAAAGATAATGGCCTAAAGCAATTATTTTTGATGAGGTTGTTCTCCCAATAGAAGGATTTTAAAAATTCACAGTTTCTTATGCAAGTGTACCTATTCCCTAGAGTTACTTAGAGTTTCTTATTGATCTAGTAGCTGGTATTTGAATTGGTCGATGTACTCTGTAACTTGTTTAAGATACCCTACCTGAACTATTAGTTTAAATAATATATTCATGAATTGATTAATCATTACAGTAAGAGTTATTAGCTGCATTTTTATATGTGAGCTCTCCACAAATGACTCCTGCTATAATAATCATGCATATATAAACAGGGATTTAGGTTTAAATTGTACTACTCCTTATAATAATTATATTGCTAGTAATAGTATGTTTCTGCAAGAAGGAATCAACCTTTTTCTGTGTGGGCAGCAAAATGCTGTGTGTTTATTTAATGTGGATAAAGTAATTGTAAATATTGATGTGTTTATAACCCACGTTATGGGAAATGAGAGGAAAGAAGGAAGAGAAGATGTGGCTTTTGTTGGCAGAAGCGGGTGGTTCTAATGTTTGATGTGTGTTTGGGTGTGATCAGGTGCTGGGTGAGCTGAGCAGAGGGTGCAGGAAGCTTTTAGGGTGCAGGGTTGGGGGTGGGAGGGCATTGCACAGCCTGGGTGGGTCTGGGGGGGCCGGACAGGCTGCGGGAGCTGTGGCTAAATTCATGGTGTGTGTCTCATGGCTTGCCCTCACCCTTTTAGAAGAGGACTAAAAAAAGACAGAGGAACTGCCTAGCCAATAGATATTAATTAAACAATACACTTAAAGGGATGCAGCTGCCTTGTAGTGATTGCATAAGAGTTTGATGTGTGTGCCTTCATTTGATAGCACCTTGCTTCTGAAAAGTCTGTGTTGGTGTCAAAATACATCCAGCATGTACAATTGCTGTAAATGAGGGGGGAGTTGTTGTGGTTAAATTTGGAGCTTCAAATTATTATGAGTAAGGATTAAAGTGTTTGCATGTTATTTTATAGTATATATTTTAATGTGTGTAATAGGAATGTGCTCCAACGATAGAAAGTGCAACCACTGTAACTTCCATAGCAAAGACTGCAGCCTCACACAGGGGTCAGAGTGAACCTTTGTCTACCACAGTGTGCATGGGCCCCATCCAGAACTTTGTGTTTCTTTAGAAAAAGAAATACCCACCAAAGAAGGCTTGTACGTGGAAAGAGAACTAGGAAAATGTATTTAATCAAACGTGTCAGAACTCACTTTCTTAGCAGCTCTCTGGTTTACTCTGCTGAGTGGTGCAGAGTACCAACAGCTTAAACAATGTTCACTTCAATTTACCCCTAAATTCTATCAACAAATGTGAACACAGAATACATACACTTGCAATCTCACCATCATGAACATATTATCAAATTAATGGCCTCTTTTGCTTAATAATCTGAGTGTAGTGTGGAAAATCACCCAGCTCACATTTCAGCTTGTTTCCTGCATAAACTATTGTCATGAGCCCTGGACTCTTGCATTTTGCAAGTGAATAACTAGAGGAGGTTTTTCATATTTTAGTTTGAAAGCCATTTTGTTTCACCGCATGCTTTTTCCGCTTCATAAATTCTACTTTAAAACATTCAACAACCTGCTAAATTAATATATACTGTGTTCTTTCTTTAATGGGTAGGGGAACTTGTCTCACAGCAGTGCATTTGTTCAGCTCTGTTTTGAAAAAGCGCTGCCTGCCGTGTGAAGGACATCTGCTCACAAATGAATGATTGTGCTTTTGATTTGGAGCAGCACCTTCACTTTAAATGCTGGCCGCAGATGAAAGGAACAGATTGCTGTGGTACCACTTTTGTGAGGATTCCTCTACCCAGCATGTGGCTTCATACATTATTGAGAGCAAATCCACTTTATGCTACCACTCCTTGCTGCACTTATTTTGCAAACCTTATTCAGAATGCCAGCAAGGATCACTTTTCTACAAAGAAATAAAGGCCAGTTAGGAAGATTAAGCAGATAAATTATTTACAGTGTTTAATTATCATTGTACAGGTTTATTAAACTTCATGGTTACCTGGAAACCTAAGCAGGTGCTGGAAAAAAGTCCAATAAAGTTAAATAAAAAATGTTTTGTGTAAAATGAAATCCTTTTATGTGTGCCATGTTCATATAAATGTTCTGGGCTTTTTGGTTGAGTGCCAAGGTTGACTTGCATTTAATGTTGTGATTATTATTTTTTTCATAATCCAGTCCTAGCTCAAGGCTTATTATGATAGAAAAGACCACAGAATTCTCTGCTGGGTTGAGCAGCAGTCTGTTGTACTACTGGGTGTCCTAGATGATAAACAGATGTACAAGGTATGCTTGGGAAATCTCAAAAGATTCCCTTTTTCTGGTATTAAGAGAGCTAAATTTTGTAGGGGGGGGAAAACCCCCCCACTGTAGCACCACGATACATTCTGGAATTTTATTATACTGAATAATTAATTTACTTTGTTGTTTCTTCACATAAATTGACCTAGTTGGTATTTATTTAATCCTGGAATTGAGGATTTAAATTTTTTATTTATTTTATTTTAAAAAATTTTAGCAATAGAAGTGTTGTCCTCTAGGAGCAGCTTCCACATTTCTTCATGCTGCTCACTAATATAAACTAATGAGCTCCATTAAAGATCTGCCTACACCGTTGCAAAGAACCACCTATTAATCTGTCATCTTTGAATACTCTGAGAAAATTAAGACCACCAAGCAACCATGAATTCGAAAATGAAAAAGGCAGTACCAAACCTATTATATTCTAAAGATGAGTGCCAGATAGGTAGAAAATGACTGGTGACCAAATCCCACTGATTTAGTTCAGTAAAGTAACCCAGAAGCAAGACAGGGTAAATGTGGGCTGAAGTCCTGGATCAAGGGAGTTCTGACATGGAAAGATACCAGATATCTGTCTTTTTGAAACTGGAGTTCAATTAAGATCTCAGTTATTAGCAAAATGATTTTGCCAAAAAGTGTGCATTTTAATATAAGGTCCATTTGGTCACACTTTGGATTATGATACAGAGAATTCTTAGGCTATTTATGGAGAAGATATTTTATCTCCTCCAATGTTACAGTTTTCTAGGTACATCATTTCTTGATTTAATAGGAGGCTGGTGACCAGCTAAATACCCAAAGAGTTGCATTCCATGGCAATAACAACCTGGATTATTTCTAGATGTGTTACTTCATGTGGAAAATAGTCAAGACTGTTCAGATTTACCTGGTAGAATAATTCTGAGTTTAACCCACTATGTTACAAATGTGTTGTAAAAATTAATATCCATGACTTTCATTGTTTTGATTAAATTTGATTTATGCTGTAATAGTAAATTTCTCATTCCTGGGTCTGGCAATCAGGATTTTGGTATGGGTATTCACATCTGCTTTTTTTTGAAATCTGCTCTATGGGGCTTTTTCTATTATCACTTCAAGCATCTAAAATATAGCATTGCATTAAAAGAAGTGTGAGGTTGTTTTTTTCCTGGTTCTTTTTTAATGGTTTCATTTCTAGGAAATAAATATCCATAGCTATCAGAAGTATACTGATACTCGACCCCTTTTTTCTAAATTGTCCTATTGTTTGGAAGATGAAGGGAAGAGGCAGATTGGGGGCAGGTTTCTGTGTATCTCTTGGGGGTGGAATAAGTTTTGGTGAGGTTTTTTTTGGGTTTTCCTGCCATAAAGCCACTTTTTGTCTATATGACTGGTTTCAATGGGGCCATCTCTGGTAGAGGGAAGCTCATCAGCTGCACCAGTGGAGTTGAAGTGGCTGTTGCTTTATAGCTGCTCCAGTTACCTTACATATATGTAATTAGTAAGCTCACTGCTGATGGGGGTGTCATATTGTTGTTGAGAATAAAGAGTTTGTAATACTTGGGGCTATAGTTAGTTGGTACTAATTTTTGTATTCCACTGGGTAAGCTTTGACAAAGACCTGTCATTTCCCAAATAAGCCATTCTTTTAAGAGAACATCTGTTGAAAGAGGCAATTTAAAATCTCCTTAAAATCCAGGGCATAATTAACACTATAGGGATACAAATATTAGTTTTCTAGAAGCGATTTCTTTTTTGCTTTATCTTGATGTTCAGTAACCTTTTCAAGGTTTTTTTTTCCTCCTTTTTTTTTTTAATCACCATTTGCAATTAATATGCAATTCTACATTTAGTATTAACAACTGAACTAAACCAGTAAAAATACTAGCTGTAGCCCACTGATGTTAATTGAAAAAGAGAGAAAGTCCTGCAGGAGAGTGGCGTGGCTGTCTTCAGTGACAGCAGGTTAAAGTTGTAGGACATCTGTGTTTGTGGAGAGCTCTTTGGATCTCAGTACTGAGCCATTATCTCTTTAAGCACTGTTTTATGTTATTAAAATTAATTGAAAAAAATCAGAAGTTTCTACAAAGCAAATTGGAGTGAACACGTGATGTCTGCCATCTAAGAAAATCTGATGGAAGAAAATTATTATAAGTTTTGGATTTAATCACCTGCTGTAGCAGCAGGTATCTCTAAAGAACTTGGTGTGAACACTTCAGCAGCTTTCCTGGTCACAGGAAACAGCAGTTGCCTGCCTGTTTATTTGCTAACAAAGTGGAAAAAAAGCGTGTGAAATTCATCCCTTGCTGAAGCTGATAAAATACTATATTAGGCTTTGAGCCATTATCCTTAATATTGGCTTTTAGCTACATCTATTCCTTCCTTAATTGTATGAAATATAGTGAGATTTTTACACCAGGAAAAAGTCTTCATTAATGCTCTTGCTAAATGAAAATGGCAAGTACTGCTGGGCTAAAACAGGAAAATATATCCACAGCTTGTGTCTGAACATGTTTAAGAATATGGAATATGAATCATGAGTCATTTATGCCTATTTGAACATATTTCTGTATGTCAGCCTATTTTTACTAAGTCTTCTTTTGGGACCTCACTGTCTTTACTCATTATTAAAATTTAACTTTTTCTTACTTTATTTGAAAATACCTAACTACATGGCTGAAGCAAACCAATGCCTCTGAGGAGGCAGCGATGAAAATGGTGTAGTCTCAAATCTTGTATATTTAATTAAAATGGCTACTATACAGAGAAGCAGTATTCCCACACTGGAATTCCTGTTATTCATTACCTTACTTCTTTCTGGAAAATTGCAAATTTATTCTTTATAGAGCTCAGGCATAAAAGCTGTCTGTTGCACTAATGTGGAAAATGTTTTCCTATTACACTGTTTCCATGCAAATAACAAATTAATGCAGCTTGTAGAAGAATCTAATCACTGTAATTCAACATTCAGGGGAGCAAAAAATGATCATACTTGTCTTCACTCTTCCAAGAATGACACCAGATTTCAGTTTTTTAATGCATGGCCTATTTAGCTCATTAGTTTTAATACACAGGTTTAAAAGTCTTTCCTTGAGCAATAGCTTCAAAACAAGATGTTAAGCTCCCCAAGTCTGTAATCTCATCTCAAGATGTGGTTATGGCCTTGCAGCTATCCTGCTATTTTATGCCCAGTCTTTACACATCAATCTTGTATTGTATTATGTCTTTGAGAGATTTAATTTATGCAGTGGGTCATTAAAGCTTTCATTTGCCCATACAGAGGGACCCTGGGGACAAGAATGCATTAAAATCCACTGCCCCCCAACCTTTTTGGTGATTAGAAGTCTTAACTGTGCTGCTGAACACCCTAATTTAAAAAATGGGTCAGTTTACCAAACTTGTTTCATGCCATATCAGAAATCAGCAACTTCTCTTAAGAGATCTTTAACTGTTGGCAATCTCACCTCCTCTGAAATTGGCTTCCACTCCTTTTCCACCTTCAAAATGTTTTTAGAAATATCTGCAATCACTTGGTGTGACTGTGTTTATTCTTTGGCCTTTTTGTTGGTCTACTCTAGACCCCTTGCTTGGCTTTTGCCATGATTTGTGTAGCCTGTTTCATGCTGCTGTCCCTTTTATGCACTTGTCTTAGATTCCAAAGTGATTTAGGATTAAAAAAGTTATGGTGATCTGTTGACTGAGAATGCAGCAGCTGCCCTCCCACAGTGCTTTTTATTAGTTCTACCTTGAAACACATTCAAAAATTTAAAATAGAGAACCAAAGAAAGAAAGCTCTTTCAGTGGAGGACCTGATGCAAAAAGATCCAACAATGGGACTGAATGATTTTTGACTTGTTTTTATCAAGAAGTGGAAAATGATTTGAATGTAACTTTTTTTTTTTTTTTGGTCCAAATCTGGATCTTTTTCAGATCCTGCCTTGAATTTAAAAAAAAAAAAAAAAAAAAAAAAAAAAAATCAGTCTCATGCTTCCTTGCCTTCTCCCAAAGCAAATTAGTTCCTGTTTCTTGGTCAGAATGGAATCTTCCTCTTCAGGTCGTGCTCTTGCCTTGTCCAACACATGCACACTGACACTCATTACTTGAGACAAGAGAAGTGCACAGCAGGATTCAATGAAAAGTAGTTATGTTTTTTGAATCTTTTTTATCCCCAGTGGTCTGTTTTTCTGCCCCCTTAGACACTGTTCAGGAAAGGAGCAGGATGTTTAGTCATTCTTGTCAGTTTGCCTGTTCTGAGAGGAGAACCTGGGCACACCTGACCTGTGGCTCTGTGACAAATGAAGTCACAGCAGTCTGAGAGATCAGTGGGACTCTCCTTTGCTGATGAGTGGCTTTGTGCACTGTTTGTATCCACACTGAGGGGCATGATTATTTAGTTATTAATTCTGTCTTTGAAAATTATGCCGGTTTTATTCTTCTTGTTGAGCTTTTTCTGTATTTCCGTTTGAAATATGTTGTTTCTTGAGTTTCTGTAGTAGTTCATGGGCGTTTTGAAGAAACATTTGTGCTGTGCATCATTGCTAATTGATTGCTTTCTGCACCTTGTTTGGTGTGGAGCTGGTGGAAGGATCCTTCACCGTTCCTTTAGATGCTGTGTGTCCCTGAGGGACTTAGGGGAAGGAACAACCCGTTCCTTTGCCTGACTTAAGTATGCAAAAAGAGGAGAGAAATTATATTAATAAAATATTTGAATTTTCTGCCCTTTTCTGTTTGGTAAACAGTTGTTTTGGCCAGGCTAATTCTGTCCTCCTGTTTTTCAAAAATGCTGTGATCCTTATAGATGGTTCTCATTGTGATCCCTGTTTCTCCTGCTGCAGTTTCAGTTGCTCATGTGTGTACTCAGACTTTTCAATATGATTTGGGTGCAATGATGAAAAGGGTAGATAATCTTACGGTTATTTCTGTTATACATTATAGATAGAGAAGGAATTCAGCTGGTAATACTGCTTAGGAGGTATGCCTGTGTCAGAACTTCCTCAGATCCAAAATCTATGGAAGATCTGTAGAAATGTGCATGATTCTGCTGGGAAGAAACCTTGCAAGAAGCTGTGGCTGATCAGGGAGTGAGTTAGGAAGAGAAATAATTTAGTGTCAAAGGACTGTCATCTTGTTAGTCTTAACAGGCCTAACTCTTAGTGGGATTGTGGATGCACAGCTCCTCCTATGTTGTGATAGTAACTTGAAAAAACTGACTTCCAAAATGTAGACAGTAACAGTTCTTTGGAAATGCTAAGTGAAATAATGAATGTGAATCTTCTCTAGTGTTGTGTTTGCTTCTTTCACTGAAGAAAAAACCAAACAAGCCAAAAGCTAAAAGAAACTCATTTAAAATGCATCAAATTAAATGTTAAAACTTGATTGGTTATTGGGCCGTTTCCAATCTTGTCTTCTGTATATTTTGTGACAGCTGTACTGGGAAGTCTTTGAGATGGAATTTGTGCAAGAACCAAAAATGCTTTTTTTTTGGATAAAAACTCATATTGCACACTTAACCACACAGTTATAAGATTTTAACTATATGTAACTTTTTAACAGCTCATTGGCTGATAAATGAAAAGGATTTCAAAGCTGAGTGGAATACAGAAAAGCAGAAAAACTGCTCGCAGTTTCTGGTTTCTTAAGTCAGAGATGATATTGTCAGATTTTATGAAATACTCAAAAATGATTCTATGTAAACCCTCATCTGCTGAGTCTCTCTCCTTTTATATTTGCAGCAGACAGTAGAGACTTGGCAAGGATTTGTCCAAAACAAAATGCTAATTAAGATTTTTCAGTCTGCTAACGAGATGAAGTTTAATAGGTTCTTCAGGCAAAAAGGATAGGTTCTGTCCTAATGCATTATATTTCTGAACTTGCAATTTATTCAGTAATTAACTTTTCTTGATGACAATGAAAATGCTAGCCTTGCATGCAAAATTCATTTTTGTCTTTGCTAAATGTACAAAACACGTGCGAGTACATTGTACAAGAGATTGAATGAGTGAAACTCTCAAAAACTTGAGGGAATATAATATTTGAAGCTGTTCCATTATTAACTCTATCAAATTATATAGCTGATGTGCTTTGTGACAGAGCAGCTTATTAAACTGAGTATTTTTTGGAAGGAAAGTTAGAGCAGAAATGTAGCCTGTAAGTTTCTTGTTGGTGTTTCCTAATTCTTTTCAGGGATATAAATATGGCATTTTTTCCTTTTTATAGTATTTCATATAATTTGCAGTGCTTCTGACATTTCCCTTTTTTTATCCTGAGGAGCCATTTATTCCAGCTCTGTTGTATTTAGTTTATTTTGGGGATAAAATGCTGAAGTTTCTACTGGGATACTCAGCAGGGGAAGCCACCCCCAGGTAACAAAAGGCTCTCCTTGAGTCCCCAGACCTTTCTGTATTAGCAGTTCTCTGTGTTCAGTGTAATACCTGTGCATATATTCCCATTATATGTCAGCTCAATGCCTGCCAGAAATACCTGAAATAAACTACCTCAAGTAACACGGGTTTTTTAAACATGGCACTCTAAAATGAGTGTAGACTTAAATCCTCCTGTCCTCATGTAGAAGTCTGAAGTTAACACCAGAGTCACTAAATGATTTGTAACATGTATTTCAGTATCCAGAAGTTCATTAAAGTTTCAGTGCTGATCTGTGAAAGAGTTTATTAGTAATAAAAGCATTTGCAACATCTTCAAGGCACAGCACAAATATTAACTTGGTTTTGTGATGTAATATGTATGGGCGTGTAAAATGATGTATGGGTGAATTGTCTGTCACACACCAATTTTAAAAGGTGTTTGAGCTTTTTATGCCTCGGGGAGTGGCTTAAACAATGTTATTGTTCTTGGCTACTGATAACTGCAGTCGCTTCCAAACGGGAATACAGCACCCTGTGTGTGGGACTCCAAGAGCTTGAATCAGGTCACTTTAATAGCAGTAGTGCCCTATTCCAGGAAATTCCCCATCTGGCATTATACTGGCATATTTATACTAAAATAAAACTAATTGAAAGAATATGTTGCCCAAACCGTGTTTACATTTGAAGTGTATTATTTCAGTTATTAAGGGGTGTATATCCCAAGAGCATTTAAAATCATCCTGAGAATCTTTATTTGTTCTTTGTGGCTCAAGCTACTGCTTTATTTAAGAAACTGCAGGATACCCACAGCAAATATCCAATGGACAGTCAAATTCACAGTCTGATTTTAAGCCATTAGATCAGCTTGTTGACAGTATTTTATTGGCAAAAAAATACTTAATAAAGGTTACCTTCATACAGCTTTTCTTTCACATATATGATTTTTAAAATGGACCTTAAAAAAATTTAATTCAGGCCAGGCACCACCTATTTTAAATAAAATAATTGACTAGTTGATTATTTTTCTGTTGTAACTCTTCTGTATGGAGCTGGCAGCCAACTTGGACTTTGTTCATATGTTTATTATCAGGTCATGTGAATGAAGTAAGTATTTCAATCTCTAAATCGTCTTCAAGGAATTAAAAGCATTACCTCCATATGACACGCTTGCATATGTTCACTATTAAAAGCTGAGTTGTTTTTGTGAGCATGGGTATAGAAGAAGGTAGTTCCCCCCCCAAATTGTACGTGAGCATATGTTTTATATGGTAACCAACCAACCACCCTGCCCTGCTTCGGAGCTGTAGCTGAAAGTGGTGAGCAGAGCTTTTTTCTTTAACCTGAGTATTTTGTTTAAGGAATGTTGTAAATGGATAATGGAGAGGGTTACCATGAGATGGTAAATTCTTCATTCTTCCTAAAATTCTTCAAGATTTGAGGCAATTTTGTTCCTTGTGTTGACTTCAGTACATACAGGAATGTAACAGGCTGTGGATCTTTTACAGTAAAAAGCCTCAAACAAATTTGGGTTTAGAGGCCAAAAAAGGCTGATTCTTCATGTGGCACCTTTAAAATGAGATTCTCTAAGACTTCTACTTAGGCTTGGCAAAGTCTCATTGATGCAGGCAGCAGTGCTGTGCCAATGTACAGTGGCAGGGATTTCTCTGCTCTGTGTGGGATGTACCCAGATTTCTGAGGGCTGCCTTTGCCACTCTTACTGCAAACTTTGCCTGTTCTCACACTGGAGCTTGGGCTGGAATTAAAAAAATGATCTGTACTTAGCCTTCATAGCAGGATGTGTGTCATTAGGCAGAATGTTTTAAAACTGTTTGAGTACTCTGAAAAATGACTAAAATTAGGAGGGGCTTTTCCACTATGATTTGTATTAGATGTTTTAATCAATACTTACATGTAATTTTAAAATAAAATTTCAATATTTGTTTTATACTCAACAGCAAAAAACATAACTGGGTTTTAATGCTACAAGAAGCATTTACAATGAAACTTAATTCCCTTTTTTTTATTGTCTGGTGGAACATCACCAGTGTTTTTGCAGTGATGCAAAAGTACAGTTACTTGGTATTTCAAGTGAATCGGTTTCAGTTAGACCCTGAATTTCATATATAAACAGTGGACACAAATAGGGAATACTACTTCCATTGAATTCATGGGGTCTGGGAAACGAATGTGCTGTGTTAGTCCTGTTTGTTAATTTGTAAAATTTCTGATGTTACAACCCTTCATTTTTCAGCTTCATGCCATTTGTGTTGGGGCTCCAGCAAAACCAACAACCCAGACTCCTTCATATCCCCTGTAAATCAGCTGGTTTGCTGCTGACATCCCCTACCTGGCAGCTTAGGAAATATCAAGCCACACCTGAACAAAGCATCCTGCAGTTCTTAATTACTGAATCTTTTTCAGCTGTCAGTGTCTTTTACATTCACTAGACACTTCCTCTCTTCTTGAGTTAGGGTGTAACAGAATCATGTTTGGGTTGGTAAGGACCTTAAAAATCATCTGGTTCCAACCCTCTTGCCATGTGGTGGAGGGGTAACATTTAAAATGTTTTATTTTCTTTCTTCTTTAGTGTGTTTGCTCTATTTAGGCTCTTGTTGCAACTTACAGGCTGCTTTCCTAAGTTTCAGATTTAAATTCTGTTTGAAGTGACCTTGTCCTCTTCTTCTCTCTACATCTCCCCTAACCATGCACAGCAAACCTCCCTTGTACTGGCATGGTAACATCTCTAAATGTCTCTTTTATAAATCTTTCATTCTCTTTAAGGACATAGCGAGGAAAATTGTCTTGCAAGCAGCCCTTGCCCTCACGGTGCTCAGTAAGACACTGCGTGTCTGTGTACTGCTTCTGAATATCTTTACTGAAAAGCTCCAAATTGTACATTGCAGAACTTGAAAAACACTGGTTTATCTCCAGTTTAGAGCCCTAATTGCCAAGATGTTTAGTCCTTGCAAATTGTGCAGTGGAATTGTGAAATGGAAATAGGTGTAAAGACATTCCCTGATTCTGTAGCCTGTCACTGATCTAATTTGAACCCAATTTCTAGCAAGGATAACTTCAGGAATTTATTAAGGTTAGATAAGAACACCACCAAATTAAATGGGAAAAGGAAGGAATTTAATGTTTCTTATCTTCTTGAAGGACTTGAGATTTTGTACAAGTTCACAACAAAAGTGAATTTTCCACCAGATGCTTTTTTTATTCCAGAAAAGTTTCTTTAGTAGAAATGTTCACCATTGGGAACAAAACCTCTCCAAAGTGATTATGCCACCTTATTGCTTAGATATCCTCATATATTTCTTGTTATTCTAGTTGAGTACTACATTCAGACAGAGGTTGCCAATAAAGTTTATTGTAGGAGCTAAGTGTCAATATCTGTAGTACCCCCCGCCTAGGGTGCTTGTAATTAAAATGCCACAGATAGTCTGGGAGAAGCATGAAAATTTGATGGCAAATTGATTTCAGGTTCATCTTGAAATTTGTCCTCAGCTGGACTCAATACTGCTGGCAGACATTGGATGGCTTTTGTCAAAAGGGTTTGCTGGGATGAGACAGAGATGCCTTGATCTGAATATTAAATACAGTGCTGGGCTTATGACAGTTTGCTTACTGCTAACATGTTCCTTTTTATACACATTTTATTGTGTGGGGAATGTTTAGGGTGGCAGCAGTTTATTTTACTTAGGAAAATACTTTGCTTACAATTATTTTGGCACACAAAAGAGCTGACTTAAACTATTAGCTTTAAACCTAAACATACAGCCTCAAAACTTCTGAATTCTGCAGATATTCCTAAAATTAGACTGAGCTACCTAAAGAAAAAGGAGTCTGATAAGGTAATAGTGAGAATTTGTGTCAGTGATGGTGTTGGAGAAGGGAAATCCCATGTAAATTAATCCTTATTTAAAAGAAAAAGATCTTTTTTTTTCTTTTCCTCAAATAGTTTCATTTATACAGAAAATACTTGGTGAAAATATAACATACCCTTTCTGCTGTCAAGATCTTATAGTATGTCCAGTATAGGCCATTATTTTCACTGATCTGTTCTTAGCAGTAACTTTCAGCTTTATTAGGTATGTAAAAAATCTCATGATGAGAAGTGGTTATTTTAAAGTATTTTATGAAATGTGAACATTGGTCTGAGTTCACAAAATAAGGAAAAATGTTATTTATTTAAAATGTGTTCTGTCTTTCAGGAGCACGACTTTGTTTTGTTAATATCATTCCAGAAATAATTCTGATTTTTTTTTTTTTTTGGGAAAGCAATTGTGCATGTTGTTAAACCTCAATATTAACTGAAGGTCTTCACTTACATTTTCACTCTTCAAAAACAGACCAGCCAATGCTTAAATGGCTGAAGTGATAAGAAAAGGAAGATGAGAGTGGGAAAACTGGTGGGAAAGGGCAAATTGGATGGAACCTGATCTAGTGGGTGGCATTCCTGCCCACAGCAGGGGGACTGGAATTTAATGATTGACTGGAATTTAATGATCTTTAAGGTCCCTTCCAACCCGAGCCATTCTATCATTCTCTGAAAGAAGTGAGAGGAAGAAATGTCAGAGAGTAGGAGTGGCTGCTGTGGGCTGCGGATCTTCCACCCACGAAAGGATTAAATGGAGGTTTGTCATGAAATTCTGGCTGGGGTATCTCCACTTGAATTGTCACCTCAGTACTGTGCTAGTATGTGGACAAAAACTGAAGTGGTATAAAATGTTGTTTAATATAACTTTGGTGGCACCTTAATATTTCTCTATATCTGAATGGTGCAATCTTTTGCAAAATTAAAAAAAAGTGATTTTGGGCTTGGCTGGAGGTCTTTTGGTTCTGCTCATGTGGGAAATGAGCTACTGTGATTATGACAAAAATTAGTCCTGGAGAGTGTAAATTTATTGTTTTGTTTCATTTTGATTTTTGGAATACCTGAACTGTTCACTCTAACCATTTGACACTCCATTCATCATATCCTTCTCCTCCCTACAATATTTAAAACTAAAATAATTCTCACCTCCTGCACTAGAAGGAGACTGTCTTAGGTGCCCGAGATCCAAAGTGAAGTATCTGATCTCATTTCAAATGGTCAATTTATTTCCTCCTTTCCTGACACAGGTGAAATTGTGTTTTTATTTCCAGCTATGATAGATTTGTTCGCTTGGTAAATATTATATGGTACAGGAGTCTTTATTTTTTCATATAATCTTTGTTTACAAAGTCAATACAATCACTTGGAAAATATGTAGCAAACACTGCAGTATATTAGAATCTTGTGTATTGTGTTTGCTGTAGGTACAAATTCAATACAGCAACTCTCCAACAATTGATATGTCAAGTAATATATCAACCGTTGGTATATTACTTTTTGCTCATCCTATTACTACTTATCAAAACCAGCTCACCACCCACACTCCCCTTCTCATTAAGGACTATTGCTCCAGGAGGCTGAGCAGAATCCAGCCTTGCTGAGGTGAAGTGCTGTTTCTCAGGAGCCTTGGCAGAGATGTCATGTTTGGAACAGAACTGGGTCCCAATTTATCAGTGCAGAAATCACGCAGAGGCAACACTGAATTTTTAATGAAGAAAATTATTCTCTTAATTCACTTGGAGGAAAATTAATTTAAATGAACAGTAAACAGTTCCCACACAAAAATAGGTTTCCTACATATAATGGCGTACATGTAAGTGAAGGGGGACTTCTCCATATTTTGAATTAACTTTGCAGTTACTTCTGCCACTGTACTTTCCCCGTGTGTGTTTTTAACCTTTTCTCTCAGTTGTGAATTACCTTGTGTGCTGTGCAAAATAGAAGAAATGTGGATTGTAAAAGTGAATAATATCAGGTGACCTTCATTCTGCTCCTGACCCAGGCCTTGACCTGTTTGAGTGACTTTAGCCTCTCATTTCAGCTATCTGTGACTGGAAAGGATGCCAGCTGTATTTCTGTATTTTATAGAGTGTTTTAGATTCATAGCTGAAAACTCATATGCTTAATATTACTATTAAATATGAAGTTTTAACAGTTTATCTTTTTTGGCCATCTTTCCCACCTGCTTGTTCTAAATGTTTGTCCTCTGGGTTAATCATTTAGAGAGTGTTAGTACCTTTTTTTTCAAGGTTCAGACTTTTGTCAGGTGAACCAGTCTATACACCGTGATGAAAACCAGTTTTATTTTATTCATTTTTTTTTTTTGACAGCTGTCAGGACTGTCTTGCCCTCTTGCATTCAACAAATCACAAAACACGAGTGCCAGGAGGTGACATTTGTTCTTGAGCTGGGCTTCAAGCCATATTTCTTCTTGCCCGGTGTTACAGCACTTTGAGAATTCATCGTATTGTGAGAAATAAGGATGATACTAGTATGATGTATATTTATTAGAGGTAAAATAGCCTTATTTTTTTATGCCATTATCCTCCTTTCTTCTTCAAAACTGATATGGAAAGTGGGCTGGCATTTCTTCTGGGGAAGCTGGAACATGTGCTTGTCACCAGACTTGATTAGTGCCCATAGAGGGAAGGAAATGGACATTTTGAGGACTGAGTTAGTTTTCTTACTGACCAATATTTGGTTGATGGCACAGTTTCTGGAGGGTGGCTCCTATTATTGGTGACTTTATAGAGTTAAAATTAATTTGCTGGCTGATCCAGGTTGACATACTTCCACCACCACCCAAGATTTTGCAGTATTTATTTGTTTAGAAGTTATTTAGGATAAAAAATGTTTTTCCAAGTCAGTCAAGAGTATTTGCATCAAAACTTTAGCAGGAAACATGGTCTCTCTCTATCATGATATTATCTCTCTCTATCATGATATTCTCTCTCTCTATCATGATATTCTCTCTCTCTATCATGATATTCTCTCTCTCTATCATGATATTCTCTCTCTCTATCATGATATTCTCTCTCTCTATCATGATATTCTCTCTCTCTATCATGATATTATCTCTATATCTGAAGATACTTAGGTTCTTTTTCAAGCTGCTACAGCTTTTCCATGTATCTTTCAATTGCCTCTCAGTTCTTCGTTCTAATCCCTCCCTTCTCTTTCAGATCCTATGAGAAAAATAGGAACAAAAAAATCACTAAAGACAGGGTGGGATGGATGTTTAATAACTGGCAGAATGAACAGATAACTATTTACTGTTGTATTGCTGTGATTAACTGATACATGTAACACAGCAATAANTCTCTATATCTGAAGATACTTAGGTTCTTTTTCAAGCTGCTACAGCTTTTCCATGTATCTTTCAATTGCCTCTCAGTTCTTCGTTCTAATCCCTCCCTTCTCTTTCAGATCCTATGAGAAAAATAGGAACAAAAAAATCACTAAAGACAGGGTGGGATGGATGTTTAATAACTGGCAGAATGAACAGATAACTATTTACTGTTGTATTGCTGTGATTAACTGATACATGTAACACAGCAATAATTTGGAAAGCCCACCTCTCTGTGGCTCTATGTTGGATACTGAGCAATAGCAAGGATCAAAAATGCTTACAAAAGATTTTTTTTTTTCAGTCGTGTGCTGTTATCCCCAATAAATCTTCGCATTCATCCTTGTAATCACACTTGTGATATTTTCCTACAGAACAGCAATAATTAAGCTGCACTTTGAATGCAATCTCATTATTCAGTATACAAAGTCATTGCTATCTTTGAGCCCCTCCCTGCCTTCAAGAGCTATTACATGACCTCCAGATCTCTCTTAGACTCCATGTATTACCATTAGAAGACATCCACACTGGGAAATCACTCTGTTCCTGTTTTTGATTAATATTTTATCAGCCACGAGAGGAAATGGTATTCTTTAGCAACACTAATAAGTAATTGAGCAGATGAGATGTCCCAGCTACTTTGAAAAAGCTGTATGTAGAGGCTGTAAAAGAACAGCTTTAGGTATGACATAAGCTACTAAATGGGAAAAAAAAAAACCCAGAAGGTGCTGTCTATAGTGAACAGTCAGTAATAATATCAGCAGAAAATGAATAGTTCCAATGTCATTGTTAGCAATAGGTTGTCAGAGACATGGTAAAAGGGCCTCTTATTCAAATTGGTGTTCAGAATATATTTTCACAGAGGTGATTGATCCATTGGCTTTCAATAAATTTTGAAGAGAGTCAATGAAAACCACATACAATAGACAGTGGGAACTGGTAGTTGTTAAATAGAGAAGTTGTTCAAAGGCTTTTTCAGCTGCTGATGGGAAACTTCAAGCAATACATGATCAACAAATATTTAGGGCTGGCATTTTAAATACTTATTAACTACTCTAGGGTTATGTATATGAACTGAAGGAAGCAGTTGTCTTTTTTGTGAATAACACCTGTGACAGATCTCTTGGCATACCTGTCTCTTTTGCTGGCTCTGACAGAAAAGTCTTCATTTAACGTTTTATTCCATTTTTCTGTATTTTCCTGGTTTCCTGGGTCAATTTTTCATGAATGGAAGAACTAAATTTGGAAAGCCCTGTTGCATTATTGGCTCATAGAAATTCTATTGATTGATGTACTTACAAAGAAACACCTGTGTTGAATCATTTTATAGCAAGGTGAGTGAAATGAAGACACAAGAAAAAGATGTCTTAGACATCTAAGATTCACTGTTTCTTCCCCCAACAGGAATATAAGCTTTTATGCTCTTATTGGAAAGGATATTGTAGCAAATGCTGGCAGTACACTCATGATGGTGCTGTGCTGATTTAAGCTCTCTGTCATCCAGTAATTATTTTCTTTTGAAACCCTGTAGGAAATTTCCAGGTATGTGATGTGTTACTGTCTTTATATACTGTTGGTACAGACCTTTGGGTGTTTATAACCAGGTATTACTTTTCAAGCTTAAATTATAAACTGGTAAGAATTTTTTGTCCCTAAAACAGTAGAGGAGAGGAGTATGATACTCAATAGCAAATCCATTAGTCCTTGTGGTTTCAGGAGCACTTCTGCCTAAACCATGAATGAGAAGTTACTTGTTTTGAGTCTTTAAAATCTGCAGCCCTTAACCGAGATTGCAAACAAGAAATATGAAGTAATGGATTAACTATCTTGTTATAATAATTAAATAATGTACATAAAATATGAAGAGTTATTAAAAAACCCTAGGAGTTACTATTACTTTATTCCCCAAAGTGAGAGAGATGTGTGTGTGTGTGTGTATGGGGACTACTCCGTATCTTAATGCTAGGATTAATGCTAAAATGGACGTTATGAATTAATCATGGGATTTAATTTACCAGAATTATTTTTTTGGCATTGAGCCCCTGTAATTAGCATTTTAAACACGAATGTTTTTGGTGATCTTTATGACAGTCAAAGCAAAACCTTCTGCCATTAATTTCTTCAGAATTGTTTAATAGGCAAGAACTAATTTTGTAACTAGATTTGAAAATGAAATGGGTTTGTTTAATGTGATGGGTGATAATGGCCTCCTTGAGTGTAAGTTGGTCTCATTTCTGTAAACTCATTGGGTTCAGCATTCACTGGAGGCCTTGGAGGACTTGGGCAGAAGGAGGAAAGGATTTGTTTTTCATTTTCTTCCATGTTCTGTATTCTAGTGGGATGTTTTGTGCAAACAGAGTCATATTGGGTTAATCATCATGTGACTGAAGTGTGAGGTGTGTTCCAGGCTATATGTGTGAGCTCAGATATCAACCAGTCTCCTGAAGGCAGGTTTGGAGCAGAGAATGAGGATACCAACAGAGTATTTTGTTGACTTTAATAAGTCAAGTTGTTCTCCTTATTGTCTTTAATTGAAATAAAAAAACCCCTTACAGGTGGATTTGCATGTAATTCCTGCCCCGCCCCCCCATATTTAGCCAAAGATGGAAATCATTTGTTTATCCCCTTTCCATCACAACTGCACAGCTGAGATGCACTCAGCAGGGGGGTTTTTTGTCTCTTGGATTTGCCAGCTGTGTGCTGTTGGCTACCAATGGCTAGAAACTGTTATTCCAGTGGCCACTAACAGCAAGTAGATAATATATTTTCCCTTCCTCTAATAGTTAATAGAAAATGAGAGGCTGACAGGGTTATCCAAGTGAGAAATCCTGGTTTTCTATTCATTTCCCCTGGGTAAATCATACTTTGTATTATACAGGTGCACCTGAGTGGCCAGCAGTTGTAGGTCACAGTCTTCACTTTGCCACTCTTGATTTGTCTAAAAAGAAAAACAACTTGCTGGCACTCTTGGCATGGTGAAAAGTATCAGCCACTGCTGGGTGGGGGTGTCAGAACAGTCTCAAGAACAGGAGTTTGTAATTCTAACCAGAATTTACTGACTCTCTAATTTTTTTTCCCACTGAGACACTGAGCTGTGTGTCCTTTACAGACTTGGAGATCTCTGCCTGGTTGTGAGAGCAGGGATTGAACCAAGGGTTGGAGCAGGGCTGTGAGTGCCTCAATGGTGCAAACAGAGGCCTCGAGTGCTCTGTCATCCTCTTAGGCTGCTTTGCTCTGTTGCTGCTTCTCTCCACTGAGCTAAGCTGTGTTTATTTTCAGCTGTTTGGAGGATACCAGCAGTGCAAAATGAGATGCTCTTTCTCTCTCTTCCAGACTTCCCTCCCTCTTAAGCTAATTTTCTTTTTATTGTAGTAATTAGAAAAGGGCTTTGATCACAAATTTAGTCTTGCTCAGAGTTCAGAAACAAAGTTGTGCTTGGATCTTGGGGACTTGTGTGCATCCCTCAGATACAAATGGTAAACAGTGCTCCTTTACCCCCTCTCTCACAAGCATGTGAGAGCTCTGACTTGCAAGCCCTTACCCTGAGACTGCAGTAATTTCATTAGCCAAAAGTGTAATTACATTATGAGAAGAAACAGCAGCCTCAGATTTCATGACCTCCTCTGTTTTCTCCCTGGTGTGCCATAATCTAGATAAGGCTAAAGTTAGGTTTGGGTTTATTTATATATTTGAAAATAATGTGATCTCTCGCAGCTGTGAATTAGATATGATGAAGAAAATTAATCAAGATAACTCACGAGTTTGATGTTTGTGCTGCTTTCAAATAACATCCTTTATTTTTTTTTCCCTTTACTACACCTTACCTATTTTCTCTGTCACAATTACTGGAAGGAGAATTAACAAGAACAATAGATGGGAAAAGAATTATGCTTCTCATTGTTATGAGAAAGAATTGATTAGTTGTAGTTAATTGGTGTGGTTTTTGAGTTGTAACTACACTACCCTGTGGTGCTACACACCAGACTATCCAATGACTGTCAGGGCTCCATGGGATATTGATGGAGTGTATTACAGACACTTCCTCCTTTCCTTTAACAGCTTTTAAATCTTCTATTCCTGTAGAATGGTACAATGAAATACGTAAGTATCTGCTTTTTTACCAAACTCGTTGTAAATAACATCAGACAAATGATATTTAAAATATAGTTTTGCTAGCTTCTATTGAGAGTGTATAATCTTAGCATTTATATAAGCATCCAAGAGGCATCCTAGAGGTGGTTGTGTGTGAGTTAGTTTGGACATCAATATGGCAGAATGAGTATTTCCTACACAGAAGATTTTTTCATACTGAATTAGGCTTAGATTTTGAAAAGAGCAGGTCATCTATAATTGATACAAGAGTCTGTGGGAATTATGCTTAATTGTGAAATGTTCAGTAACTGCTCTTGAAAGCTGCAAAGTACATTTTGGGTTGCTGTGGGTCAAATTTTAATGACTCTCCTGCCCCAATGCTGCTGAGATTCTATTGGAGATACATCAATTTTTTTGGTCACTGTGTTTGCCAGTGTGTGTGTGTATCTATCTATCTATCCATATCTCAGTGCAAAAAGCTCTTAGATTGCTTAGTTCAAGAATATGTAGGTAAATATAAGATCTAAAATATTCCAGTTTATATTCATCCTAATGATCTTGTGGAAAAAAAAAATACCGTTTTCATTCTAGAGAATTAGAAATCAGAGACAAGCTAGAGCCAGGGCTTCCAATCCCTGTTAATTATTAATGAAAAGTACTGTGTAAATACTAAAGCAGAAAAAGTTTTAATGTCTTTGTCCCTGTGCTGCAGCTGAATCTCCTGACAGAGACAAGCTTGGCTGGGGCGGTGCTTGGTTTGGACACCTCCCATGAAGACCTGAAATCTATTGCTTGTAGCTAAAGTGGTTTTATCCAGATGTAGCACTTGGTGCTGAATGAGGTCTGAGGGTTTATAACCAAGATTTTGGCTTTCTGCATTGGTTATTACTTGTCTGGTTTTGAGAGCAGAGTTACCTGCTCTACATTCTAGCCAAGATCATGTTTTGGTTTATTGAATGTACCCTGCCATATTTTTCCATGAATTTTTGACAGGAGTACATACTCCTGATTTCAAAAGCTAGAGTTCATTACGTTATTGAAACCTTTTAAACATCTATTTACTTCTGTCTTTATCTCAAATGCAGTAGTCTGTATCAACTGGCTTGAAAAAGTGAATTCTGGGCTGCAGTCTGATGGGTAGAAGCACTACATCCAGGACACGCTTTCTGTTTGTCTGAAGAAGAATTTGACCATTCTTGATAGACTGTCATTTTTAATGGATTGAAAATACAGATATTTCATGTCTATTTACATTTCAAATCTGAATTAATAAAACACAACTTCTTATACACCTGCCTATAGCTCCCAGGATTCACTAACCTGTTAAAAATATTGTTGTTTCATCTTGGAAGCAGTGCATTGACATGCAAGTGTGAACTGAAGTGTGTGCACCAATGCTGTGACTGCACCATTGTAATGAAGATGAAATGACTGTAATGATGACCTTTCTGTGCCTTTGTCTATACCATGCCCTTCTCTTTAACTGAACACCTTTCAAATGAACATGTTCTGAACTCTTGAACTGTTCATTCTGTTCACTGAGCTTATTGCTCAATCTGCAGTTTATCATTATGTGTCTCCAAAGACTTTGTGTTTCCTTATATTTGACATCTAGATGGAATTTTTCATAACCCTTTACTAGTCATAAATTGGATTGTTAGGGGATTAAGTTAATCTTGTTTCTTTATAGTAGCCTCAGATTTTTAAAGCCCTAATTTAGAGAGGTTTCTTTATTTGTTACTCTCCAATCTGCAAGAATGGAAAAAACCTTAATGCCATAAGATTCTGTATTGCTGGAATTATTTATTTCTGCTCATTTTGAAGTGAATCGTACCTAAGAGGTAAACTTGAAAAGTTGTTTTGTCATGTTTTTCCCATATTACTATTTCTTCCTTTCTATCTAAATAGCAGCTTCTGAAAATGACCCAAAGCAGTGCATCATCAGATATGCAGTGTGTCAGTGAATAGAATGCAGAAGAATGTGTATTTTTCTTGTTGCATTGGGAAGGGAAATAGGAAAAAATGACTTACCACTTGCAGAAAATTGTTATGGTGTGTTAGTCATATCTTAGCTTTTGGTTTCTTTATTAGAAGGTACTCCTAACAATTTATGTACTTTTTATTAACCAATTAACAGCTCATATTAAAAATGAAATTAAGGTAACAAAAGCCCACATATTTTTAAGAGTGCTTTGGATCTTTCTGTTGTCTAGAGGTAATGTTGCAGGTAATATTTTTTTATTTAATTACTTTGAAGAAGTTTTTTTTCAAGAAAATTAAATATTGTGTAATATAAACTGTGTGATAAATCCAAAAAATAATTTCTGGTATCCTGAGAATTATCAAGCTGCTCTGTATTAAGATAGTGGTGCCCAAATCATCAAAACAGGAAGATAGTGCATATCACAAACTGAGTTGTTAAAGCCAGTTTAGAATATGCAGAAAGCAGAATACTCGAGGTAAGTTAAGACTAAAACTTAAATATTACTTAAAAATAAAGGCTTTTATTTGAGCAACACACATTTATTTCTTTAACAAATAAACCTTTTCAGCCTTCTCTCTCCAAAAGGCTCAGAAATGTCAGACTGGTCATAGAAAATGAAAAATCTTGAGTTGTTCCTTGACCTCTTTTATGATCCCTCCATCCCTAAACTCCATCAATGACTTGAACTCTGACACTGAGAATGGTGAGATGTAATTCTTCATCTCAATGTCATAAACCCCCACGTTCTACTCTGGGCATTTCAGATTTTTATTTGTTCATTCAAATGGAGTTCATGTTGGCTCGTATCCTACGTAAAGGGGGAAGCTCTCAGAAACTCTTAGGCTTATCTAATCCTATCTCTAGTTTTCTCTTTGGGAAAAAATTAATGCTATTTGGCCATTATTCTCCTTATTTTCTTCTGGTTTGTTATTTTTATTTATTGATTGATTGCTTCAGTGCTGCCCAAACCACCCCAAATCTTTTTAAATGTATTTTTTAAAGGTGCAGATAATGAAGATTACAATTATAATTTTCCTAACCTAGTTATTCAGCTGTACCTGTGCATAGTTAGTAGGAACAATGGTAAGGGATATGACTGCATTGGGAAATGAGCTGTGAAAGGAGGACCTGAGGGAGAGAACAACTGATTCTGACCAGGTGAGGATAAGAAAGTGTCTCATGTTTATCAGAAGCCATTTCAGCCTTTGTTCTAGGCCAGGAGAGGAAGGGTGAGAGTGGAAGACTCGGGCACTTTGTACTTTGTCTCCTGCCTGTTTGATGCTCTGTTAAGGTAGAGAAAGATATTACCTGCTGATATGTTAGATACTTCATTTTTAAATGATCATAAATTTTTGCCAGCACTTAATGAGAATAGGTTTACAGTGCAGAGGAAAAGTGAATATACTGAACCAGGAGAACGCTTTGGGAAGGGGAGAGATTATTTAAAAAGAAAGTCTGAAAACAGTAGGGTTGCTTATCTATGAAGCAGCTGATAGTTGGAGACATCAGACTGATTTTCAAAACAGTGTTGGAAAGAGTGTAATTGGAAGTGTTCCATCTATATTTCTATACCAAACAGAAATTGTGCGATGCAGGTTTAAAACTGTTAAAAGTAAAACAAATGCCCAAAAAGATCTCTCTGCTTGTGGAACTCCTGGCCATGGAGAAGGCTGAGCATTTGGTAAATTCATAAATAAATTAAATATTGATAATAAAACCACACCAAATAATGAAAAAATTTATTAAAACATACTTTTGAAAAATAGTCCTTTTACTGAATACTGCTTCCAAAACTAGCCATTTTCAGAGAAAATACAGTTTATTTCATAGTAGAGCACTGATGGGTTAAATCCTTATAAGTCCTGTCCATCTCTGGTTTTGCCTGTTTACACCAGAGACAAATGATATGTTTATTTTGGAAATAACATTATTTTGGAATAAAGTGTCTTACTGCACTTTTCCATCAACCCAGCTGTTGATAGCATTTTATGACTGTATTTCTCAAAATTAAGGTGTAGAAGACACTTGTGTTTCAGTTCTAAATACTGCAGAGACTTCTTATATTACTAATACGAAACTAACTGGCATTCACTGTTTCCAAAGCAGTTTTACCGCTGTGACATTAATTTACAGTACCGAGCACTGTGGAAACTTTCATCAAACCTAAGAAGTTAGTTTTGATTTGTTACAGCACACAGTGGGTGATCATAGCATATGTTTTTATTTAATCCTTCAAAGGGTTTTCAGGAAATAGCAGCTAGCATGTGATGAAATAATATCAAGAGACATTACCAACATTTTAACATTATACGGATCATTATGCTTCGTACATTTCGGAATTATGCTCCATTATATTTGTGGTTTCACTTTGTTCTTCCAAGCCACGTTCTGCTCGCTCTTATGAAACAGCACATGGCTGGGATGTAGCACGGTAGGGCTAATAAGAGTCCTGCCTTGACTTGTAAATGATTAGGCAACTCCCTCAAAAGATATGCTGGGTTTAGAGCAAAGGCGGAGTTAGGAGAAGTTGGAAAGAACGTGAAGAAAATGTCTCTCCTTTAGTCAGGGATGCATCAGTTCTGCCGTGCACGTTCTGCCTTGTAGCAAGGAGCTGCACAGAGCTGCTCCTTGGTATTTTGTGGTTCCATTTGTGACTGCTCGTTGAAGTGTGATATGTCTTGTGAATGTCTTGTAAAAAAGGAGGAAGGGAATTCAGCAGCTGAAGAGAGGTAATTACTAATGTGGCAATCACATGGAACTTCTCTTCAGATTCCCTCATAGAAGGTTCAGCATTAGAATAGGGAAAAGGTTATGAGTAAACAGTATAAATGTGATTTTTTCATGTATTCTACTGCAACACCCTTTGGTAGTGCCACCCTATAGCCCCTGATGTGCCCACTATGGCAGCTGTGGTGATGACTAATTCCGTGTATTTTTAGAAATTTAACTGAGGTGCCTTGAAGGTTTTGTCTTCCTCTAGGGTTCTTTAGTCTCCCAAAGACAATTCAGCACATCTAAGAGTCACATGCTGTAGTTCAGTATGTGAAACAAAGTAGGCTGAATATGGCCACTTCCTGGACTGTGCAGTACCAGAGCCTTGGACTGGGAGATGTGATTTCTTGGCTCCTTCCCTGGCCACTTGGCATTGCTTCATTTTCTTCATTGCTGGGGACAGCTGGTGACACTCTTGGTTTCTTGGTTTCAGTGGAGAAAAAAGAAGAAAAGCTCATTGCATACATGGAGTTCTTTCCTCCAAAACAAGAATCTAATGCAGCTTCTGGGGTTTTGTGTTTTGTTTTTAATCAGATATCTCTTATGTTCCTGCCATGACTTGGCTAAATGAGTCATTCATCTACATATCCAGTAGAAATATTCACAGGCTTTATCAAAAGCTTAGTGAACAAAGACAAGCATTCCTTGGAGCAATATAAGGACAATTAGTAACCCAGAAAATGCCCCTTTGGATGACTGTACTAAGAGACTGAGTGTCTGTAGTTGTTACAGGTGGATGGAGCTCCTAGAGCTCAGGTGGCACCAGGCTGAAAATTACTTCAAGGTAATCTGTAAAATAAATTGTATTTTAGTGTTTAATGCCTTACATACACTAAGATGCCTGAAGTGTGTTTTGGATCATATAATCTCTATTACTTTTGCCCAGTGTATGACATTGATTTGCTAACAAGGTGGGCAACAGAGTAAAAGCATAGGCTGCTTCCTTTCAAGATTTTGTTTTGATTTTAGAAAGAAAGGTAATTTTTTTTTAAAATGCTGAACCGGCAGCTGGGGTATTTGAAGCTTCCTTGTACTTAAAAACCAAACAAAACAGAAAAAAGAGACTCAAATGTAGAGAGGGGGAAAATGCAGTGTGGATAGGAGTAGCTGTCTGAAATGCTATGATCTGAGTTAAGCAGAAGGTCAGATTAGACATTCACAAATAGCCTCTTTTGGCCTCAACAACTATAAATTTTTGAAGCACAGTGTAGGCTCCCCAGCAGCCCAATTTCATTCTGACCTGAAGGGGTGAAAGAGGAAAGCCTCCATGCCCATTCCCTGCCTCCCCAACAGCCTGAGCCTGCCTGGTTTCTGGGATGTGAAAAGCTGCGTGGTCGGGGCTGAGCTGAGGCTGTGACTCAAGGCGCAGCAGCAAAATTCCATCTGCTGTGCAGTGATCTCTTCTGGTCACTGGCCCCTCTCGGTGGATTCACGCCAGTAACAAGGAGGGAAGGTCTCTGTCCCAGGCCTGGTTCCACGAGCTGTTTCCTTGATGATGGTGAATAATACATTTAAGCAGACTTTCAGCATTTCCCTTCTTGCAGTGGTTCACAGTGTTTCCAGTTACTGAAAAACTCCTGCAGGAGAATTCTTCTCACCTCTGCCACTTCTTTGTTTTCCTGGCCATGCCAAAAATCAGACATCAACTTAATCCTGTGCCATTACTCATTTCAAGAGAGAGATCCTCAGTGTCACCTCTGCATACCCTGCCAGTCACACTTCTGTCACACTTTCTGGGTTGCTAATATTTAGCCTTGTGCTTAAACAGTTTGGGCAGAAAGACTTTTTCAGAGGGAAGGGTTTTGCTCTTTTAAACATCTCACTCCTGTATGTGAAATTGTATATAGCAGCAAGATCATATCTTGACAGTCTAAAATATTAACTGGCTGGAAGCTCTAGGAATGATGTCTTTATTGCCATCCTGAGATACTGCTCCAAGAGAGAAATCACTCACTCGAATGGTAACACTTTTGTGCCACTTTGTGACATAGAAGTTGAAAAAAATAAGCAGAGGTTGGGACTTGGGACCCCATTAACAGTTTCTGATGTGTTTAAGCAGAGCTGAGGCTGCTGTCTTGACCTTAGTACTGAGAATAGCAAATAGAAGTAAAGATTAAAGACATTGTTCAGGAGAAAGCAGGGGTTTGATCGGTTGGTTCTAGGTCTGTAGTTCTTTCTCCAAGTTCAAAACAAAAGCTGTTTGGTTTGTCTTTCATGAGACAGGTGAGGTTAGGGTTTCTCTGATGATCTGGCAGCTTGGTCTATTACATATTTTTTTCAGCCAGATTATTTTGTGTAATAACTATAATGTTAATGGAACTATATGTTATGGTTGAGTTAAGATTTGTCAGTTTGAAAATAAACGTCTTGGCTTCATTTCGACATTTGCCTCTCAGCATCAGTTCGTTAACCTGTCACACACTATAATTTCATTAAAACCATCATTTAATTGTAAGTTAATGTACAGCTATCCTTTATAGAAGGCCTTTACATACTGCCTGAATAATTTCAATACAAATTTTCAACTGATATGATTGAAATGATATGAAACACTAAATGCCCTCCAAACCCCTGTTTATGAATTCAATATTGAGGAATAAGATACAACAGCCACATTACTGTGCCACTGTAACAAGGAGACACTTTTTCAAATTATAATAGAGGACAGAATAATGATTTAGGTGTATATGTATATATCTTTGTCTGTGTCTTGTATACCTGCAGCATTGAGATGTGCTTTGGAGGAGTTTCCATTATTAAAAGGACAATGCACACAGTGTAAGCTCTATATAACTGTAGAAAGAATTAAAATCTACATGCTAATAGCTTTAGTGCCAGTCACAAATAGACTTGTACTTCACATATGCGATACATAAATCTTATTTCAAAATAAATTCTGGGTAACATTCACCCTGATTGAATCTTTGGAAGCTGTGTTAACGTATTTGTTCAACTCGCACTCAAAAGCTTTTACACAGAATATCACTTTTTTATATTATTCATGATAATGTAATTCCTGCCTTTAATCTCTTCAGGGTTTCACGTTAAGTCATGATCTGAGGTTCAGGGAAATTTGGATCATTCATTAATCATCGTATCTGTACTTTTGTGTGCCTACTTTTGTCCATCTCTTAAATCAGTCACTTGGCAGCAGCAGAGGTCTGGGGATAATCCAAGATGTTTGACTGGAGATGCCTTATTATTAAACCTATTTCTTGCTACAGAATGTATGGATTTGTGTGTGTGTGGCATGCTGAAAAGAAGGTGATAGAAATATTAGCATAATCATTAAATATGATCCTCGTTGTTTCCACTGGAATCGTAGGCATAGATAAGTATATCAGATGATGACATATGTTTAGTAGAATAATTAACTAAAAACAGCTGGGCTAATATTAAAAAAATGAGACAAAATGATGTAGTTAAGTATTCCCTTGTAGTTAAAAATTTTCTACCTATCTGCATACACCAAGGGACTGAATTAAGATTTCATAAACAATCTAAATTTGGTATTTTCTAAAATTTAAAGGTTTTGTTTTATTCTTTTATTATTTTAATGTTCAGTGGATAGTAGGAAGATAGAGGGAAAGATTGAAAACCTTAGAGTTATTAGCTGTGGTTGGATTCTTTTCTTTGAAGTACTGATACTGTCCTTTGAACTTAACTAATCACTTCTAACTATACTAAGAGGTTGCTTTTTTTTCCTCAACAAGCCAACAAAGAGCCATTAGTGACATATTTAAATTGAACTTTAAAATATTTCTGGAATATGTGTGGAAACTGAATTGTGTATTCTTTTCAGTTTTTTAAATTGAGTGCTGCTCCTGCTCCTGTTTTACTCCTTTTTCCCAAAAGTCTGATTTCTTTTTCCTAGACTTACTCTGACCCTTCCTTCTTTTGTCCTGTCTTCTCTCCGCTCCTTTCTGTCTTTCCCATCCTAAGTTTTCCTCTTTCAACTTCAGTCTTGTACACATTTTCTTTCGCTCTTCTTTCCCATAAAACTTTTTCTTCTGATTTGCTTTTACTCTATTATTTTTTTTTTTCCCGGCTTGGCCACAGCTCTAATTTCCTGAATTTAATATTAGAGTAGTGGGAGCGAGCTCCTGCCTTTCCCACCCTGGCTAGTCAGTCACTTCAGCAAACTGCATCTTAAAAGTAGCTACAATGGTCTGTGCCTGCAATGCTGGGCTGGAATTGGTGACTTATGAGGTCCTCCTCTGCCTTAGGGATTTGGAGGTTTCCCAGAAAACACTTGAAAGAAATTTTTGAAACTTCTGAAAAAAATGTATTTTTCCCTTGTTGGCTTTTTGGAAATTATGAAAGCACGTTTGCTGAACTTTCCCACGTAAGCTGTGCCCCACATGGACATGTGTAACAGGAAACCTCCGTGAGGACCATTAGAGCTTGCTAAAGTTATGAGCAGTGGTGCTGTGGCCTTGAATTGGGAAGTGCCAGACACCCTGAACTGGAGACTATATCACCATCATCACCATACGTAACAACTTTTAATTTAAGAGACGGATAAAAATTATCCTATTGAGTCTTGGGTCCTGGAAATCCATTTATGACTGCTCTGGGTGACTGACTGTGAAAACACTTGTGTGTATGCCATGTTATTTTTCTGAGAGAATGGTTGGAGCTAAAAATACATTTTTAAAGAAGAGAAATAATCAGTTTTCATTTCTGTGTTCGGATTTGTAACTGAAACAATATGTGGAGTTTTAGCAGTCAGGTTTCTGACTGAATCGAGTGTCTAATGTTTGGGCTCAGTATATGCTGTTGGGAACAAAAAATTATTTGAAATATAAGTATCTATTATAGTCCATGATCTTTATGCACTGAAACAGACCTAATGGCTGAATTGCTGTGTGCTCTCTGATATTAAAAGAAAAATGTGCTTTTAACCAGGGTTTTAGTGAAAGCAGATGAGGCTATGGAGGCACAATGGGAATGATTATGAAAGACATTGAGACCCCTATTTATTGCAGTAACAAAGCTGTAGGTAAATTTTACTTTTCATTAAGGCAGAATTAGTTTAACCCCAGTTGTACAAAGGTTACTGTTTTCTACTATTTAGACAAACAACTTCCTACTGTAAATTGTGTTGTGATTTATATGAATATACTCAGTCACAGATGTTTCTGTGCAGCAAATATATCTTCCACTCAATCATAATAAGAACTTTTAAAGTAGTTGTGAATACATTTCTATAATCATACTTAGATTTTGATGAAGTCTGTTACTGCAGGAACTCACATCAAATATTCACTGTTAGTCAAACAAGGAAATTAACTTCTCTGCCTGGGTTTTATACCTTTAATAGTAACTGAAAAGGCAATTGGTAGGCCTTGAATTCTAGGCACATAGTGCATACAGCACAGTGACACAGTTCACCTGCTGATGGGTAATGAGTGCAGTTTGTAATGGCTGTACATGAAATTATAGCACTTGTGTTTGTATTTGCATACTGAACACACACAGTCCCATTTTCCTGTTTGCCCCAGCCCAGTAACACCGAGCACTGGGTGTTTTGGAATGCAGGTTTCAGGGTCTGAAGCAAGTTAATATCAAATATGCATGTGAAGTCTACATTTATTTTGAATTAGTTACTACTGCTCTTAAGTGAATTGGACAATTTTACGTGGATAAATTGCTTTTATTTAGATGTGAGGCCATATATACATCTTTGACTCGTGCTTAGGTTTCTATTGGATGAATTTAAACTGTAAAATATCCAGTGGTGTTAGGTAAAGAAGGCAGAACTGATCTCACTAGTGACAGGACAAGAGGAAATGGATGATAAATGAAACACAAAATTTCATTTCAACACTGAAACCTACTTTTTTATTTTGTGGGTGGTAAAGCATTGGAACAGGTTGTCTGGGCAGGTTGTGGGTTCTCTGGCCTTGGTGTTACTCAGAACCAAACTGGACGTGGTCCTGAGCAACCTGATCCAGGGACCCTGCTCTGAGCCCTGCAGACTAAATGATCTCCCAAGTTGTCCTCCAATCTCAGCTGTTCTGTGACTGGGAAATTCAGAAAGTTGTCTATTTATCTGTCTGAATCACTGAAAAAGGTGTTAGATCCAGAACCATGTTGCTGCCTATTGTGGCACCAATAATAGGTTCACTTCAACTGCGTCTTTAGATCATTCTCGTAAGGATGCTGCACCTACACTAAATCAATGAACTTAAAGAATATTCTTCTTTCCCAGTTAGTGTCTCCTCATAGTTATTGCTTATTTGCAGGCAATTTAGTACAGTCATAATCAAACTTGCCCAAGCTGTACATTCCTTCTAAAAGAATTCACATTTTTGTTGAGGGCAGCTGTCGGTGAATCAGCAGCAAGACACGTCTTCTGGGTGAGCAGGATAAATGCCCCTAAGAAACTAAACTGCACTAAAGAGAAGGGCAGATTTCAGCAAGCAAAGATTTGTTTTCGTGATTAAATATGTATTGTGTTAATCTGAGCCTTAAAAAGAACATTTCTTGTGTTTCAATTTAGTCACAATGAGTTGTGGGATCTGCTGTGAAAACTGTTGCTATTGGATTTAAAATACCCATCTATTTTAGATATCTGGGGTTAGCTAAAGGCTAAATTTACAGATATTCTCTGTGACCTTGGTCAAGTCAGTTTTCCCGTGATGAAATTATGGTGGTATTTACTTAAGTTCTCTGAGTGTTGTTAAGAACAGTTCAAAGCTGCTTAATGAACCTCAGGTCCTACATTTATCTTCAGTGTTACAGAAGGTTCATAAATAGGCCAACAAGTCCCAGCTTGTATCCAAGAGAACTTAGGATGTGAAGAAATAGATAAATGTGATCTATTTCTTCCCTGGGATGCTTCTTTTTGTTTGAGATCTTATGGAACTTTCTTAGTTGGTTGTTTTTGAAAGTTTGAACTTAAACTGTGTCAGGAGCATCTAACTAAACCTCCATACTCCATGCTCAGGCTTTTCACATTTAAAGAAAAGTGCTCATCTTTGTTACATTTCTTAAATCTGGAAAAGTGGGTTTGTTTGAGCTTCCTGGTTTTTAGATACGTATATTGCAAGAACACGTTGATTTGTCCTTTATTTTCTTGACACATTCACTATGGGATGCTGAATTTTAGAAAGTGATTTTCGATGGCATCACCAAATGTTGTTGTGCCATTGCATGTGATTTCTTGGGCTGGCATTGAGCCAGTTGTTTTGCTAAGTTGTAGATATTATTTTCAAAACAGCAAGATTTCTTTGTGGCATTTCAGAGTAATGGTGTAACTTAACATATTTGTGTTTATAATTTGACAAGCCTGGAAACATTAAACATTAGAGTTATTAAAGAAGAGAGGAGACATTTGGAGATGTTTTCATAATGTTTTCTGACAGCATTATAATGAAGCCAAATCTAGAAGTATCTTAGTATCATAGATTTTTATTGCGATGAAGAGTCAAGAGAAAGAAATATGACATTGCTATTATTGACTAAAATGCATAATAAAGAAATAAATTATGCTAAACCTTTCTGCTTTCTAAATCAAGCATATGTTGTGATGGCATGTTACTGAAACGTGGAAAAAGGTGGTGATGGAAATAATGCCAATAATCCTATTTTTCATTCCATTATATGAGATAGCATTTAATTTTATTAAACTTTTCATGTTATTTACTGCAGGATGTTTGTTATCTTGAGACAGTTTTTTTTTTATGAAGTACAGAGAACTGTGATGGCAAGAAAAAACCCAAACAAAAAAATGTTCGGTAGCACAACTCCGTGAGGCAGAGGTCCAGCCAAACCCTGGCTATTAATCATCACCGTCCATTATTTACAGAGGATTCATTCATTGTTCCATAAAGGTATCTAGAGGGTCAATTAGAGACAACATGCAGGATTTTTCAAAGACACAAGAGGGTCAATTAGGCCCTTCTTGTAATTTTCTGCTTTAACAGCAAATGCCAGCCTATCCTGAAACAGATAACAGTGGAGGTTAGAATTAAACAGTGAGGATGGTTTTTTTAAAAGCTGTTACTTTGCAGCTGGTTTGAATTGGAGTCTTGTCAGTCCTTGATCAAAACAAAAGAAAAAAATTATCACTGCGTTGATGAGAAGCACAGATTTGGTTTTGAGTCAGAGTACTGCAAGTGCCCAGGAAATATCTGAGATAAAACAGTCTGTACTTATCACAGAAGTAAATAATTTCTCTGCACAGAAAGTACAACTAGATACAAATAATATTGCTAAATACTACTATTTAAAATTTAAAAGCATTTGAAGCAGAATACTGTTTGTAATCATTTTGGCATCAACTGCTCACTTAAAGCTCCAAATCAATAATAGA
The DNA here is from genome assembly GCA_013398115.1 of Falcunculus frontatus. Classification (NCBI taxonomy): domain Eukaryota; kingdom Metazoa; phylum Chordata; class Aves; order Passeriformes; genus Falcunculus; species Falcunculus frontatus. Next base: position 3,389,955 of record VZRV01004347.1, on the reverse strand, counting down.
TATGAGATCTTAAGATAAACAACTGCAGTGGCATTCAGAAAGGCATAGGCGGCTCTTTCAGAATAGGAAGGTAGAAAAATATGTATATAAGCACACGTTTAAATGCACAGATATATATATATATACACATTCTCAAAACTCCTCCAAACTAGTAGGAAATTTTGGTAAAGGCACTTCCCTAGTTTATCCTTTAGCTGAGAACAGAGCAGCTCTTCAACGCATTCCGGGCTCCTATGAACGTGTGCACCATATGTACAGTAGCTGTATTGAAGTTATTTTTCTTTCAATTTCTGTTTTCATGAGAAATGGTTGTTAGTTGGCATTCTCTTCTATATAGGTCTGAAAATCTCAGGCAATTTTGTTCCTCTAAACTTTCATTCAATTACTTTGCCACTGTTTTTGATGCTGCTTAAGTCTGTTTTAACAGAAAGCAGCCCCTATGACTATGGTGTGTTAGTCTTGCAAAGATTTTTATCTTTACAAATGGGGTTTTTGGAATGCCTGAGTATTTGATGGGTTCCTGTGAGGGTAAATCTCTGAGTGTGCTGCATCAGTTTGATCCTCATCGTCCTCTGAAACCCCCTATTCTCTGTAGGGTTTCAGCAGAGAGTTCTAACTAATGACTCAGGGCCAAATTCTGCCCTTCGATGCAGGCGTGTAATTCTCACTGATTCCAGAGGGACTTCTGTGAGCATATCAGAGAACACAATTTCATTCTTAGTGTGTGAAATTATAGCACAAATGGACAAAAGAATCTCATGCACATTCATCTTAGTGACCCCAAGCATGCAGGAATGTGATACCAATCCACCTGCTTTTCTCTTTGCTGAGTTTGTGCTGGTTCTTGTAGCTCACCCTAATTCTTCAGCTGTCACTTGGGTCTACATTTTTTATATTGTTCTGTCTTCAGAAGTTTGGTATTATGGTGCTTCAGTGAAATTAGTGACATTGAAACGAATGTTTCTTTAAGTAGCATTAGCAACAGACACTTGTAAAAGCTGGTTTTTTTTCTTTCCCTGGGAAATGATGGTACATGAGCAGTCTTGTTCATATTCCGTAGGGAATTAGTTTGCAAAGAGAGAAGACAAAGATAGATGTGTGAGTGCATGTCTGGGAAGTGGTTTAATACATACAGATACACAGAGAGAAGAGAGGTGGGCTTGCATCACACTTTTCCTCTGACAATGTGATATGAGGAGGCATTTTTCCTACGTGTGAATAGAACAGGTATCTCCTCTTTGCATCAGTCTGCCTCGTGTTCTGCTCTTAGATTTTACTTTCAACATTGTCCCTTTCAGATTCAGATTTCTATGCAAGAAATCAGTTAATTAATTTTTTAACATTTTCCCCCCTAGCTTTTAAAGTTTTAAAACCTTTTCTAGTTTTTATACTGTAGCCTTCGACATTGAAGGTTGTGATTATTTTACTATTCTATTTTCAGGAATAGAGCTAGTCTTGTTCTGTGGGTGTAAAAATGTGGGAGGTAATTCAGTGAGCTTCAATGGACTTTTACATGTGTGTTGCTGAAATACAGTGCCAAATCTTAGATGACCACCAAATTTGCTTGTCATTCACTGTTTGCACTCAGGACCTACACGTAAGAAAAATCTTCCGCTTTTTGTATTTTCATTGCTGGAATTTGTCATGTCTGAAAACTCTGGAATGGAGGTGTTATGTTTCTTGAACTGACTGCTTATTAGGCCTTTGCATATTTGTTTTGGATTTGGGATGTATCTGGCTGCTCACCCCTTCTGTCTCAGTCCTTGGCAGATAGATTTATCTTCTAGAGCAGTGTTACGGAAGACTTAACATTCCCCAAACAGGTGTTCAGGGACTTTCTGTTTGCTTCCTGACAACTCTATGCAATGGACCTTAGTATTTTTTTGTGCTTTGATTAATACTGTTTTTCACCAAAATCAAATTGGTTTAGATGTATCTGAGGAATCTCAGATATCTCCAGTGTTACACAGAATTGACTGGCTTTAGTGTATGCCCTATTTTTAATTTAGTATCTTTTATTTCCTGGCATGCTGCCATTCATGCTCTAGGTTTCAAGCATCTGACTTAGTCAAACCCTTGAATCTCTGCTTCCATCTCAGCTGTCTAAGAGACATCTTGGTGCTGTAGCACAAAGCCCATCATTTATATCTCCCACAATGGTTTTAGTATCCACTTTAGTTTTGGATTCTGCTCAAGACGGAGCAGAATTTATATTGCAGCTCATGCAGCAGTCCTCATATAATGAATTGCGTTGTTTATAAAAATTCCTGTTTTCAAATTGTCTGGTAAGTCTTCAGAAAGCTCATCACTTACCCAGAGTTATTTCTGAAGCTATTTGAGGAATCACCATGATTGTCTGGGGAAATCTAATTTATAATTTTGAATGTGTAATTTATACATCACTCTGCCAAAGCTTTCTTTAAAATCTGTTTTCAGATATCAGTTGGAATGATTGGTGATATTAATTTTGCTTTTTTAACCTGAAACTGTAGTTGAACACATAATCCACAGTGATTTATTTTTACATAATATTCCATTTTCCTATTTGTGTAATATCTACAGGCAGATTGTCATTTTCTCAAGCTGCTTCATTAATTAGATTTATTGGATGGATTTCCTTCGTTATTGTTTTGTAACTTATGTATTGATCTCTATTATATGAAATTCTCAGTCTTTGCTGTTCACTTACAGTTGGATAGAAAACTCCCATGAATGTCTGAATTCAAATCCAGGGGTTTGCACGTGCAAACTGCCCTCAAGGAACCCCTGGACATCTCTATTCACTTGCACAATTGTGAAGTTTTATAACATCTGTATGACTGCAACATCCCTGTCCCCAGTGTGTTGTTTTAAAGGACTTGCATTGGTATTTTTCCTTATTAGTTGCCAAATAAAAGTAAAAATTTAAACCCAAAAGATTAGTGTGTAGTAATCCTAGAAGTAGGTAAATTGGTGCGGGGAGATGACTAACAGCTCTTCATAGTCTGTATAAACTTCAGGTGAGCTGGAAATAGAAAACACATCATTTTGTGCCTATTTGGACTATTTGTAGAACAAAGATTATAATATTGGCTCATATTTCATTCACAAAGGACTGCACCTTGAGTAAAGGAAAAGAATTGTCATCATTAGAGTAATTTCCAATGAACGTAGGGAAGATACCCAGAAATGGCTCATTCCTGGTTCTGTGTTGTAACATCCATGGTTGTGTTTAGTCCTGATGTTTATTTTGCCTTTCACTATGACATAACTCAGTTCTAAAGGAAAGGTAATGCAAAGTATGATTGTGCTCTGTAACTACACTGTAGCAAGCAAAACTCTCAATAGATACTTAATAAAAAATAAGCTTTCTTGTGTTGAATTGACTTAGTCTCTCCCAGGGCTTTTCATGTTATGTGTTTTATCCATGGGGAGGTGTTGGGCCTCTGTGCAGGCACGTTTTGGCTGCCCATGTTGAGTTCCTATTTCCCACAGGATGCCCCTGCTCAAGGTATTTTATTTGCTGGCTTTGAAAAAGTAACATTGCAAAACTGTTCCATCAGAGCACCTAAAACTATGCAGATAAAAACAGAGGATGAAGTATCACTGAACTATTGAGCCTGCTGGAAAACTGAGTTTCTAACTGCTGCCTTAAGCCTTTGTATCTGCTACAGTACCCTTCACCAGCTATCTGCACATTGCTGAAATCCTTCACAAACACTTTTTTGTGGTCAGATTCAGCCACTCTGACGTGAGCTGAGAAGCACCATATGCTTCAGGTAACCTCTTAAAGCAGCTGCCAGTGGGACCACTTTTGTAACTGCTCACCAATGTGAGCAGAGGTTACACAATCTCGCCCATGGTGAATAATAATGTCAAAGAGCCATTAGCAGTGCAGAGTGACAAAGTGTGGAGAGATCCATCAGCTCATCCTGTGTTTAATGAAACAGAAATGAACATCGTATTGCCCTTGTTTTCTGTCAGATTTTCCAGGTCTCCATGAGGCTTATTAATCTTAGGGTGTAATGGAAAATGTGTTGCTATGTTACACAGGACAGCACCCTTTGTGCTCGCAGGATTGAAGGCATTATTAGTCTTTGTCTTATTTACATACTGTACTTGGGAGCGTGCTGGCCAAGAGCACAGTGCAGAGAGGAGTTCTAAAATGTTTGTGGGTTTCTGAAGTGTGTTCTAATGTGTGCAGCCAGATGGCTCCATGGTTAAGTCATTTTAACCTGAAGTGATGGTCAGAAACTCCCTTTGAGAAACACTGTCAACAGACCTTGGAAACTTACTGCTACAAAAAACACCAAATAGATTGCATTTTATTGCACCCCAAAATGAATGTTTCCACATTTCTGAAGGTGAGCTTTCAGGCTCTCAGAAACTAGAAATAAAAAAGGAATAGGTAAATGGTGTTATTGTAAAATACCAATTTCACACAGTATATTATAAACTTTCACTATTGCTTTTATTTTTTAAATATAAATAGGGCCAGTTTCAAATAAGCTGTGACAAAAACAATCTTGTGTTTACACTTGAGATCTAGTTACTGTTGTTCTTTATTAGCTAGACAAAGAAACAAAACTGAAAGCTGTTATTCCTGTTAGGAAAAATCCTAGCTTCCAGGGACAGAAAAATAACCCAAGTTCACAGAATCTCCTGAGCTGGGAGGCACCCACAGGGATTATCGAGTACAGCTCCTGGCCCTGCAGAAGATAGCCCAACAATCCCACCCTGTGCCTGAGAGCGTTTTCCAAAGGCTTCCTGAGCTTTGTCAGGCTTGGGGCTGTGGCTCCTTCCCTGGGGAACCTGTTCCAGTGCTCAGCCACCCTCTGGGGGAAGAGTCTCTTTCCTGATATCCAACCAAGCTGGACCGTATGATGACACTGTCATCTAGTAGGTGCCACTAAAATGAGATTCTTGTGCCTTATTTTCAGCATGTGTCGCTTACCAGGAACTTTGTACGGGTTCAGTATCACTAGGGATGAGAAAGGTTTGCAAAATGGTGCTTCTGAGGGTCAGAAGATGTCACATCTCTGAATACTATTTTATATTTTAATAACAATAATTATAAGGATAGTTTAATTTTGCTTAAAGAACTGATAGCCCAGTGACATTGCAGCTTTTTTGACTCATGCAGCTTTGAAAATTCATAAGATTGAACAGAAATATAATGTGTTTATTAGAAGCGGTGGAAGTATTTGCCTTTGGCATATCCATTATGTAAGCAACGATTTTTCTCTTTTTTTTCCTGCCTTTTATTTTCCAACAGACTGTGTTTATCAGCAAGGTATGTGTTGATACAAGTTTCATAAAGAACGAGCTGTGTGTAGACATTGCAGCAGCACTTCCCAAATGTTTCTGGAATAGTTTAGGTTTGGTTGGAGCCTGCTGGAGGCCTCATGATGGTTCACAAAACCCCAGGGCTGGGAGTCCCCCTTCTTCCTCCCCCACAGTGACAGGCACAGAGAAAGACTTGGGCTGAGTCTGGGGTTGGGATGGGAGAGGAGCTGTTGGTGACAACAGAGACGTGCTGGGATCTCTGCTGATTCCCCCTTCTAATGGATCCACTGTCACTCCCCGTGTCCTGGTGCAGTATCACCAATAACAGTGAGGGGCTTCTGAGTGCCACAAAGTGGGGGCAGACACGAAGTTTTGGTGTCCTCAGCTGGCTGCTGCTGTCAGCATTTGTGTTGTTTCCCTGTGCCTGGCGCTGGCTGAGGTGCTCCTTCTCCTGCAGAACAGTTGGCTCTGTTCTGCTGGGAGTTCTGCACCTTTCTCTGAGCAGGCAGTACAGTTGTGAAGTAATTTGCATGACATGAAAACTTTGCCAAATTTTGAAGATTGCCGTGTTTGAAATGGAAGGGCTGCCATTTGCAGTGCTGCGCTGATTAATCACAATTGGGGACCAAATGGAGCACTTTTGTTAAGCTTCCAGTGAGGAGCTAAATTAGCACTTCCTGAAGTGATGGGGGTAGTTCCATTAGTGAGAATTCCTATTGAAAATGTGGAATTTCTGTGCCATTTTAGAAATAATTCTTGCACTTTTGAAAATGTTCTTATAGCTGTATTCAAGTTGCCGATGAGAACATTGCTGCTACATTTACATCCTGACAGCATCCCATTAGGAGCTAATTACATTTTATTTTAAAAATTGTTTTCCTGATATGGTTCTAGGTTAGATAAATGCTGTAGTACAATCACAGTTTAAGAGACGCACAAACCTATCTGCCTTTTACTGAAAGTCATTTATGGGGCCAAACCTCAGACTAGACAATTGTCATTATAGAATTTCTAAATTTTGGGGGCCATTTTGCAGCTTCTTCAACCTGTACTTTGACTAAGGAGTGTTAATACAATTCTACAGGACAGTGCAACTCTTTTTTTTTTTTTTTTTGCCTGTGGTAGAAGTAACTGATGGCGAGTGAATATGTTTTTACAGCAAGTGAATATCTTTAAAGAAAGGTAGTAAATTATTCTAGGATGGAAGGAACCATCTCATTTTCGGTGACTCCAGAAATGTTCATACATCGGAGGTAGGTTGTCAGATAAATACTCCCAGGTTGCTGCCAGGGCAGGGAATCACATTCATTCTTCATCACACTGAGCCTTGTTATTCCCTACATAACAAATACCAAATGATATCCTAACTGCTGCCTCAAGTTCACAATTTCTGCCTTGCAGCCCGCCTCTCCCAGAAAAGTCTCTAAATGGCTGTGCCAAAGTAGTGTTTTAGCAATAGGACTGCTTTTTTTCTTGTTTTATCTTGTATGAAGTAACTACTAATTGAGAGATAAAGTAAGTGAGAATGACCCTCTTGGCTGTTGGCTGTGGCTTTTACCTGGGAAGTGGGTCACTGGGGCTCAGTACATGCTTCACTGGGACTTTAATTACTCACAGAAAGTGGAGTTGGAGGAGGAGAGGAGTGAGCAGCCTCAGCCACTGCACAGCTACCGTGTTCCAATCCCCCCAGGCTGGAAAGGGAATTAAACCAGGTTACTCCCACATCACCAGTAAGAGGCAGATGCCTCTGACAGAATTGTGGATCTCGCCTTGTTCTCTGCTGATTTTCTATAAAAGACCCAAATACAGAATGTTGTGTTGGGAATTCTGTAGTGGTTTTTTTCCTGAAAAATTAAACACTGTTGGGGAAATTTTTTTAGCAATCAAAAAAACCCCAAGTTCAGGGTTTTAAAAATGTTGTTTTATAAGAACCAACATTTTATTTGGTTTTCTTGTGTCAGCTAGAAGAAGCTCTATATACTTTGAATGTGGCCAATGAATTTAGGTACAGGTAGTTTGTACCATGTAATTTATATTCTGTGCATCACTAACACATCACATACTTAAAATGTAAATTTATTTATAAATATGCACATGTACATAGTATATGTTTATGTTATTTTAGATTTATGTAAGACATATTGATGTCTAGTTACAATAAATTCTGTAAAATTACTGACAGATTTCTCTTGAACTGTGGCCAGATGTACTAACCTCTGAGGAGTTTCCCTTTTCTTCATCATGGTCCCTTTGCTGCTTAATGTTAAAAACCTTGGGTTTTTTGCTTTCTCTTTAAAAAAACAGATTATCATAATTTTTTGGAAATAATGTGTGTAAGCTATCAATATGTGATATATTTCAGTGCTCATAAAAGTAAGATTTCTAAATAAACACCAATAGAAATATTTTTTAACCATGTAAAAAAAATCAATTTTTGGAAGGTTACATCTTTTTACTTCTCTGTATATACAAAAACTATATTAAAGGAGAGATTAAATTTTACTCTGCAGAGTAAAATGCAAACAGAAAATTATTTTTCATTTTTCAGTGCAAGCAGTGGATTATCATTTATTTATGAGACTTTTTTTAATCTAGAATATATGGAAATCTTTTCTTGAAGCACAATGTAATATTGAATTGGGAATGTTGTCTGACAGTTTTCTTCTTACAGTTGCATAGAATGATTCCACTGTATGAATTTTTTAAATAGGCTTCAATGTACTCCATGTTTTAAAGGGGGAAGTAATCAGGGTAATCTTGAAGAATCTTATAAATGTGCCTCCTCTGTCCCTTCGTTCTTCAAACAAACTTCTGCACAAAAGACTGGGCTGCAGCAGCTTTTGCCATCAAGGGAAATGTCCAGATATTTTTCACTGTCCCAGTATATCTGCATGCAGGAGTTCACTGATGTGGCCTAAACACATTCTCACACACTCATTTCTGCTGCTTTTTATTCTCCTAAGGGAACCTAATCAGTGCAGAGGGATGGATTTTAATCAGAGTTTCAATCTAGTGGTAAATGGGTCCAGTGTTTAAAGGGTTTATTGCTTTTTGTCTGAGAACGTAGGGTAGAAGTCAAATTAAAAAGCTGTTTTATCCCCCGGAAGTTTTCATCCCTCAGGACAGCCCCATCTTTTTTTGGGATTGGGCATAACTCCCCTTGTTGTCAGAGGAAATTACCCACAGAGCTCCTGAGGGTGCTGTGCTCCTCCAGTGCTTCATCTTTAGGTGCGTAATTGGAGGGATCCTTGACGAGTCTTGGTCAAGAGCATGTCTGGCTACTGAAGCAGATCTGTGCTACAAAACACGTGTTGGAGGTGCCAGTTTGTATCAGAGACCAGAGGTCAGCTGGTTGCATTTGATTTCCTAAAAAATCCCCAGTGTAAAACAGGCCCTGTGGAATGTGTACAGGTAAGTCAAAACAAAGGACGGAACGAAAGATGTGGAATAGAACGTCTTTATTATGAATAAAATGATCTACAGCAGTATGCCTTATAATTCCATGTTTTTGGTATTCATAAATTATAGTGACAGAAAGATGTAATGCTAACCTCCTCATTTAGGTTGGTATGAATTTTACATTAAAATGCTTACAGTTTTTATACATTAAAAGAGTCCTTAGAGAGAAATGAAGCCAATTAAGGAGAAATAAAGACCTGCGTGTCTTTCTGTATGTATACCTTCATCTAAATGTAGTCGTATAAACAATAGAAAATCAAGGTATTTATGCAGCAATTGCTTTTCCCTTTCCCTTCCTCAACAATTACCTGTATACTAATGATTATAATTTGAGGTTTATATGGAGAAAATAGCATCTTTTTTCTGCAGAGTAATACTGTGACAGAAAATAGGTTTCTCTGAATTTGTTTAATACTTTGGTGTCCAGATAATAAAGTATTTTGTATTAATTTCAAGCAGGCACTCTGCTTTCATCTTTAGCTTTCTGTTCTATTCTATTGTACTGAACTCAGGAATAGGTTCTTCCAGTCTCTGTTTTTGTTGGTATTTTTATATTGTTTGCAACAGAGCAACTAGAAGTTGTATTTGGGACCAGATCCTACCAATTCATCCTAAATTGATGAACATATATATAGCACTTCTTACTGCAAGGAAAAGGAATATCAGAATATTCCTTATAGAAGGGATAAAAGCTTTTACATGCTGAATCTAAACTTTCTAGGGAAGCTAATTTTCACATAGGTTCCATGTGAGCCAATTTCTTCCCTCCAACCATGGCCAATGCCATATCCTTCAAAAAGGGAGACTGTAATGTAATCTACATCCCCGACTTCATTTCTTCCAGAGTGTAACTTAAGCTGCAAAGCAGGAGATAACACAAAGTCTGAGCCATGGCTGTGCCGGGCTCGGCGGTGTTCGATAAGCGGAGTGGCTCTGCAGGAAGGAGCCGTGGCGTCTCCCCAGGTTCCCCTGCACTGCTGAGATCCCACCCTGGCTCCTGGCGCCGTGGGTCGATGAGGGGACACGGTGCCCTGGCTGTGCCTCGTTGCCCTCCAGGGCTGACCCGGCAGCCCCCGGCACTGAGGGTGCAGGACACTGGGGTCGTGTCGTGGTGTGGCTGCAAATTGTGGAGCTTCCACTCCTTCCCCCTTCCCAGCCACGCTGCTGGCCTGGCACAGGGGTCATTGCAAGGGGCTGGTGGCTGGGGCTCTGTAGAAAACGTGGGGATGAAGGTTTTGCAGTGCCTACACATAGGTTACACAGGGCTGCGTTTTGACTTTTTGGAGAAGCCACCAAAACTGAACCAAGCTGGTTTTTGACAACTCTGCTGCGACCTCATCATGGCTGTGTTGTTTTACCATTATAAGAGATAACAAAATATGGAGTTTGGATTGCAGGTTTGAAAGAACAAGTCTGCAGAAATCAGCCTTACATAAGAAACTGAATCAATTTTAGACGGAGCCCGACAGAAAAAGTGACAGTATGTTAAACACAGATAATTCTGGAAGCCCTTCTCCTGTTCAAATTGTGCATTTTATAAAAAGACATAGTGGTACATTTGGCATTCTGGTCATAGAAAGAAAGAGCTATTTGTAAAAAGTTACATATGGTCATCTGAACTAATTGCTAAAATGACACTACATTAATTGGATAATTAAAGATTGTGAACATGTGGCTATTGTATTCCTTGGGCGTTATGCCAACAGTTTCTGTGGCTGGAAAAAGGCCTTTTAACAGGCTGTATGCTTTTTCATAAAAATAAATAAGCAACGAGGGTCTTAAATTTAGATTAGAAAAACTTCGTTGTTTTAAATTGAGTTTTAAAACACATTTATGATTTCCATTGTGTTTATGTTTTAACACTTTTGAATGGTGGCAGCTTTGATTTTTTTAGCATCCATCTCACAAATTAATAGTATTGATTTTTGTTTTAGATTTATTGTTAGCATTTTGGAAAGTGTTCTGTAATTGTTGATGCTTTGTAACATGAGACCTAGCGCTCCCTGGTTTATTTTGAAGAGGATGAGTGTTGGCACTCAGTTTGAAGAACTTTGTAATAGCAGTAAATTGTCTATGTGCTTTACCTTTACCTATCAAGGTTATTTGTCAGAAAAATTATGTTTGGTAAGTGGGATTTCTTTCAGTGGGTGACACACAAGCTGCACAAATCCCTGAGCCAACTAGTCTGCAACTCTTTTTTTTTCTTTTTTTCTTTTTTTTTTTTTTTTTTTTTGTGTGTGTGTGTGTGTTTGGGAGGTTTTGGTTATTACTCTCCTTGTTCTTAATTTGAAAGTAAAATCTGTGTCTCAAAATGACCTTAAAGTGACTGACCCCTAAATCCAATCACTCCAGACTGCTTTGAAAATTGACAAATATGTCAAATTTACTTTTGACTATGAAAACGTTTAAAAAGTATTTCATTTGCTAGAGGCAGTAATAATTCTTAAATTAGTATTAATTGTTCCAGTGTGATTTGGTCTCACTGGTTTGTTGATATCCACACTGTGAGTTTATAGCGATATAATTTTCTTCTCGTTTTATTGTGAATTATCAATTTTGTAAGAGTAAAAAATTCTGGATGAGCAATTTATTGATTGGTTTAGTCTGAGAAAAGGGTTCACAAATGGTCAATACATAGTCAAAAGGGTGTCAGAGACATGAAAAAAATTCATGGTTTTTATTTGTATGTTTTGTGACATGCGTATGTTTGTTATATTTTTACGTTTATATTATTTTCTTTAAATCAGTTGTAACAATAATTTTACCATCAGGAATGCAAAATCACTGAGGTGGAAAAAATATAGGAATATTTTTATCCAGGCAAATAATCGGAGTTAGACTTTTTATTCATTGGTTTTAACCATAAAATTGTATTGTGCCTCCAAATTTTTACTAAGTTCAGAAAAAAATTTTCATTAGAGGGCATGGTTGCCTTGTTTTCCCTGGATAGGATTCTTTTTTTTTCTACAAAACTTTTGCAGCAAGGTGCATTGTACATCTGTTTGTGTCAATACCCAAACCAATATGAGGGATATTCTCATGTCTGTGTCAAAACTGCAGCACCACTTCCACTCCAACCATGGTGTTATCTATTTTATCATCACAGTTAGGAAAAAATAACTAATGAAGATAAACTTGTCCAGACAAAAGAATGAGAAACAATTAGCTGAAAATACAAATTGGAGCCAAAGAGGTCAAGGGAAGTAAAAGTACTTCTGTAGATGGAATTCCATCCAAACTTGGCTGGATGCTGCTCTCTGAGTACTCTTAAGTTTGGAATAGGAAATGGAGTTGAATTATTTGTCTAAGCCGTGGGTGTAGCATTAGAGAGCAGTTGACTGAGATACAGAGTGTACTGTACTCTTTCCTATGAAAACTATCAAGGCATTTCAAGAGAGAAGGGTATGCAAAGTGTGTTTATGGATGTATGTGAAGAACGGATGGCAGATGTAATGTACTTGGCAAAAAAAAATCAGATTTACTAAGATACTTAAATTGTATTAAAGAAGCCTATAGACTTTGCAAAAGGTAGCAATACCTAGTTCTGTGAAAGATCCCAAAATGTTTCTTTGCAGGTGGCCTGAACAAAATGGGGCATTTCTGGTAAGCCAGCAAGGACTGGTTGTGCCTTTGAGTAAAGCTTTTACCAGAGACTCATTCATCACCATTTTGAATAACAGTCTATTGATAATTTTCACAGCAGGAGGAATAAGGAAGAAAAGTGAGGATTCCCTGTGATAATCGAGGAAGTTGGTAGAAGCCTAGAAGGCAGAGGGAAATGGGTGCATGTTCCTGGTTTCTGACCAAGTTTTCTCTTGAGTTTCAGCATTGAAAGTGGTCTGAAATTTGTCTTGCCCTGTGGAAGCTCCATCTCTGAGCAATGAGTCCAGCACAGAGGCTGCTTGTGCACAGCAGCACAGGGCTGTGATGTCCATTTTTAAAGTCTAAATATTTCACATATATTATTTGTTTGCCACTGCTTGAATGCAATTCAGCAGCTGACCCAGCAAGGGGAGCTGTAGATTAGTGTGGACAGTTCTGTGGCTTCATGCACCAGAAATTCTCAAACAAGAGCATTTTCTTGAGGGTCTCTCTATTTGACTAAATTTCTGAATTTTCACAGTAATTTCAAGGGAGGGTTCCACAAAATATTTGACTTCAGGTTGTGTGAGAGAGCTGTTTATTCTCTCTCAGTCCACCCCACCTCCGCCTCCCAAATTAAAATGTTTATAAAGCTGTGCTGGTTCTGTCTAATAATAAAACAGCATCAATATCTGTGTGTGTGATATCAGTTCATCTGGTCCTGGATAATCTGGTACAGGAGTCAATGAACTTAATGCAGTATTGGTAATCCAAAAGGGTTTGAGTTAAGTGTTTTTGACATGCAGAATCAAGAGTCAAGGGCAAAGCAGACTTTAAATATTCCTTCAGCACAGTCTGGTAGGGATGTAATTGAATACCTCAGGTAAAGCATCTTATCAGAACTAAAGCTGGTTAGTGTCTCATTGCCAAACAGGGAGGTGCTGTGTGTCTTCTGCACACAAGTGCTCTTTTGACATTGTTGGAAGTCCTTTGAGGTCTTAGTTCACCCTGGAAATTCTGTCAGGGATGCATTTGCACATTATAGAATAAATTCTGTTTCACCTAAATTGCTCCATGGCATGGTCCTTGCTGTAGCATTTTAGAAGTTAATGCCAAAGCAGCTGAAAGATTATGAGAAGCACAAACAGGAATCAGGAAAGGAATAAATATTGCATGTTTGTGTTGTTAATGTGATATAAATTTTCATAGTAAAATGCAGAAATGTTTCCACTCAGGCTAGATTTATAGCTCATGTGTTCCTTTAAGAGGCATATGGAGAGAATTTAGTGAAAAGACATGTATCAGGAGACTAAACTGCCAGAAATTTTCTATCACAATCTATCTCTGGGGTTAGGAAGGATTGTGCAGAGGAAGAAGCCTGAGCATAAACAATGTGTTCAAATGTCTGTGAACAGACGAAGTTTTATGATTCTGATTTTTGCCATATCTTAGAGCTGCATTATGGGTATTTTGGTATTTGATATTTTTATTGAACAGCAGCTCCTCCAGCCATTCAGTTCAGGGTAATTATCATTGCAAGTAATGTGGGGAGTATCTTGATAAAGGAAAAGGCTCAGGCACATCCTCAAATAGAAAGAGTTCAGAAGAGATACAGCCATTTTAATTCCCATTTGTAATTTATTTTTGGGTTCATTACTAAGCATATTGAAAAAATAAAGGCATTGTCATTTGGTCCTTCAGTTTGTGGTTTTTTCCTTTGTTGATGGTGATTCTTAAGACTTCAGTGTGCATTTTGTTAAAGCAGAGCTTGCTAGGGCATTACTTATTTTTTCCATCTATAAAATACTTCATTATTCTGGGGAGATGCAAAATAATTATAAATTTGAATCAAAATTTTGCTATTAGTTTGGGATGAACAGAGCCCATATGGATTTGTTTTAACTCCTCATTTACTCCTCATAAATATGAAATGTAAGAACTGTTAGATAGGGAGAGGATTTTGATATCACATTGACCTAAATCTATGTGAATTGTCAGGGTTACTGTTAAAATTTAAAATGTCATGTTAGACCGGGGACCAACTTGTTTTCATAGGAATGATAACTGTACTCCTCAATGTGTGAGTTGTGTTTAATGGTGGAGCCTCTGGAGTGCTGCTGGGGCTGTGTCAGTGGAGACATTGGCTTGTGAGACAAATTTATCCAAAAAATGTGAGGAAGCAAGGTTTTTGTTGTTTCTCTTTCAATACTTTCCTACTTTTTATTTGTGTGCTAAATTTTTAAAAGATACCTTTTTCATACCTTAAAAGAAGAAAAGTTACTTGTAGCAAGAGCTGTATTTCATGGTAGTGTAGTAGTATATGGTATTGTAATAGTATATACTATATTAAAAATAATATCCTTTACATCTAGTATTCACAGAAAACATGGTAGATGTGTCTTAGAAATAAATATGCTCAAGTTACCAGATTGATTCCTGAGGATGGAATAATTTTGTAGAAGCATTTATTGCAGCGCTCACCCAGACTGCATCACTTACAGGAGACTGGCAAGATGGAAAAAATACAACTCTCAAATGAACAAATCTCAAGCCAGTAATATCCACCTTTTTCATTTGCCTTTCCATTCATAATTGATTCTAAACTTATGTGAATCTTTCAAAATAACTGTCTTATTGATTGGAAACAAGCTATAAAATGTCATTATTAGAGTAATTCACTTTTCCTCTCTGATTACTGTGAGCAGACACTGATCAGGCAAAATGCTGTTTTTTCTTTTCCTATATTGTGTGATTTGTACCCTCATGCATGGAAAAGAGTATAAGGAAAATGTCACAGATAGAGAAGGGCATTTATCATGGGTGATATCTTGTGTTTATAGAAGGCAGGATTAAGGATCTTATACCTATGCAAAAGGCATAGCCCTTCTTGGTCTGTGCTGTGTTACCAAACTTCTGCCAAAGCCTTTCTTATAAAAGTGTAAACTGTTCTAAAACATGGGAACTCACTGCTGTCAGGAGCCACTCAAATCATTAAGCTTCTGTCTTATATGTGCATTTACATGCATTGTCTTATATAAGATACAATTCCTGTCTAGAAATTGCTTTTTCCCAAAGATTTGAATCAATTTTTACAGATGGGTGGTGCACATGCACTG
Organism: Falcunculus frontatus; assembly: GCA_013398115.1. NCBI lineage: Eukaryota > Metazoa > Chordata > Aves > Passeriformes > Falcunculus > Falcunculus frontatus. The sequence goes on along the minus strand of VZRV01004347.1, from coordinate 3,374,533 downwards.
CTAATAAAAATATACTTAAAGAAGTGTTCAAACAGCTTCCATTTTTCACTTGTTTGGTAATTAAGGATCCATCCATTTTCAGCACTTCAACCTTTATACACTCGGAGAGGAGTTCTTTGATATGGCTCTGAATGATGGATGTTCACAATGAGGAGACCTAAAGAAGTTTGTGCTCTATATCACTGTAGGAATGAAACCAGTAAATTTAGAAGACAGAGTAAGAAAGCTTGTGTTTGTTGGCAAACTGTTACCCTGACTAAATCATCGCTGTGATTCGTGTGTAGGTGTATTTGAAAATTCCCAGAGGTAATATTGAAGAATTATTAAAAGGGTCGTTTTTCAATAAATTACCCAATGCTGTTGTGCACATTCCTGGCAAACTGCGGAGACGCTTGAATTCCTTTGGCTATATCCATGTTTGGAAAGGACTCAGAAAAATATGGTATGCTGCCTGCAGTAAGCCAAATGAGAAATGTTTTCCTGGGAGGTAGCAATAGTTCTTGGCTTTACTGTGAATTTCTGTTGGTTTTTTTGTCATGAGGTTTGCCTCTTCTAACTTTTGAGCAGGTACGTTTATTCTAAGTTTCTAGCATTAAGGAGTCTTCAATGGCAAGGAGATCTGGAACAGTAAAAGTTGCTGGCTTACACACTTGCTCTGTATAAACTGTGTGGGTGTGAAGAACAGTGTCCTGTCTCTTCACTTATTTGCAACCCTGTTATTTTTATTCTCCCCACTTAAATTTCAACAGTAACTGGTTGGCCCCTCTAGTTCTCTTGCACTCGGTTCCTAGTGCACCATTGCCAGTATTGGAACTGCTTTTTATTAAAGATATTCTTCATGGAATCAACTGGGGAAGCCAAATAAAAAAAAATAAATTGAAGATATAAACTGAAAGCAAATAGTGGAGAATTTTCAGTGTTAGTTATTGATTCCCTTGATTGTGAGCACACAGGAACGCTGACACTCAGTGTACCTAATTGTGATTTTATTGACTATCATTTCTATCTTGTTTACACTGCCAGGGTTTGCTGGTCACTTTGACTGATGGTTTTCACTCATTCCAAGTCTTGCAGCTCCGACCAAATCACCTTTTGGATTTTTTTGTTGTTTTGTTTTGGTTTTTTTTTAATACAACATCCTTGCCTGTTCAAATTTTCTGTGTACCATAACCATGGATGACTGCTATAGACTTAAGTACTGATAATTTCAGTGTTTTCTCAGTTTATGCTCCTTATTTTTGGTTTCTAGGTAAAATGTGAGCTATTTTTCATACTTTGCCCAATCCAATTACCTATGTAATGAGCAGCCACTCATTACTCACTTAATTTACAAATCTCCCACCATCAGACCAAGGTACCAAATCTAGGGGCTTTGCTTGGCCTATAAATGGGGCTGGACTTCTGTAGAGATTTTAATCTGTGAAGAAACAGGGAAGAGGCATGGGAACAGGAACATTACCAGTTTTCAGACAGGGTGTAATGTGGGGAGATGTGGATGAGTGGGAGTCGGTGTTGGTGCCCCCCTACCTCAAGAGCCCTGCCTCTTGCTGGGGCTCCTCTCCTGGAGGAGATGGAGGAAATATTCTGTCTCAGCACTTGCAGGGGTGGAGAAGACACATCAGATAGTGCAGTTCTTTATGATTTTCTCTTTCTTTCCAGTGCAATCTGGGATACTTACCTGACCCAGGGGTATTCAGTGTCTGCCTTCTTCCCAAAACAGATCCTGACAGTATAACATGATGGGAGAGATGTCTATCTTCACCCTTCTACATGAGAAACAAAATCTATTATATGAAAAGATATTTTCTAAGTTCATTTGCTACCCCCAAATCCTGCTGTAGAGGAATTAGAAATCTTGGCGTATATCATTCCTTCTCTAATCTAGTTAAACTGTAACAAAAAACCCCAACCAAACAAAAAAAAGGATTTGGGAGCAGTTTACCTTTTAAGTAACACAAGCACCACTAGTAAAAAATATTCATGTTTCTCCTCTGGCAATTTTAATCTTCACATTTTTCTGGTGTATTGTATGGAGAGATGTCATTAAGAGTTTTATGGTAATGATTACGTTGGCCTTGCAGACTATTTTTTACTAGCTTTTTTTACTGTCACATTTGCTACATAAGCTTAATTTTATGTTATTGCAATGATGTTCTGTGGTGTGTTCAAATAATCGATAGCAGTACAAGGGTTGTTCCATTGGGATCACATTGTATGAGTTTATAATATACAATATATGCTTTGATGTATACATGTAGTGTTTGCTGTTTTTCCCCCTCTCCTTAAATACAGAAATTTCTAGTTGTGTTTATTCCCCTCGTCAGCATACTTTATCATATCAAAGCCTTTACAGACAGTGTAGAACTACTGAGTTATGTTTGGGTCATGTTTTGCAGTGTGCCCTTTAATACTGTAGCTTTAGAAATGCAATTTTCAGCCTCTGCTTATTAGAATATGATAAAGTATTCCTGGTCTATGTCCAGCTCCACTAATCTCCAGACTACACTTCATGAATTAGGCATGAAGATTTTAGTCAATGTGCTTTCAAAGACCAATGTTTAGGGAATCATGGATTTTCTACAAGCTGAGGGAGAAATCTATAATAGGAAGAACTGATTTTCAAACATCATATTCTGTAGAAAAAAATGACCAGTTCTGGCTTGGAAACCAGAAACATTTCCTTTTAGAATACTCAAGAACTGGTTAAAAATGTATTGTAGGTTTTAACTTATAAAAGGAGTAGCTTTTTAAAATGCACTTTAAGTGCTGTGTAGCGTATAGAGGCTCATGCATATTAGAAACCACGTAGACACCTCCTGAATTGTGGGTTAAAAAACAAGCCACACCAAAGTTGACTCAGTTTAGTGGTGGTAACCTAAACTCACTGATGGACACGCCTCTCTTTTATCTGTTCACACACAGCAGACCCTGGTGAGGTCTGGCCAAGGGGGGCAAGTAAAGGTGGTCTAAATTGGAAGATATAAACAGAATTTAAATTTTGTCCTGCTGCTTTAGCTTTAACTGAAGGCTAGGTCCAAATTAAGTGAAATCATACAGAAAAATACACAAATATGTATTCATAATGCCACCCAGTCTGACCCCCAGGTGCCCACTTGTGACCTTAATTATTCTTTTGTTTCTGGGTAAGACTCATCATCTTGATTTTTGTGGAATATAGGCTCAAAGTTGATTCATGACCTCATCATCTTGAGGAAGACCTGCAAGCAATCCCTCAGACCTGAGAGAACTATAAACAACCTTCACTTCACTGGGAAATGTCATCTGTTGGTACACCTAGAGCTTAACCTTAATAATGATTTTAGGTTTTTGAGAGAAAGGAGGATATCCAGGCAGTTTTAGTTAGATCACAGTCACTTTTTTTAACGTAAAAGGCTGGTGTAACTGTGTAAGTCAAACTGCAGTATTTCCACAGTTCTGTCCCAGACTAAGCAGTGCAATCCTTGGCTTAGGAAGCTGCACAGGATTAGACACTGCATGCTGTTAGACAGTCCTAGAGTGGATGCATTTCTTGCAAAATGAGTAGTTAAGGAGTAAATGGGAAGGTAGCCTTTCAATTTTTTTTGGCATTTTTCTATACTAATGATTGTTGATAGCGTATAGCACTTTGTAGTCCCTGCTGTAATTACACTAAGAATTAATACACTGCAATGTTCAGTCATTGAGGAATTAAAGGACAGTTGTAACTTGCCTGGATGCAAATGGGAGCCTTTCTGCCTGAAGGAGACAGCAGGGTCTAATGAATCCCCTCACCCCTGTTCCCTTCCCCCCAGACACGTGTGAGATGGAGGTGGGGAGGGTCTCTCTGTGTGTTCATGAGTGTTTTTAACAGTCCTTTCTCCATCTCTCTTCTACAGCCATTCTACCAAACCTGGTATTTTTCCCACTCTTGGTAAATCATAAATAATATGAGATGCTGGCATTGCTTTTGTTTACTTGTGTTTGGTTAAATATTTGTTGTGGTTTTTTGGAAGGGAAGACAACATTTGTTGTGTTTTTCCATCCTGTGAGACACGTGTGTACACACACATCTGTATGCACACATCCAAATATCTACTAACCATGTGATATGCATGTCTAGGAAAAAAAAAAAAGGCTAAATGCTCTATTTTATGTTGCCCTTTTCTAAAATATTCAATATATTTTCTCTTGTAAAAATTATTCTTAACCAAACATTGTGTAGTTGAGAGAAATCACAGGAAATACAGAAATCTGTCTCAGATTTGCAGACTATTTGGTACACTGGTAATTATTTAGATGGGAGTGTTAGCATCGGACAAGAGCTCTGTGTTCTTTTTCAGCACTATTACAGTGTTCCTAGAAGGAAAATGAGACCTACAGCTCATAAATGGTCCCAAACATTGAATACCAACCTGCATCCTTCTGTATTCCCTATAAAGTCAAGGAGAACCATAAGCAGGACACTGGTGTTAGTTCTGGCTCGTGATTGTCAGAAATGTGGCAGGAAGCTGCCAGCAATCCAGAGGCTATGGAAATGTGTCTCTGTGGATTGCAGATGTGATGGTCAGTGCTGGACACAGGCTCTTTAGCAGTGAAGCATCCACATGGAACAAGGTGTCTGGAAAACATTTCCTGTTGGTAGAAGGAGTTACTTTGCATGAATGCCCTGCCTGAGTCAGAAATCAAACCCATCCTCGTGTTCTACCATTTCCCTGCACTTGCTGCCAGGAATCAGCTGGTCCAAAGGTTGTAGTGAAGGCCCTTCCTTGACATCTGTGTAACCAGGGAAAAGTGGAGCAATAAATAGAAATCCTCCATTAATTACACAGACTTCATAATGCAGATGTGCGTAACGGTTCAATATAGAGTGAAGGGGTGTATCAATACACTGAAAAGAACAGAACAAAATAGCTGTGATGAAAGTTGCTGACTGGAAGTAGTGGCCAGCACCAGTTCTTTGAACAAGAGATTGAGGTAGGTAGAGAATCATGGTTTCACTAACTGATAGTTTAAATTACTTTCTCTTTGGAAAAGTAGACACAGGTGAGATTAATACTACGAGTTTTAGACTATGCAGATTTCAGCTCTTGAGTGCGCTGCTGGGTTAAATTGTCCTGCTGTGCTTTGCTATGTCATTCAGTTGTTTTGCTAGAAAAAACATCCCATTTCACTTTGCTGGATAAATTTGCAGCATCAGCCAAACACAGGTTCAGACAGAGGGAGCTGGTTAGGAAGCTCTCTTTCAGACACTGGGAAATTTAGAATTTTAGTTTTACATTCTGCCAGGAAAGTTAGTGCTATTTTGTAAAACTTGCTATTAACTTGATAACCCCTTTCTAAAACTTGCACAAATAACATGGTAGCATAGGTGGAAGGGTTATGAGGGTCTATTTGATAGTTCCTTCAACTACAATAAAAGCCTCAGAAAATAGTTATCTGCTAGTCTTTGCCTTCCTTGTGGTGCTTTTGGTGTTCTTTTGAAAATAGACAGAGCAGATATACCTAAATTATTAGGTATTATGTTATCAAATAAATGGTTTAGGCACTTGGAGCTACAGAGAAGCATCTCATGATTTTCAAAACAAAATTCAGGTAGCCCAGGAAGGTCACTGCATTGCACATGTGCATTTGAAAATACAAGTAGGCCTATGGCTTCCCTTTCAGGTTTCTAAAATCCTCAGAAAATACACTCAGTGATGCCTAAAACTTTAGTCTCTTAAGAGACTAATTCTTAATTTAAAAATTAAGTTCCCAAATCTTATCAAATTTCAGTGGTACGTACACTTCCAACTGCCCCAGTCACTTTATGAAAATGAGATGTGTGGTTTGAAGTGCCACACTTTGCTAATAGCACTTTCTTAGCCTGGGCTCACACCTGCCCTGAGGGGAATGGCAGAGTGAGAACAGGGACTCCCAGATTTCCAAGAATTGAAATATCATTTATTCATCTAAATTGTGCACACAGCTTACCTGCCTGATGTCAAGACCTGATTCATGCAGATGGAACTGGAGTAAATATTCTTGGCTGAGGTTGCTCTGGCAGGCTGCTTTGGATGATGCACTGTGTGTGTTGAGGTTCCTCATTGAGTTTTGCTATATGGTCTTCAATGACTACCTGAACTACCTCCATGCAACATTTTTAGCCCTTCAAGGGTCGTTGTTTCCTATCCATTTTTAAATCTTTTTGGGCATACAATAGAGGCTGTTAATAAAACTGCATTTTTCAATGGGTTTATGGGGATTAGAATCTCCAATTGCTCTCATTTTTCTCTCTGTATTACAGGAAGTTTCTGTGGTATATGGTTGACAGATGTTGACATTGTATTGTTTTTTCCTGCATTTGTGGGCAATAATGGATTGAAGAGCATCTTATGGGTTTTTATTTTGCCAAAATCCATACTGGTTAGTCATATGCCTATAATTCACATTTTTCTATCTATCATTAGAGCTCCTGCTGATGATTAATGAACTGAAAGTTCTAGGACTGAGTCTTGAAGGGTTTCTAATCTAGAAATCCTTATGAAAGGACAAATAATAAATTGCTTAATAACATTTATATTTATACCAAATATTTAATGTACTCACCTGTTTTCTGACTAAAGTGGGATAGTAATTGTGAGACTACAGGAAGAATATAGAGGGAAAACTGTAATTTTTCTTGAGGGAAGTGGGAGTTGGTCACTGTTTGGCCATAAGTCCTGGGTGTTTGGAGACAGTGACCTAGTCCAGGTGCTCCCATGATGTCAGATTTTCAGCAGCAGTTGAGCATCCCATCCTTACTTTTAAAGGAGGGGATTCAGAATACCTGTAGATCAAGTGTTAATTTTATCTTTATTGCAAAATTTATTATTAAACAATACCTGAATTATTATATATATTTTTACTTCTTTGTTTGTTTTCCACTTGGTCCTATTGGTCGTTACAGAAGCTTTTTTAATCCTCCCATCGTTCTTAATATTTCCTGGATAAGCCTTAGATTCCTGCACCCTGCTGTAGTGCTGCAATGATGTGCTGCTTTCAGGATTTTGGCCAAAACCAGCACATCTAAGGCTAGATCTGGAACCAATGTGAAATGACTTTTTTACACCAGCATTTTGTTGGTTTTTTTTTTATGATTTAAATTAATTGTTTTCTTTGGTGTGAAAATACAGAATGACCGTCAAAAAGCAGCCAAGTACAGTTCAGTGGAAGAAGAAGCTGAAGCAAGCAAATTTGTGACAGAAAGAATACCGAAACTGGATTGGCAACCCTGGTTTTCCCTTATGGCAATTATTCAAATTGTTTTCAGAATCCACCTTAGTTACAGAATATGTTGTTAGATTTATCTTTTAAAGCTCATATGTACAGTAATGTAAAGCAGTGATCTAATACCCCAAACCTTTGTTTTGGGAGTTGATTCTTTGCTTAGCCAGGTACATGTGAATCTTGGCTCTGAAATAATCACTGTATTTAATACTGTTTGCCAAACTCATAACATGCTCATTGTCTGGTCAGATCCTTTATAACGTGGAAATTATGATCCAGTTACCATTATGTACTGACTACACAGGGATAATATTTTTGTCTATTAAATTTAATCTAAATACAATGCTTATGTAGATGTGTTTATATGATACTGAATTTTACCTTTTTATCTCTGCTAGATGCTGTTGATCACAATTCTCTTGGATCATCACTCAAAAAACTCTATTGTGCTTCCAATTTGATTAAGTTTAGGACTTTATCCTAAAGGAGCAAAGATTGTTAGGTTTTAAAGGACCTGCACATTCATACTTTCCCATCCCTCCATGGGCACAGAGCTGTGAAGTAACAGCTGGCATTGTAGGACAGGAATTGAAAATATGTGGATTTTTAATACAGTGTAAAAGGTCACCATTTTGAAAGTGACAGAATTATGTATAGAGAGGTTTTATTTTTGTTTATATGTTCCCTGAATTTAGTGGTATTAGAGTTAACTGGTTGTGTAAAAGCTTTTTTTGTCCTGTCTGTCCCTCACCAAGACTCCAGCTCCCCATTATCACAAGAAAAACTTCCTTCTTCTTTAAAGCAGGTATTTTGTGTCATCAATCCTGTTTGATTCAGTCCTACAGAAGTTTGATCAAGCTACATATCCTCTCACTAGGATCAATTTTAACCACGAAGTATAGATTGAAATATCTGTGTGTGTCAATTTGACAAAGAGAACAGAGGAGATATCTTTACTGGAATTGTATTGCACTTGACAGATTCCTCCCCCCACCTGCAGGTATTGACAGAGCATGGGGAGGGGATCATGAATTGCTTCAGCTACAGCCTGGCTTGGCTGTAGCATTACTGGTGTGTGTGTGAGTGTCATCTTCTCCCATGGAACAGTGGGAATATACACTTTAATTTTGTGTTTCTTGTTTGGAAAATGTGCATTTTAAGAGGCAATGGAAACTGCTGGAGGCAGATCGCCATCCCTCTCTGCTGGGACATGAGGTGAGGGGAAATGTTTGGTTTGTTTTTGTTTTTTTCTTAGTTTCACTTTAGTATCACAGAATATGCTGAGTTGGAAGAGACCCACAAGGGTCATCGAGTCCAGCTCCTGGCCCTGCACAGGACACCCCAACAATTCCACCCTGTGCCTGAGTCCATTGTCCAAATGTTCCTGGAGCTCTGTCAGGCTGGTGCTGTGACCATTCCTTGGGGACCCTGTGCCAGTGCCCAACCTCCCTCTAGGGGAAGAACTTTTCCTAATGTCCAACCTAATCCTCCCCTGACACTTCAGGCCATTCCCTTGGTTCCTGTCACTGTCATCACAGAGCGGAGATCAGTGTCTGCCTCTCTTTTTTCCCCTCACAAAGATGTTTCTTTGCAATAAGGTCTCCCCTCAGTCTCCTCCTCTCCAGGCTGGATAGACCAAGTGCCCCCAGCTGCTCCTCATACAGCTTCCCCTCAAGGCCCTTCACTATCTTTGTTGCGCTCCAGAAGCACGAGGTGAAGCAAAAAAGAACACAAGATTCCAAATTTGGAGACTGGGGGCCTCATTTGTATATGGTTTTCCAGCAGTGTTGTATTTTAGCTAGCCAGACAAAAGGGAGAAAATTGGAGAAAATAAGGTATTCCCTCAGGGAGAGAGCATGGAGAAAAACCTGGTTTGGGAGATTCCTGACACTTCTGTTTAATTACCTGTTAGTCCGCTGTGCTTAAAGACCGAGGGCTATGGTTCTGATGTCCTCTTTGGTATGGAAAATTAGGACTCTCTTTTGCTTGTGTGGGAACCCATCCCTCGAAATTACAATCTACTCTTAAGATTATTCTTACTTAAAGGAAAATTACTTTAGTTACAGTATATTGCCTCACTAGTCCAGTTTTATCTATAAATCTGTTTTGAGCAATACAATATCCAGTCATCTTTATTAAGGCTTTATTTTGTAAATTAAGTTCTTTTTCTATTGTGGACTTTATAATAACAGTACATGACCTGCACTGACAACAGCTTACTAAAACAGGCTAAATGTATCTCAGATGCAGAAGCACACAAGTGTATTTCATCTTGCAGAGGAACAAAGATGATTTAACACATACCGAAACTGAGTTTTCCTGTGGTTCATTTGTATCCAGATCCTGAAATTGTGAATATGCATTTTAGCCTCTCTATGTACCAATAGGGCAAAAGCAATGACACAAAGTCAACATCACACTGAAATCACATCTAGGAGGCTGAGTTATGGAATGCAGTACAATTGATATGCTTCTATACAATAGGAGATGTGACTTGTGAGTTTGAACCTATTTTATATTTTAGTATTTTTACCCCAAAAGCATGAGATGTGCCATTTCATTCTTGACTGTGTGTGGTAATCACAACAGTCACAAGACTCCAGCTCTGTGACTCTGGCAGCACAATTAGCAAATGACTCCAAGCAACTGGGCGATTTCTCTTCATGGACAAAAATGATCTGCAATATTTTCAGCCCAGAAATAAGTAGAATGCAGTTTATGGTATCAAGTTATATAGCAAAGACAAGTGAAACAGTATTGTGAAAATTTCCTAAACAGTGGCTGTGCTGAAAATACTGACAAAACTAAGCAAACGAGAAGTCACCCTAATTACTGATGAGCAAAAGGATATTTTCCACTGAGTTTCCTCCTTTTTTTCTTTTCTTTTTTTTTTTTTTTTTTATGTAGGATGCTATTGTTGTAGTTCAGAAAGCCCCGGGCAGCTTAGAAATCAGGCAAAAAATCAATAGCCCACTTGTTGAAGATAAGTGAATTAGCTTGTGTTGAATGTAACTGAGTACCTGAACACTCCAGTGAGCAGCCTTTGTTTTGTGAGAGAGGAGATTTGTGAGGTTTCTCTTCTGAGGGCTGTGGTGGTGCACATCTCAGATTAATCACACTGAGTAAGAGGAAGCTGACCACTTACAGAGAGAAATAATTTGTGAATTTTTGTTCTCTCTGTCTTGTTCCTGTTTACCACGCCAAGCAGATTTTCACATGTTTCAAAAAAGGTGATGAATCTCATAGAAGAATTTTAGTGAACAATAATGAAGGGGACCAGAGTAAGTAGTGTATTACACTGCAATTTGCCACGGGCCAAATTCAAAATTTCTTTCCCACTCTGTGCAGGCTCAGGTTCTCTTTCCTTTCACATCTGTTACATCTCTGGGATGCTCCTCTCACGTGTGTGTGTACTGCAGGAAGGAATGCTTCTGTCCACAGTGGTCAGCGTTTGGAACACAGCCCATTTCTAATTCCCATATCCAGAGAGAGCAGCCCCCTTTCTGCTCCTGACTCATGGGGGATGTGCAGTGCCTGGGTGCTCTGCCCTCACTGCAGCCTGAGAAACAGCTCTGAGCTCTTCCTGCTTTGCCACTGACCTCAGTGTTAATTGTACCTGTCACTGAGATGTTGTTGTCCCAGCCCAGCTGCTTCTGAGTCTCTGATCTGTCTCCAGAAGTAGGAGGGAAATGCAGAGAGGTTTTTACCCCAACTTTACAACTTCCTGATCCTTGAGTGAGTTGCCAGCTCAGTGTTAACAAGGCAGAGTGGGAGGATTCCTCGAAGTGGTCCCTGGACACGGTTAGTCCTGGAGGCCATATAGCAGCAGGGGATGGCCTCACCTCTTGTTGACAACTCGTAATTTCTTTCTGGGTAATCAGTTTGGGAGATCTGAGGCACCTACAGGGATTTGTTCTTGCTAGGACCAGTCATTCTATGAGGTGCAGCCACAGTGCTGAGCAGGAGGCTCAGCCAATGCCAGTCAGACTGGCACTGGCCACAGCATTCCCATCTCATCCTGTTCTCTCTGAGCTGGTCAAAATCCTCCTGCTTAACTTCACAGAGTTAATTGGGGAATTGTCACCTGGACACTTTAAACACAGGGTTAGAGGAGTTTAGATCTCATACCAGCTGACTTTCATTCATTATTTATGTTATGTATTTGGTGTCAATCTCATGAGCTTTTAAGACAACCCTTGCGGCTTTTAGCTGCAGGGGTGTCGTGGCAGATACACCA